>CM019151.1:155254573-155767712 GCA_009733165.1 Naja naja
CTGGTACAAATGGATAAAAAAAAGACACAAAGGCATCAAATGATAATTATGTAATACCATAAAACAATACGGTTTAATGTAAATAAATGCAAATAAAAATGGAGACCTTGATTCCAAGGGAGGTCTCTGTTCTGCAGACAGGCGGGTGTGAGGCCGTCCTCCTGCGTTTGGGGCCTGCAGGTCAGTTGGGCCTGCTGCTTGCATACCTTTCCCCCAGCTGTGTAGCAGTGGCCCTGCCTGGGTTCCTTGATGCCCTCTTGGGAGTGGCGGTGGAGTTCCCGGGCCTTTTGGACTTGGGTGACTTCAACTTGCCCTCCCTGGGGGGGTGTCAGGTTTGACCCAGGAGTTCATGGCTTCCATGGCGGCTATGGGCCTCACCCAGATAATACAGGGTCCCACGCACGAGGGGGGCAACACGCTTGACCTTATTTTTGTCTCGGAGCAGTGGCGTAGTGATCTGGGGGTGGGCAGTGTTAATGCCCAACCCGTTGCATGGTCAGATCACTATCTCCTACGGCTGGTCTTCCAACAGGCCCGCTTCCCTTGTCCACAGCTCGGCCGAGGTACTGGCGGCTGCATGGGAACAGGCTGCTGCGGAGGCCCTTGACTTTGTCCCCTTATGTCCCCTCACTCGCCGCAGAGCCTGGGTGGCCCCCTGGTTTACAGAGGAGCTCCGGGAGATGAAGCGGCGTAGGAGGGGTTTAGAGAGCAGATGGAGGTCGGCCCATTCCGAATCCGACCGAACCCAGTTAAGAGCCTATATTAGGACTTACCTGGGAGCTCTGAGGGCGGCGAGGAGGGTTTACCTCTCCGCCCTCATAGTGTCCGCAGATAATCGCCCAGCCGCCCTGTTCAGGGTCACACGCTCCCTTTTACATCGGGAGCTGGAGGTGGACCCTCTGCAGGGTAGGGCTGAGGAATTTGGACAATATCTGTCGGATAAGATCGCTCGGATCCGGGAGGGGTTGAACTCTAATTTGCAGTGGTCTGAGGAGGGAGTTACAGAGAGTCTGGCCGATGTCATCTGGGCTGAGTTTGATCCTGTTTCTGAGGATGAAGTGGACAGGATTATGCAACGATTGAGTTCCACCACATGTTTATTGGACACGTGTCCTTCCTGGATGGTATATGCCTCCAGGGAGACCACGTGCGGCTGGCTCCGGGCAGTTGTTAACGCCTCGCTGAGGGAGGGCTCTTTTCCTGACGCCTTGAAAGAGGCGGTGGTGAGACCCTCCTGAAGAAGCCTGCTCTGGACCCAGCCTTTTTAAACAACTTTTGTCCAGTCTCCAACCTTCGCTGTGTGGTGGCTCAGCAGTTTCCACTTTTCCTGGAGGAAGCAGACTATCTAGATCCGTATCAGTCGGGCTTCTGGCCCGGGTTCAGCACAGAGACTGCATTGGTCGCGCTGATGGATGATCTCTGGAGGGCACGGGATGGGATTTTCCTCTGTCCTAGTCCTATTAGATCTCTCAGCGGCTTTTGATACCATCGACCATGGTATCTTATTGTGGCGCCTCGGGGGGGTTGGGAGTGGGGGGCACTGTTTTGCAGTGGTTCTCCTACTACCTCTCGGGGCATTCGCAATTGGTGTTGGCGGGAGGGCAGAGGTCGGCCCCGAGGGCACTCACTTGTGGGGTTCCTCAGGGGTCGGTCCTCTCTCCCCTCCTGTTCAACATCTATATGAAACCGCTGGGTGAGATCATCCATGGCTTTGGGGTGAGGTATCACCAGTACGCTGATGATACCCAGTTGTATATCTCCACCCCAAGCCAAATCAGTGATGCCCTCTCTGTGATGACCCAGTGTCTGGATGCAGTACGGATCTGGATGGGCAGGAATGGACTACAGCTCAATCCAGCCAAGACTGAGTGGTTGTGCATACAGGCATTTTGGCCCAGTCAACTGATTCCATCTTTGGTCATAGGGGAAGAGGTGTTGCCCCTTGTGGATAGGGCTCGGAACCTGGGAGTCCTCCTGGACTCACGGCTCAGTTTGGAGGAGCAGGTGGGGGCCGTGACCAGGGTGGCTTTTGCCCAGGTCCGACTGGTTCACCAGTTGCGCCCATATCTGGACCGAGATGCCCTTCGCACGATCACTCATGCACTTGTGACGTCCCAACTTGACTACTGCAATGCTCTCTATCTAGGACTGCCCTTGCATACCATCCAGAGGTTTCAGCTGGTGCAGAATGCGGCTGCACGGGTTGTGATGGGAGCTTCCTGATACTCTCATGTTACACCCCTCCTGCGTGAGCTGCATTGGTTACCGGTTGCCCTCCGGGTGAGATTCAGTGTGTTGGTATTAACATTCAAAGTCCTTTACGATTTGGGTCCGGGGTACTTGCGGGAGCATCTCATGCCAATATCAAATACCGATCGCCCTGTGTGTGCACACAGACGGGGACTTCTCGAGGTGCCGTCGGCTAGACAATCTTGGCCGTCAGTGCCTCGGGGAAGGGCCTACTCTGTTGCGGCCCCCGCCTTGTGGAATCAACTCCCTTTGGAGCTCCGTTTGGCTCCTGATCTTCGCTCTTTCCGCTGCGATCTGAAGACCTGGTTGTTTGAACAGGCTGGGCTGGGCTGACCTCCTGGGGGTTTTAATTTATTTTTAATTGTTTTTAGTGATTGAGCTTGTTAGGTTTAATTCTTTTTAAAATATTTATTGTTGTGTTTTAATTGTGAGCCACCCCGAGTCCTTGTGGAGAGGGAGCAGCATACAAGTCCAATAAAATAAATAAATAAAATAAATAAATAAAATGCCTAGAATGACGAAGAAGCAAATACAGAGATGTATAACACATTAATAGAAGATATTTCCATATGTAAACACTGCTATAGTAACGTTGTAAAGTGTGGAAATTTGTTTTTAATTGTCAAAACATTGAATAAATAAATTTATAAATAAAATAAAATAAAATCTGGATTATGGAAATATAGGTCACACATACAATTCACATGCCACTTTCTTCATGCTGAGAGTCATGTTGCCTTTGAGCTACCTCCTGAAGATTGTACTCCCAAAAATAATGGATAGAACCATGACAAAAGCCGGTTGATTTCTTTTAAATGATTAATATAATTACACTCATGCAATTGATTTAATGATTCCCTTATTTCAGATTAAAATTTATAATTTAGTTATAACTTCAGCATCCTTCTCTCTGTCTCCAGTTGTCCATTTTTGCATGTAGGCAATGTCAATAAAAGATGTCTATTGTACATATAATTCTACGTATGACAGTCATGTTGCATGACAGATATCAGACTGTTTCTAAAATAGCCGTGCCTTGCAACTTGAGCCATAAGGTACAATTTATCCAGTAAAACGTTCTTGTTATTAATGGATTGAGAATGTTCTTGGGTAATTTTGTTATATCTTATGCGAAAATATAGAACAATATACACTGAAATGATAGAAAGTAAACGCTCAGTGCACTTCTGGACACAATTCAAGATGCTAGCTCTCTTCTAAAGCCCTTAAAAGTATAGGGCCAGGGATGGATAATTTATAGGACTGCCCATCTCCAATTATGGCTGTATAATTGGCATAGTGGATACCTTTTGGGTCCTTTTTATTAAACAGTGCTGGATCCAAGAAACACTCTTTGGTATGGCACTTGCTCTGTGGATGATTCTGACCTTCCTGGCCTTCCATAAGACAATAAAGACTCAGTTTTACTTTGAGGTTTGAGCCTAAATATTGAATAACCCTGATTTTTAATTGTGAGGATAGTTATTTTATTGCTTTTTAACTGTTCAGAATTGTGTTTTGGTTGGGCAACCATACTAATCCATATAACACAAATAGATAAGTAAAAGTAAATTGTGTTTTGTCAGGGTAAGTGTTAAGTAATTTTAGTACTGCTGACTCAGTGATACAGTGATGAAATCCTTTGATAATTTAATGTAAAATAATGGCAAGATTTAGCTATTTAATCTTATGCAATCATGTGAAACCCAGTTCTTAAATTGTTTCTTCAAACTATTTTTATATGTTTAGAAATTATCATTTTTGAGGGATACTTTGGATAAACAATTCACTTTTTATTTTTGTAGGACTAATGATTTCACCAAAACCAGAAACAGCACTGGAATTTTCAATAAGCAAAAATAACTCAGGAAACTATAATTATAATCGTTATGTAGAAGCTCTTCATAAATTTCTAGGAGGTATGTATACTTTCTCTTTTTTAAAGTACTAAGATTCCTTGTAATGTTTTTCTAGCACTAACAATAATTGTTGGTAAAAGCATATATTTTTGTGATGCTTAGGAAATTTTTAAGGTTGTCAGACTAACTGACTACCTGAAAAGCAAAATGTTTTGTGAACAAGTAAAGATCCTGAATTTAAAATGTGGTCACATTTGTTTATATTCTGCTAAAAATTCTTTTGGGAGCTTTTGGAAGATTATTTAGATTGAATAATGAATATCTAGTAATTTATGGCTTGATATGGAAATGTGATTTTTTTTGTTGATCTACTTATGAATATCTTTGATGCAAATATTCAGTTTATTAAACATTTAATGAGAAGGCAAGAAGGAAAAAATGGCTATTAAGATAATAAAATCACATTCCTTCTGTATTACAGGCCTTTTGTAAGATGTACAAGGGCTTTATTATGCAGCAGGCATTTGATCAGTTTAACCAAAAGCATGCATAGATAAGACAGTAAGTTTTTCTGTAGAATACTTAGGTAATATACTGTCACTGTTTCCTACGTAAGTTTATAGAAAAGCGAATTGCATACTGTTCAGAGGAGCCTACTTTAAATAAATATGGAGAGAGGTGAAAGTCTTAACTGCAGCATTTAGATGAAAAGGGAACATAGGAAAATGTTGAAAAGAGCAAGGAAGACATGTGTGAGAATCAGCATTAAAAATCTGGTTCAGAACTTCCTTGAAAGAGATAATTCGGCTACAGTCAACTTAATTTGTTTGAGCGCCCTCATATTTTGTATTTTACATATTGCAGGCATGAGAAAGTAAGAGGGTAGAGGAAAGTCAGAGGGCAAGGAAAGGTGACAGAAAGTGGAAAAAAAGAGAAATTGTCATAAATACAGAAAAATGAACAAAAGTGTCAAAGGCGGTGGCAGGATGAAGGTGAAAGAAGAGAGGAATAGAAGGTAAATGAGAAAAAAGTGAAAGAAAAAGAAAATAGAGGAGAGAAACTAAAAAGAAGTCAACTGAAATAAATTTCAGTGGTTACAGGTGCCTTTTTGGTAAGAAAGTGCAAATGTAAAAATACTCCTTTAATTGACATTAAGTACAGGATTACTTGTGCTGGAAGAAGTAATTGCCAAGGCCACAGTGTGTGTTCTGCATTAGACATTGGCAAATATGACATTTCAAATATTGAAACCACAAAAGCTGTTAAGGTAGTATTCTAGCTATAAAAAGCTTTTAAAGAAAAAAATATAGATGGAACCTTGGTGGCTCAGGCTGTTAAATGCCTGCTCTTAAGATCCAGCTGTCTACAATTACTGTAGGCTCGAATCCCACCAGGCTCAAGGTTGACTCAGCCTTCCATCCTCTCGGGGTAGGTAAATTGAGGACCCAAGATTGTTGGGGGCAATAAGCTGACTTTGTAAAAATGCTGCTTAGTAATAAGCAGGCATATACAATGGAATGAAGGCTATTGCTGAGCACATTGGGTTGTGCTCCAAAAATTGTAAGCCGCCCTGAGTCTTCGGAGAAGGGCGGCATATAAATGTAATTAAAAAAAAAACCTTGAGATTTCCATGAAAACTGCTCTATTTTACAACTTTATAATTCCACTAGAATCCACAGTTAAAATGTGGCAGAATTCTATATTCTCAAGTGGAAAAAAATGAAAACTTGAACTAAAAACAAGAGGTTTATATTGCAAACTGCAATTAATATGGATACTGAAATATATAGTAGTGATTTCAAAATTGAAATCTAATTTTTTGTTGAATTCCATAGTCAAATATCTGAGAATACTTTCAGTGATTTAAGGCCAAAAATAATGGATATCCAACCTTGTCTGAACTGCATTGAGTGAAAAGGAATTGTCCTGGGCCACATATAAAACATAAACTATAGTAAATATATAAATGTATATAGTAAAAACAACCTTCCTTTGTTTTTTAATATTTTTAATGTCTTTTGGAGCCACAGCTGACTGTCTATAATTGCAGGTTGAACATGGCTGCTGTAGATAGTCAGCATATAAAAACTAAAATATTTGCAATGCATTAAAAAGAATCAATAAACATTGTGTCCAGATAGTCCTTACTTATTGACCCTAATTGACCGACAACTCCATTGCTATGCAATACAGGCATTAAGCAAAATGTAATATCTGTTTAGCAATGGCAATTCCAGCAATCATAGTTGCTGTCACTGTGTGAATTCTACAAAGACCTATCTGGATCCAAACCATTTTTGGAAAAATGTAAGGATTTGCCTCTACCACAGCTTATCCCATTCCCCTATCTCCTCCCCAGTCTTTGCATTTTGATCACCTGCTACCAGTTGCTCCTGCCACCACGATGCCCATCTCATCACACACCACACTGTATCAGTGGGCAGCATTCTTTCATGCTGCCTTTCCCACCAATATAGCCGGTGCTTTTCTTGCCTGCTGGCCAGGGCTTCCTTTAGCACCCTGAACAGGGCCTCCATTTGTGCCCTTCTTTCGTGAAAGAAGGAAAAGCAGAAGGGTGGGGACAAAAGGATGGCCTGAGCAGGGTGTAAACTGAGACCCTGGCTGATGCATAAGGGAAATCCAGCTGCACCTGTGGGAAAGAAGACTCCAGCTGGTACAGTAGTGCAAGTGCAGCAAGAGGCAGTGGTGGCGGCAGGTAGATGGATGGCCAAAAGGTGATCATGGGTCTGAATTTTATTCACATGACCACGGGGACGCAGCAACAGGTGGAACTTCAAGGGCAGGTAATAAGTCCCATTGTTTAGTATTGTCGTAACTTCAAATGGCCACTGAACAATATATATTAAGGGAGGATTACCTGAATTGTTCTTGCATAGTTGAGATATATTTCCGACAAAGAAAGATTGGTTGCCAAAATTATGTCAGCCAATAATTTTGGGAAAATTTCATTCTAAAAAAAGGATTGATTGCTTAGCACTATTAAACTTAAAATAGATTTATTAGCTTCACATACAGAGGACTATTATATAACAGATAATCACAATCAAATATAAAAATTAGAAACAAATAGATTTTAATATTAATGTTTATAATTTTTAGATTACTTGTATAAATTATTGTTCCCTTGAGTGAAACAAACCATTGGCTATTTTTTTTATTTGACAAGTTAATTCTGGTTTTGAAACTAGCATACCTTGTAAGCAGGTTTAGTTGTTAGTGTATCAATATGTAGAGAAATGTTATGCTTCTTGGTTGTATAAGATTTTCTTTTGTTCAAAAAATGCCAGAACAATTTCACAAAGGAGAAGTAATGCAACATATGGACCAGTTTAATACTTTATGCCAAAGTTTGTGTGAAGATATGACATCGAGTAAAATTGCCTACAGTCTGGATTTAGACATACTAAAGTCTGAGATAATTTGAAGAGAAATATTCTCAACTCTTAACTTCTATGAATGTATGGCACAACATTAAAGTTGTAAATTCAGGAATAAAATTTATTGAACTTTTGGATTTCTGTTAATAAAAAGGTGATAAGTGATGCTATGGTCACTTCTATGATATTAAATATAAATTCAGCTTATCCTTGAGCATGTATTCTATGCCAGATAAAATTAAGGACAGATTTAATAGTATATTTGATTATGAACAAAAAAAATTCCAGAAAGCATTCACAGTATTCTGGAAAGTACAATGAATCAAACATAGAAAGAAAAAAAATGCTATCCTTGCTATTTGAATTCTCAGAAACTTTCAATTAGTGTAGTCATTAAAGCAAATACTGTGCAGTGTTTGAAAGTTAATCTGGTTATAACTCTATTTTGCAGCCCTTTGAATTGCTTTTTTCTCATTGGTAATACCCTTCAATGCATGAATTTTGAAAATGGGTTTGTGTTCTCGCTTCAAATGGCTCCATGCTCTAGACAAATTGAACACCTCTGCGTAGTAATGTTTTTTCAAAATTTGGAAATGAATATTCTCCAAATTTTCATCTGCTAAATGATACTTTAGTATGTATATTTATTAAATAGCTAATGTCATGCACTGAATTGTTTTTTCTAGCATATAATGAATCAAAGCAAACCAGAAACATTCGGTGTTCTCCAGGAAAGCTCTTTGACCAGAACTCTGTAAATAAATCAGCATGCCAGTTTAATCGTGATAGCCTGGGACCTTGCTCTGGACTACAAGATGAAAATTTTGGTTATGACAAAGGAACACCATGTGTTGTTATAAAAATGAATAGAGTAAGTTCAGTTACTCTTTTGGATTTCATAAGGCTTTCAGTTTTTCCTGAGGAAAACTGTTGTTCAAAATTTGTAGCTGGATAGTATTTGCTTGAAGGTAAATTTCTGTGTATGTTTCTGGATGCTCTTAGAATTCCTTCTTTTCTGATCTTTTCTGATATCTATGTTGAAGATAGAAACTCATGGAAAAAATTTTCTCTGCATGTGTTAGAGTTTCTAATTCACCTCTTTTATGTTGAAAGTTGGATGGCATTTTACCATTCCCTGTTGCTTAGAAATTGTTACATTTTTGCTTATAAAAGAAAAATTCCAGTTGTATATTTTTGGTCTGAACAAATAATAATATAGCCAGTAAAGAACAATTCACATAAGTATATATCATGCAAGAATTTATCTACTGATCAGAAATGTTCATCACCAGGATACACAGTATAAATTTCTGCCAAAAAAGATGAGTTTCATTTGATTCCTTAAAATTTTTTGATGGACATTTATAGTTCAATATTTCTCTTTTTAAGTAATTAATTATGTGTTATGTGACATATTATTTGTATATGCTTTCTGGATTCAGTCATTAATGTTATATGCCTAATTTGAAATAATGGCTGTTGTTGGAATCATCACATGGAAATGAAACATTCTGGAGTACTTTTGTGAATACATTTTAAAACAGGATTATGTTAAAACATCTACATCTGCATTCCGATAATTATTTTCCTTTCTTATTGAGAATTTTCTGCCTGCCAACAAATGCAGACATGACCTAACTGGTAGATAAGGTGTATATTTGTGGTATATCTTACTAAACCGTTCAAACTGAATGGGTATTTCAACTGATATTGTTGTAGAATTCAAGTTTTGTATATACGTTCAGCATATATCTTTCTAGTAGCCACAGAACATTATTTTCATTTCATTTCATTTATTTGGATTTATATGCCACCCCATCTCCCGAAGGACTCGGGGCGGCTCACATAAAAGGTATAACATACAAATGGTAAAGAAGTATTAAACTCAATCCAAATAAATGATAAAATCCCACTTTAAAATGCCCAATTAAAAACCCCAATCCCCCTCAATCCAGGCCAGCCTGCAAAAACAGCCTTTAGATCGTGGCGAAAGGAACGCAGGTCAGGAGCCAACCGTAATCCCAGGGGCAGCTGGTTCTAAAGGGTGGGAGCTCCCACAGAGAAGGCCCTCCTCCTGGGGGCCGCCAACCGACATTGTCTGGCTGACGGCACCCCAAGGAGGCCCTGCCAGTGGGAGCACACCGGGCGATTGGAGCTCGATGGTGGCAGAAGACTCTCCTGCAAGTACCCCGGACCCAAGCCATGTAGGGCTTTACATTATAGGTCAACACCAGCACCTTGAATCTTACATGGAGGGCAACCGGCAACCAATGCAGATTGCGCAGGAGGGGTGTAATATGGGAGTATCGGGACATTCTTATCACAACCCGCGCAGCCGCATTTTGCACCAGCTGAAGCCTCCATATAGTCAGCAAGGGCAGCCCTATATAGAGAGCATTGCAGTAGTCGAAATGGGAAGCGACGAGCGCATGGGTAACCGCGCGTAGGGCATCTCGGTCCAGATAGGGGCGCAACTGGTGCACCAGGCGAACCTGGGCAAATGCCCCGCTGGCGACGGCTCCCACCTGCTCCTCCATACTAAGCCGTGCATACAGGACGACACCCAAGTTGCGCACCCTATCCATGGGGGGTAACACCTCTCCCCCCATGTCTAAAAATGGAACTTCCTGGAATACCTGAGGTGCCAGTATGCACAGCCACTCAGTCTTGGCCGGGTTGACCTGGAGCCTGTTCCTTCCCATCCAGATCTGTACCGCCTCCAGGCAACAGGACATCACGGAGAGGGCATCACTGAGGTGGTCAGGGGTGGAGATGAAAAGCTGGGTATCATCATACTGATGATACCTCACTCCAAAACCACGGATGATCTCACCCAGCGGCTTCATATAGATGTTGAACAGGAAGGGAGAAAGAACCAACCCCTGAGGCACCCCACAAGTGAGGGGCCTCGGGGTCAATCTCTGCCCCCCTGCCAACACTGATTGCGTACACCCTGAGAGGTAGGAGAACCACCGTAACACGGTGCCTCCCACTCCCAGTCCTTGAAGGCGCCGCAATAAGATACTATGGTCGATGGTATCAAAAGCTGCCAAGAGATCTAATAGGACCAGAATAGAGGAACCTCCTCTATCCCGAGCCCTCCAGAGATAATCAATCAGCACGACCAATGCAGTCTCCATGCTGTAACCGGGCCTGAAGCCCGATTGATACAGATCTAGGTAATCAGCTTCCTCCAGGAAAGCCGGAAGCTGCTGGGCCACCACGCTCTCAACAACCTTTGCCACAAAGGTTGGAGACAGGATGAAAGTTGTTCAAATTGGCTGGGTCCAAGGCAGGCTTCTTAAGGAGGGGCCTCACCACCACCTCCTTCAAGGCGGCGGGGAAAGACCCCTCCCACAATGAAGCGTTGATAACTGCCTGCAGACAGCCACATGTACCCTCCTGGGCGGCATAAACCAGCTAGGAGGGGCATGGGTCCAATAAATACATAGTGACACTCAGCCTCCGCATAATCTTGTCTACCGCATCTAAGGTCACAGGGTCAAACTCATCCCAGATAACCTCAACAAGGCTCGACGTCGCCTCCATGTCCGACTCTAGCCAGTTGATGTCCAAACCGACCTGGATCTGAGCGATCTTATCCAGCAGATGCTGACTAAACTCCTTGGCCCGCCCCTGCAAAGGGTCCCCCCTCACCCCCTGATCAAGGAGGGAGCACGTGACCCTAAACAGGGCGGCCGGGCGATTATCTGCGGATGCGATGAGAGCAGAGAAGTAAGCCTTCGCCGCTCCCATCGCTGCCAGGTAAGTCCTTGAAAAGGATCTTAACTGGGATCGGTCAGATTTGGACTGGGTGGACCTCCAAATGCTCTCTAGGCCCCTCCTCTGACGCTTCATCTCCCGGAGCTCTGCGGAGAACCAAGGAGCTAACCGGGATCTGTGTCGGGTTAAGGGCCGCAAGTGGACAACCCGGTCGAGTGCCCCAGAGGCAGCCTGTTGCCAGGCGTCTGCTAGAGCCTCAGCTAAGTTGTGGATCAGGGAGGTAGGTAACGGCTCAAGCATTATAGATGTATGAATATTATGGATATCCATTCGTATACTGAAAATAAACAGCTTTGATGTGGATGAAAACATTATTTTAATTATTATTCCCTTATATTTTGAATATATTGATTTCTAATGTGGAACACGCTAATTTCTGGGTGAAGTTATACCACAGCAATACAGTAATTATATAATGAACTATATTTTAATTATATTAAAATTAAAAACATGGACTATTAGAAAGTGCTACTTTATTTAAATTATTGTTAATATTTATTTCATTCCAAGTTGTAAAACATTTTTTCTACATTTCAGATAATTGGATTAAAGCCTGTTGGAAAACCATATATAAACTGTAATTCTAAGGTAAGCATTTTAAAATAAAAATATGCCCACTTTTATGTCATTAAAAGGGCAAATGGTTTAATATAAATTTGCCTTAATTATGTTGTTTCCCTATATTTTAGATTTCTGCTCACTAATTTTAAAATTTTATGTTAGTCTTCATTTTAAAAACATATGGTTTTTTCATTATTACTTGCTTTTTGATTTATTTCATTTCATAACCAGCATTTTTTCTCTCTCCATGCTGCAAATGCATCTCACACAATATTTTTATGATGGGTAAGAAAATGAGCACTGAAGCAGAATATGAAATCTTAGTGTTTGCACTGTGAAATTGTTCACTTGTAAGCATTCCATTATTTTCAAAACATATTCATTATAAAAGCTATATGTTCTAAAATGTTTCCTTTTATGTAGATGATTTTACCATATACTTGTGTATTTTTTAAGAAAAAAATATTTTTATTTATCAAATTTCTACATTGCCTATCACACTTGCATGACTCTGGGCAGTTTTCCAATTTATACAATGTCTGCTGATTTATATATTTGAATGAATTTGGATTTTAAGATTACACACTGAAGTTTTCCACATACATCCCATTTAGAATTGTTGTAATATTTGCCAAATTTTTATTAAGATGAAAATGTTCAATTTAATGTCAATCTAGTTTTATTTTAATTTGAACTGTGAGGGTCATATAGTACCAAAACTGACAAAAAGGCAAGTGAGTGTAGAGTGCATGTGCAATAATCATCTGTTGTGATCAAATTATGAAAACCAAAATTAAGGTGTTTGAGTCACATTTTTTGATTATTAAATTTTATTTTTATTAAAATAAGATGAAAAGATGAATGTATTTTCGTACATGCATATGATACCTAAATAAAAATGCATCTTCTGCTTATATACTGAAATATTGTTGAATATACCTGTATTTGCACTATTTTTAAAATCTTTTCCTCTGTACTTACATTTATTAAACCAAAACAAAAGTAATGCTATAGCCAGCATCCCTTTCCACCCTTACAGAATCCCTGTACAAATCTTCCTTGCTTGGTGGGGAGCTGTTCTAAAGGAGGGAAGCCCCCACAAAGAACACTTGTCATTAGGCCTATCACGCGATAGTGTCTTACAAAAAATTCCTGCCCCTGGGATTGTATCTAACTTCTTCAGCTAAATGCCAGTATAGATTTTCACCAATACATGCATAATTGCCATAACATTGCTCATAGTTTGTGGTGTCAGCTTTTATGAAATTCCTATTTTGAAGTATGACATCTACTCTATGTGATCTGGCTAATATATAGCTCCCATTGATCAAAATTCTTTCTGATAGAATTTTTTGTTTTCTTGAACTTTCAATCATAAAAAATAGATAGAAACAGATTAAGGTTGCACTCTTTAAACTTTTATTGTATCTGAGGGCATTTCAATTTGGCATTTTTAATATCTACTGTTAAGTTTTATGCATCCTAATTAATTTGTTAAAGAGTTAAATATTATTATAGAATGTTTATTATATATAAATCTTTCATTTGCTCCTGTAATCCAAACTGTTTGAGAATATTTTATCCTATTTAGTAGCATGTTATACTTTAATGCAGTATTTTATATTTATTCTTAGAATCCTATTTCAAATGTAAGCACTTATTTATTTTGAATGTAAAATTTTGTTAGCCCAATTAACACAAACACTTTGGAGGCATAATTTGCATATGCTCCATTATTCAATATAAAAATGACTCATTTATCCAGACATTTAAAATCTTTTTGTGCTTGAAAAAAATCAGGAAAAATGGTAATGTAATTTATTTATGAATAGTAGTCATAGAATTGCATATCAAAATATACAATTTTATTATTAATTTAATTAACTATGAAGGAAATCCTTAATTTATGAACACAACTGAGCCAAAAATTTCTGTTGCTAAGTCAGAATTGTTATTATTTATTTTATTATTATTATTATTATTAGAATTGTTAAAGAGTTTTGCCCCATTTATGGATTTTTT
This sequence comes from Naja naja, assembly GCA_009733165.1. Lineage (NCBI taxonomy): Eukaryota > Metazoa > Chordata > Lepidosauria > Squamata > Elapidae > Naja > Naja naja. The sequence goes on from CM019151.1 coordinate 155,268,447, forward strand.
TGGCACAATTGTTAAATGAATCACTGCAGTTGTTAAACTAGTAATATAGTTGTTAAGAGAATCTTCCCCATTGATTTTGATTGACAGAAGATTGTGAAAGGTGAGCACATGACCCTGGGACACTGCAACTGTCATAAATATGAACCATTTGCCAAGCACCTGAATTTTTATCATTTGACCATGCTGCAATGGTCATAAGTGTGAAAAGTGGTGATGTCACTTTTTTCATTGCCATTGTAACTTTGAACGATAAGTAAATGACTTACAAGGACTACCTGTTCTTGTAGCTTTACCTCCCAAAGTCAAGTTGTATTCTTACCCAAGCCTTGTTCAAAGCAAACAAACACCAGAGATAAAAGCAAACCCTTTTTAATGCTTCTCTGTGAATTCTGTTCATTTACAGTAAAACGCTATTAAAAACTAATTGTCCCAGATAAGAACAAGCCTTGCCAAGGTTGTGCAGGGCTGCCAAGAACACTAGATTAAATTGCAAGGAAATAATCAAAATCGAAAGTCTTCAAACACAAACCAGGATGGTCCGAACTTCCACAAGACTTGAAGTGCAAGAACTTCTTTGCTTCCTGCAAAGAATCCCACTTCTGAGGGCTGGCTTTTATCCTTAAGGGAGGGGCCATCACCTTGCAGCCTTACTCCCGAGCCGCCCGTGCTGCTGCAGCTGCTCTTTTCTTTGAGCAGCCCTGCGCGCGTGCACCGGGCACAGGGTCCTCTGCATTACTGCTGCCAGCCTCCACAAGCTCCGAAGGCAGCACTCCACTCTCTTGATAGTCCTGGCCACATCCTTGCGTCACGCGCAGGCCCCTCATCTGAGACCTCGCTCTTCGAGACCTCAGCCATCTGCACCAGCTGCCGGCGAACCACAACAAGTTAATGTCTCTTGAACAGAACTTGTTTTATTTGTAAACTGCCCAGAGTCACTTAATGAGATGGCGGGTAAATAAATTTGCTTAATAAATAAAGGTAAGGCATTTTTATTAAAATAATTAACTATAAAAATTAAACCCATTAATGATTCTATCAACAGATTCTATCAACAGAGATAGAATCAGATTCTATCTCTGAAATTTAAAAATTCATGGTTTTTTAAAGTGCAAATTGCCTATTATGGATACATTAATTATGTTATATTAATGGTATTTTTTCCATTGATAACTGGTATAAGATTTCATATACAGATGCTCAAAAGTGAGGAATCTGGTTGAACACTTTTATAAGGTGCTGTGCATCCTTATTTTGGCACATTCAGGTTGATAACTGGAGGTTTCAAATCAACCTATTTTAAGAAGAGAATGGTTTTGTATTTGGTTTTGATTAAAATTGTATTTCAGGGTTTTTAATATCTGATGCTTTGATCATTTGACCCAGCTCCGCAAACACCACAAACCCTCTGATGTGAACTTAAAAGATTCCTTTATTAGGAATGCCAGCAACCCTGGCAAAAAGTTTCTCTCACAGGCTAACAAGTCCGTCTGTCCGGAAGATGAATAGTTGTCTGCCACACCTATTCATCTCCGCCCCCTGCCTTTTATCTCCAGAGCTAGGGTGGGGCCTCACTAGCAGTGGTGGCTCTTCCTTCCCCAGGATCAGCCCATGGCTTTCCATTGCTCTCCCCTTCTCTGCATTCTGCGCAGCCACGCATCAGGCACTGGACCCAGCTGTCCCTCTTCTTCATCAACCACCTCCAGACCTGGGGGCTGTTGACTCTCCATCGAAGGCTGACGGATGGCCCAAGTTCCGCCTCTGTCTGTCTCTTCGCTAGCTCCATTCCGTCTTCCCCTTTGGAGCTCTCAGGTTGCCCTGATGCTGACCCTGAATTTCACGCCGCCTCCTCTGATTCGGTGCTGAAGGGGCCAGTGGTCAAAAGGTCACAACATATGTGTTCTGTGATATTTGATATTAAAAGTATCAGCAAGGTATGAATTAGGCTCTTAAATGACATTTTCTAGTTTTCTAGAAAAGCATTTAGATCCTAATCCAAAGATTCTCAAACTTAGCAAGTTAGATGGTAAACATGAAACTCTCCATTCCCTCCAGTGTAAAACACATCTAGGTTTTCTTATATGTGTGAAGTTCCAGTTGTTAGGGGTAGTTTTCCCTTCCCCAGAAGCTGTTCTGTACATTTGACATGTTTGAAGGATGACTTCCACAATATGAAACAGAATTTTTCCTAGCATATCTCTTTTAGTCTATTTGAGTTTAAGATGAGATGTTCATAAAGAAATTGGAACAGACTTTAAAAGGTTCCTAGATGATACTTTACAAATCAGTATGGCAACATTATATTGTTGTAATAGTAACATATTTCCTATTTAATTTTAAATAAAGGTTTAAGGTATAGATGTAGTGTTGTTAAAAGGGTTTTTTGCTGATTAACTGATTATTATTTATTTTTATATGATACATATAAATCTTTAGTAACTTTATTATAGTTCACTTTATTATAGTTTGAATAGACAATTGAATAAATCTTGGCTCTGAAAATTCTTGTTATACATTTGTCCATGTACTCCACATAATTTTTTTTAAAAAATGTTATTTATCTGACAAATTTTCTTCCTTTACAGGAAAAAGGCAAGGCTACAATAAGTTATTTTCCTGCTAATGGAACAATTGATTTGATGTATTTCCCATATTATGGAAAACGCCTACATGTGAGTTTGTCTTAATTCTGCATCTGTGAATTTGCTTTGTTCATGTTCATTGCTAATAGTGTCATTCTACTCAACTGCATTCTTCTAAAAATTAGTATGTGCAGCTGTGGGATGCTCCCTCCTCCTGGAGCAAATGGGCAGGGTTCATTGCCTCTCTATAAAGTGAAGGGGAGGGGCTGGCCCACTTCCAAGCTTCTACTTTGTGAGCAAAGCAATCCAGTTTTGTTGGAGTTCCTAGTCTTTATCCCTAGAGAGAAGCCTTAGCTTTTGCATGATTTTTTTAAAAAGAAAAAGCACTTTTATCTGGTTGACCTGGCTTATCTTGCTTTCCTTCTTACCTGATAACACAGCAGTAGGATTTTCATAAGGACAGCTTATGCATTGGCTTGTGCAAGTAAGAGGGAGATTGGGAAGCTTCTGTTGCTGTTGCACTGGTGCAGATGCAACTAGGCTCTAGCAAAGAAGCAGCAGTAGCTCCTATTCCTAATGGGGATCTGAGCCAGGCTTGGTCTGCAAAGGAGCAGGCAACTTTCATATTTCTATTTATTTAAAATAGCGATATCCTACATTTCAGTTGAAAAGATTCCCAGTACAACTCATAGAGTTTCTCTTCTTAGGGATGACTGGTGAGCAGTACAAGAAAGAGAAAGGATGGCAAAAAAGGAAAAGTGAGAAGACTTATGAGCCAGATTCTTAGTATTACAAAGATCCTAGTTTGTTTACCACAAAAATGGTTCAGTGGTTCTCTGGAGGAGAAGCCATTGACTTTTTAGGATGTCCTATGGTTTCCTTTCCTTTCTTTTTTGCCTTTTGCCATAGCTTTAATAATTCCTTCAGAGTTAATATTTGAGGACTGTAGTATTTATACATGTTTACTTGGAAAAATTTTACTTGGTATAATTAAAATGCCTGGTTTTTAGCCAAACAATTACAGCTTGTTTTAGTTATATTAAATTTACTTTTGTATTGAAAAAAAATCAATTTTTATTTCTGCCTCTTTTGAACCAGCCTGACTACTTACAGCCGCTAGTAGCTATTCAGCTAGCATTTAATACAACCAGTGCCAAAGAAGATGTAACCATTGAATGCAAGCTCCTGGGAACTGACTTCAAAAATGATGATGACCGTGACAAATTTCTGGGACGGGTTTCATTCAAATTTCAGATATCTGAATAAAAGTCACCAATATCGCCAAAAGGTCAACCTTATCAGCAGGACCTGCCATTCTGAAAGATGAGACCACCATAAGAAACCTAGAGTGGAACAAGGCATTCAGGGTAGCATAATGTGCTTCCAAATCATGATTTCAATTTGTGACAATGTAACTGCCCATCATGCTTTTGCCTATTGGACCACTGTACAATCATTTAGTGACCTGTAAATAGATTCCAGACATGTAATCATGGTGGTCTTTGACTTGTTCAAAATGTGGGCTTTTTCCCCAAGTGAGTGTCTGTAATGTATGTGCTGTGCTATGTAAATATTGTATTGGTTTAACACTGGTTAACTATCATATCAGTACCAACACAGTCTTAGAGTGAGAGGTCAGACTATTCAATCCAACACCAAGAATTAAGTTTATGCAGAGATGCCTTAAATCCTGTATCCGGTGGGAGGTAGTGGAGACCTTCATGTGGATTTTAAGTGTTAGCATTGATTTTTGACATTATTTAAATACTGAAGTAGATGTTGTGCTTATTGTGCAAGTATTGTGTGTACATGCAATTTTTGGCCTAGATTTGATATTTCAGTTGCAAAATTATTGTGTTTATTGCTGTTACATGGAGCACAGATAAAACCAATACAATGTCACTTTTTAAAACTTTTTAATTGAGAATTATCCATATGAAACAAGTCCTTTACAATGTGTATGGTTTAGAGATTTGGTAACAGTCATATTATAAAGCTGCTTGAAATAAAAAAGACCTCACAATATGGGACTAGATGTACAATTTCCAATTAAAAATATTCCAGAATGGAGAAATGTCTGTTTAAACATTTTTAAACTCAATAAGGACTATCCGGATTAAACATTCCTTTGTTTAATTTATATAGTTTCAGATGAATTTTGTCCTCTGTAAGTAGTATTTAAAATTTAGGATTTTTTCTATTAAGCATCCTTTCTACTAAATATCCTCTGCATTTCAAGATGTATTTTAAACACCTCTCTATATTCCAGGTTATGTTATTGATGTTTCTTTCTTTTTTTCTCTTCACTCCAGGCAATTTAAGAACCAAAAATAAGTGGTTCAGAATGTGCATTAAAATACACAATTAACTTTTATGCAATCATTTGTTTTTTTAAAAAAAGAACAATAACACAATAAGAACAACTCTATTAACAATAGAACAAGTTCTGAGAGGAAAAGTTTTCAGTTGTTTTATATATTTAAGATCCATATTGAGCATATCCAAGGTAGCTAGAAAAGAAGTTCAATGAAGGTAAAGTCTATCTAGAGAGATTGAATATGTGAATTTGGGCCCGGGGAATCTAAATGAAATAAGCTAGTGAATAGCCAAAAGAAATCAAATTGTCTTGCAGTTAAAGAAGAGCTACAATGTTGTATGACTTGCTATTGGTGTTTTTTTTTTTAAACAGAAGGATTCTATTGCTATATTTGCTACTCTTGGTGTGGCCTGTTAGAACTTGCATCTGTGTTGTGAAAACCATCCTTGGTTCTACTATAGCCATAGACTTCAGCAGGTCAAGCATTAGGATAAAACAGTGAAGTTTGAATTTTTATTCAGAGGTAATATTTTAAATACTTCTGCCTTTTTATATAACAGAGTACCTAAATATGAGCTAAGTTAAATCAAGATGCTGCTAAGGCTGGCAAAAGAATTCTGGCTGTGAATAGAACTCTAGCAGCTTAGAATATAGCAAATATAATCTCTGAAAGATATGGCATTGAGGAGTCCCATATCGCCTCACAAACATGGACAAAGTTGGTTTTTCTTAGGGGCAAGGAAGGAATAATGGAGAGTTTGCTTTTGTGTGAAAGATCATGTTCTGGGCCCCTCAAAGGTTCTGTGTATAAAAGAAGTGAAAACTCCTGCAAGGTGGACTTTAGAAATTTGCTGGATCAGACCAAGGCCTGTCTCAGCCCAGCACTTTCTTTCCCACCATAACTAAATTCTCCAGTGGACTCACACACAGGATATGGAGAGAGTTCCTGCTTTTGTGCCACGGTAACTGATATTCAGAGGCATGCTGATTCCAGTTCACTGAAGTCATAGACCTACCTGTTCTCTTTCAGTTTATTCAACTGCTTTCTAAAACAATGAATGAGACACATGGTGTTTCTCTGGGAGTAACAGAGTATGGAAGGAAAGGGACACAATTTTGACCTCAAGTGTCAAAATATGATGTAACTTGAGTTATGGAGAACTAGTTGGTATTTTGCTTTATGAAGTAAATTTTCATTCAAGTTGGATCTTGATTCGTGTCAAATGTGTCAGCCAAACTTTTCACAGCAATGTTGGGCTCTCTGTTTTAAAGAATGGTAAAAAATTATTTGATGTCTTGATGCACACTGAATAATGATGCCAAAATGCTTCCTGCAAGGCTCTTAAAGAGCTGCATATAGCAGTTAAATCCATAGAATAGAATTGTGAGTGTTTCTCTGTCCTTAGAATGTTGTTAATACAGTGGCAATTCCATGAACAGATAAATATTTTGGTAATCTGCAGAACCCTTTATACAGTCTGAGCAAAACGTTTCAAACACAAAATGGCTGTTTCATTTGTTCTAAGCTTGGAACAGACACTTGTTCTGATTTTTTGTACCAGTCTTAAGACACAATGGAATTTTTGTTGTTTCAAGTATTGACATCCTGTAATTGACTTATTTGCTTTTCCTTTATTTTCTCTAAGCCAGTGAGAGTTCATTAGCCAGTGAGCAAAGATTACATTGTTGGTAGCATATTGGCTGGCACTAGTTCAGTGGAGGGCTGGGTGGGGTTGTGTAGGGGAGAGTTAGTTAAGTATCTCTTCAGTGAGTCAGAATAATTTTGAATATTAGTCAGACTTCTACCTGATGGAAGGCCGTATTGTGGTTTTTAAAATTCCTTGCTATAGGGTAATTAGATGTAATGCGGCTTTCCCTCTGAATTCTCTGACTGTTGTAGGTTTTCTTGTTCAGAAAGTTGCAAAAACCTGCATGTGCATGTACTGTAAGAGCTCTCATAGAACTGATAGTGAGAAGTTATTTCGTAGTAGCATAATGAAGGGACTCCATTATGGTTGCTTTTGGGGTAGGCATATTGCAGTTTTGTAGGTGATGTTTTTTAATTGTTTAAAATTTAGCAAGTTGGTCAGCGTTTCTGTAGATCAAGTGATAAACATTCAACATGGAATTTTACCACTTCTGTTTTAATGATACTTGAAGCATTTTGAGCTATGTTTGCGCTGACTAAAAGTTCTGAATGAGGCTGTTCGTTGTCAAGCTTGGAGAACATTTTTTCAAGAAAAATTGAATATATGCTTATTTTTGTGCACTGTCAATCCTATTCCAGAAGGGAACAATGTCGGTGTTTCTAGGCAAAGCTGTAGTGACACCACTTTGACTCAGACTATTCACCCAACATGCTAACTTTTATTTTATTCATAAGTCTGTATGGCACCTAAACTACACAGGCTACGTTTACACAATTTGTTGAGCAGAAGTGTCATTGATTATTTTGGGTCAGGGTGTCATATGAACACAATCACAGATGGCATTTAGTTCTCTTCACCTTTAATTTGTAATTTGTGGAAAATAACAGCAGGACACTTCCCTGTGTTTCTTGCATGAAAATTTCCATTGGAGCAATCATTAGGTGAATGCCATCCTTCTGAGAGTAAGTTAAAAAAGTATGGGACAATACAATGATGTTTTTAATGCAAAAACAGACAGAATTTCTAATTTGTCTTTAAATACAATTGCATTAGTCTTTCTCTGGAACAATTTGCAAACTTCTAAATAATTTCTCCATATTTTAAATTCTCCTTCATTCCAAGATTAACAACTGCTGCTATGAAATAAACAGGGTTGAACAAAGCAGTTTTATTTGGCTGACTGGCTTTGATCAGATTTTGTTTCATTAGACAACTTGTTCTAAACTTGGTAACACATCCTTGAAGAGCAAATCTGCTAGTAGTTGCCAGAGACAGCTTATAATTTTCATTAATTATCAAGGTTAATTCATTGATTAGGTGCACCAATGTTTGTGAAGTAAGAGAAGAGTCATAGCAGATTTACAATTGCATTTGTAGAACACTGCAAGTAACACAGTAATCAAATCCAAGTTGAAGTTTAAATAAGTGCCAGTTTCAAATTGTTATGGGTCTCAAACATGGGGCAGATCAATTTTGATACACGTTTGCAATTATAATGATAATAAAACAAAAGCTATTTTGAAATCTCTAGATTCTGTAATAGTTTTAAAGTAGATTCCAGTAGATTTTTTCTGTCATTTGTCTATACTACTTTCTATAAAAAACACCCAACAGAAAAAATGATTTTAAAATATTTAAAAGCCAGTTTTCCAACATGTCCTCTTTGGAATTAAAAAAAATTTGTACTGATTATTTGTGTAAAAGGGTTGCATCTTCTTAATAAAGACATAGGCAATATGGAGTTAACTACTTGCTTGATGGGAATTAGTCATAAATCAGAATTTTACATTGCAAAGAAGTAGCTACCAGTAAATTTCCAAGACTTTTAAAGATCTGAATCTTTTAAAAAAATTTTTAAGGAAGATTGTGAAACAAATTAATTTTGTTTCTGCCATCTTTCAAGGTCTCCTCTCCAGAACACTTTGTGCTGTGAATATACCCTCTTATACACTCTATGTTTTTGTAAAAGTGTAAATGTAAGTTCTTTGATGCCTTTCCTATAAAATGTTTCTGGTTTTGGTCATTTGAAAGTTGACTAAATATATTTATACTGTTAACTATCTATTCTGTTTCTGGAATTTGCTGCCAAGGAGCCCTGTTCTAGAATTAACAGGGCTCCTTCGCAGGAGCTGAAATCCTGCTGAAATCTTAATATTACTCCTTATGCAACTTTTGTGATAATCAGATATCAAGAGATACACATTTTAGAAAGAAAAAGTAGGGATTGAAAATAGCATACAGAACTATGCCCAAGCCAGTAGTCATAAGGTAACAAATTACAACAAAGTTGTTCTAACTTTACCAGAAATGTTCTGACACTGTTCTGAGCTTGGAAGACTTCCAGAATGGTCAGAGCAGTTTAGACAGAACAGTTTTTGAAAGATTTTGAATTTGAAATGTTTTTGCACAACACCAGTACAAATGTCTTTTCTTTTATGGCTGCACTGAAGCAACTTATCCAGTACTGTGCTAGTACAGTTACTGAAACTAAGCAGGAACTTGTTCTTGGGACTGAAGATAAACAAATCTACTTTTCAATCTTAATAGTTTTATGCTGTAGCTTTCCTGAAAAGTTTATCTCTTCCCTAACCATTTTTGGACATTACATTTTGTCAGATTTCAATTTCCAAGTTGATTCTGCTGGTAATATAAGTCGTCATTCCACACCAAAACAAATTTTCATGGTGAAACTGCAGCAGAAGAACTTAGCAGTAAGTCTGATTCCATTTTAGACTTGAAATAAGACAGTGGTATCTTCTTCAACTGTAGCTGTTAAATGCAAGTCCAACTTACCTTTAATTAATGGTTACTGCTACTGCTAAGATATCAGTGTGCTAATAGTACTGTGCAAAAGTTTTAGGTAGTTGTCCAAAAATGCTGTAAATTAATGCTTTTATAAATAGAAGTGTTAATAGTTTATTTTATTAATTAACAAAATGGAAAGTAAATGAACAAGAGAAATTCAAATCAAATCAATATTTGCTATGACCATTGTTTGCCTTCAAAATAGCATCATTCTTCTAGGTACATTTGCACACAATTTTTGAAGGAACTTGGTAAGTTACTTCAAAAAGGCCTTGGCGGTGCAGGCTGTTAATAGCCTAGCACTTAGCTCCAGCTGCCTGTAATTATTGCAGGCTCGAATCCCACCAGGCTCAAGGCTGACTCAGCCTTCCATCCTCTCGGGGTAGGTAAAGTGAGGACCCAAGATTGTTGGGGGCAATAAGCTGACTTTGTAAAAAAAATGCCGCTTAGTAATAAGCAGGCATATACAATGGAATGAAGGCTATTGCTGAGTGCATTGGGTTGTATCCCAAAAACTGTAAGCCGCCCTGAGTCTCCGGAGAAGGGCGGGATATAAATATGAATAAAAGTAAAAAAAATAATAATAATTCTTAATTTACACATTTTTGCACAATTGCCTAACATTTTTGTATAATATTGTACATTTTCAAGGTTTATATGCTGTTGTCGTAAATTATTGGCTGCTTAGTCGTATTGTTTACATTTCTTTCTATTTGGCTATTAAAGAAAAACACTTCTGAATATGATGTTGCAGTAGCCCAAATGGATGCTAAAGAATATTTTTGCACCAGAGGTGTTTATTCAGCAGGTTCTGACCAGTTCTGGAGAACCGGTATTGGAAATTTTGAGTAGTTCGGAGAACCAGCAAATGCCACCTCTGACTGGAGATTTTACAGTATCCTTCCCCTGCCACGACCACCAAGCCACGCCCACAGAACCAGTAGTAAAAAAAAAATTGAATTCCATCACTGTTTTGCACCCTACTTATATCATGTTTTCACAGTTCCCCAGAGTTCCATTGGTTAAATGGACAGCAACATAGGATAGAATCGGGTGGGATCCTACCGGCATAACAACTGGTTCAGTGAACGTGCACTTTGTGCGCGCATGTACACTTTGTGCAATACTTGCAAAACAAATTCTGTAAGCAATCACCATCTGCTGACACGTGGCACTCAGCTGGCCGCGCAAAGCAATTAAGGTAAGAATAAAGGACAGCCTAGAGCCCAGGTGGGCAGATGGGCTCAACCAAAGAAAAGAAGATCTTCAGAGAGAACCAGTTCAGTGTCAGTTGCTCTTCAGATCCACAGAACTGGGCCAAACTGGTAGAACCCCACCCCTAGATGGTTCCTGATTGGGCACACAAGGAATTTGTTTCTGGTACATAAGCTGTTAGTATACATACAAGCAAAAAGTTATGATCATAAGATGCAATCATAAATCAGTGATAGCCATAGGATATTAAATAAACAATCAGCATAAACCATAATAGGCTACTAATAAAAGCAACGTAAATCATAAGATACAAACAACTAAGTTATAAGCTAAGGAAATAAGTAATAAGAAAGATAAGAAATAGTAATATGGTCCTACTTGGTAGTTTAACATCCCAGGGCATAAGACAATGTTGTGGGAAATAGTTTAGCAGTGTTGACATGTCCTTGTGTCTAATTGTTTTGGCATACAATGCCCTATAGCATTTTGAGGGAAGAAGTTGAAATAGTTTAGGACCAGTCTATGTCTAATGTGAAGGCTCTAGATATTTTCACAGCCCTCTTTCTGGATCTGCATTCATGCATTTATTTAAGAAAGTAAGCCTTACATTTACTAAGAAAACAAATGGCTGCTAATAGATTATCAGTCTACTTGAGTTTGATGTAAATATTGATTTAACTGGATGTCATCATTATACTAATACATACAAAGGCTAATTTCCCTCCTCTTGTATTCCACAGCATGAGGGAGTGCTGTCAAAATTTTTCTTCAAAGATCAGAACAGAATCAGATCTGTCTAGTCTGTTTAAGACTTTCCCACCAAGTATATGGTTGTAGTATTTTCAGCTAGCGGGGGAGGGGAGTTCTTTGAAGAGAAGTTCAAAAAGAATTTATTTAAATCTTGCAACTGTACCAGTCTTTAAAACAGGTATACTTTTTCATGCTTCCCCCAGAAAGGAGAGCTTTAATGACTAACAGAACTGTTCTGAACTCTCAGAAGAGCCCAAGTTCTTACTCCAAATTATATTAAGAAAGCCTATTCTATACCCTATTCTAAGCATTCTTTTTTCTGTTCTGTTCATTTTAGTTTTTTATCTTCTGTTCATTATTATTATTACTATATATAAAAGTCATTTTTTTCTTACAGAATTCCATTGCCAGATTTTTTAAAATCTTTTTTTGAAATATAGAAGCCTTTAAGATTCATCTCAGATGAATCAAAGTATGCTTGAGGAAAGAGGATGAAATATTAATCAGACAAAAAACCTATAATAATATGTTCTCATCTAGGAAGGAAAGAAAACAATTTAGCGGCATGTTAGAAACTTGACCAGACAAGAGGCTATTGTTTTACAACTCTACTTTGTACTTTAAGGTGTAGCCAGATTTATGGCTTAGATCACCTGGTATTATGATGACTCAGCACCACTGAACCCTTTTATTTTACCTCATTAGATCTGGACAACAAATTTATTCCTGCAAAAATATAAAGGCAAAAAAAGTTTCATCCTGCTATTAGAAAAAGTGGGGGACTCCAATTTATTGTATTAGACATAAAAGCCCTGCAGTAATGTACTCGCCCCTCCATTCAAGTGCCATAATCTTCTGACCCAGTTCCCAAGTATTTTACATGCTAATGTCATTTGAATCAGTATTGTGAATTCTGCTTTATTTGTGGCCTCTGTTTGTATGTGCTTTTATAAATTATCTTTTTATTCTCTCTTTTTCTGACAAAATCAGAACATGGTACAAAACAGTCTAAAAGATTTACAGCCAACCTAGAAATTAATGGTATGAAAATGTTTCTCAACAGATTGTGAATGAAAAATACACGAGGAAAAATGAAGGGGGGAAATGTGGATCTGTATTGCTTTGCCTGAATGGATGATAGAGCATTTTAGTGAGTAATTAAAACTTGGAAGCTTGCCATGTTTATTAGACATGAGTTCCCTTGAAAACCATGTTGGGATCATAGGCCACATGTAGAAAAAAATATTCAAAACAACTCTTTAAATCATTTGAATCCTCAAGTCCTGAATCAACATAGACAAACTTTACTTCTAGCAGTTGTGATTTTTTTTAAACAAAATCACAATCGCTAGCAGGTGTAATAACTGCTAGCAAAGGTAAGTTGTCTCTGATTATCCTCCTCTAAACAAAGGTAAAAAAACACTAACTCCAGACAAATAAAACAATATTGATAAGATTTTGTTATTGATTTCCTGATCCTTTTTTTAAAAAATTAAGAGACTTTCAAAGGAAAATAGTGCTTTAGCTATTTTGGCTACATGTCTCAATATTTTAAGGTAATGAATCTTTGAGTGATTGACTAAGTGCTATGTCATTGTCAATTCCTAACTGGTAGTAACTGCATAGATTTTTCTCCATGATCATCTATCCTTAACTTTGTCTTTTGGAAGATCTATTCCAAGAGTGTATGCGTCACCACAGATCCATCCATCTTGCTGCTGGTTTCCTTCTTCCCTCCCTCTTCCTTTTACTTTTACTTTCCATTTTTCCAAGCATTACAGTCTTTATTCCATGAATTTCTAGTAAATTCAAAGTGGAAATTCAAAGCTACAAGGTCTACAAATACGTAATCAATTTTAGATGCATTTTTCCCCTTTTTTCCTAACAAGGTATTAAAATGATGCACATTTTAAAAAAGACTATAGCAAATAAGGTATTTGTTATGACAAAATCTACATGCAATTCCCATTATCACAATAATAAATCCCCATTTCTGAAGACCGTAATTTTGACTTCTTAATTAGAGTATGTGTGGGTAATTGTACAGTATCAAAAGCCAAAACTGTATCTACAGGTTGGGGCATGCTGCCTGGCAAATCCTAAATTGGTACTGGTTTCAGAATGTTCCAGGAAGTACACACCCTTATAACTGTTTCTTAGTGTATCTAATTAACTTGCCCATGCTAGCGGCTACAATAATTGTCCTAACCTGCTTCTGCCTAGAGTGTTAGGTAGTGCTGAGCAGGGGTAGTCAAATTAATGGCAAACAATTGCCCAAAAGCACACATTAATTAGAGCTAAGTCTTCTGACTCATTTCCTGCACGTTTCATGTTTAGTGAATGTCTTTCCTTTCACTAAAATAAAACAATATGATAGCTTTTTGGTATTTGTTTTTGCCAAAGAAAAAAGAATTCCCAGAAGGGGAAATACAAAGAGATTTGTATTTATTATTTAGCAATGTCTATTTGACATTCTCGGCATTCATAGAGACCACCACTTGCCTTAAAAAAAAGTACAACTGCACAAATATAAACTTTAGGAATTGTCAAAGTTCTTATGTATAGCTGCCATCTGTGGAAAGGATTTTATAGTCACTTTAGGCATAGTCATGTATAAAATCCAGGAATGTCTTGCAGTTAAGTACCTTTTTCCAGAAATATTGTGTTCAATGCGGCAACTAACAGTTTGTTTGACGTGGTAATTAATAAATCATTAAATTGTACTGACACAACAAAACTGACAAGGGAGATTGGAAAGAGATTTGGTATCTTGCACAAGGAAATTTTGAGATGTAACTTTAGAAGTAATACATTGCTACAGCATGAAGTCTACTTCATTGTTGATTTTTTTTATCTCTATGTCTTTATTGTGTTGCCATTTTGGGGGCACGAATGGAGCTCCTATTCATTTTGGCTGAGCCTTCCACATACAAAATTCAGCAGTCTTTCTAACAAAATAATATGAGAAAAAGAATGCAGCTGCTATAAAGATGAATATAACTCCCATTTTCCCTGCAACTAAATAAATTTATCCCAGTTCTTAATTGAATGAAATAGATGCAAATCAGTCATTTTAACTGAAATTATTTCATAAGCTTGGGTAGTTATACAAAACTGACATGCACTCAGAGGACTCAGTCTGATGGCATTAATCCCTTTCTATGAGCAAAAAGCCTCGCTTAGTCAACACATTCACTAACCGGCAGTTGCCAGCTAAAAATGGCAGTATGTCATTTTTAATATGTTAGACAATGAGTCTTTCACTGTATTTGCAGCAGCCTTATACTGACAGTCCCTGAGCAACGGAAGAGCTCCAACTTTAGCACAGAGACCACTAAGAATGGAATTTTACAACAAAAAAAGTAGTTTGTAAAACAGCTAGTGAAAGTTAAATGCATATTCAAACTTCATGTTTCCATTCAATAATATATTTACTGTATGTTGTACAATAGGGACTAGCAAAAGGCTGATGAGCAAAGATTATCACTTTAGTTTAAATAAAAATGATTTTTTTCTTTGCTTAAAATTATGCTAGTTAAATGGAAGACATCTATACTTGATATTTTTTACCATGGAATGGCTAGTTCATTCCAACTATTTATCTTCAGAATTAAGAATAATGAAAAAGGGAGTTTGAGATTTAGGCCTTTTACACCCAGGTTTGCATGATGGATTCAAGGATCTCTCAAAAAAGTGAAGCCTTCAAATCTGCCCAAAACTGATGCAATAACAACAATGGGCTGATCATTAAGTAAGCACATCTAGGACTATATTGTTCATTTACTGTTCCTGTACTTTTGCACTGCTTTTTACTAGGATGAAATTTTTACTCTACTTATTTCAAAGACCACCCCAAAATTGATGGTTGTTTGAGAAATTGTTTTTATAATTCTCATTAGCAGATCAAACAAAACCTCAAAAGTTCCTTCTTAGGAATAATCAAATGGGAGTCCCAAAAGTGCTTTTTCAGAAGGCAACTGGACTTTCTTGTTTTTTCTTTTGAAGACATTTTGCTTCTTGGATGAGAAGCGAAACTTCTTCAAAAGAAAAAGTTGCCTCCTAAAAAAGCACCTTTGGACAACCATGACCTGGATGACTGAGAATCTCTACAGTCAATCAAATGGGAGCTTCCAACAAAGGAGCTGCCTTATGTTTGATCATAGACATGGGTTTTCTAGAGATAGCCCTTGTCTTACAACTGGTTATTTTATGACTGACTGTTCAAAAGTATGACAGCCTTGGAAAGGATGCTTTATGGCCCATAAAGCACATTTGATTGTCATAAAATTTTGTACACACACAAATACCAGTCACGTGGTCACAATCTGAGTAGTTGAAAGCTGCACTTATGACAATTGCTAAGTGATTATGTGATTGCCATTTGTAATCTCTGCTGACTTCCCCAGAAAGTCAGTGGAGAAGAGAAGATGCCACTTGTTGTAGAGCTGAAATTCCCTCCTTGGCAGCCTCTCTCCTTGGCAGCCTCTCTTTGAGATGGAAAGAGCTGCCTGCCAGGAGGGAACCTTAGCCAGGATTGGATCTCAGCTCTGCATAAAGCTAATATCCATCCCCCTGCCCCATAGGAAAGGAGTGAAAGGTCGGCCTACTGAAAGAAGGGGGAACTCCTCCATCGAGCTGCAGAAATGGAGCTCAGATCCTGAAGATTCCAGCTCTGTTACTGCAGCCCTCTCTTCCACACATGAAGGGAAGATGACTTGCTCTGGTGGGCTGCAGAAATGAAACCTCTTTGGGATCCAAAATTTGCTTCTGCAGCTTGTAACAGGAGTTCCCTTGCACACATACAGGGGAGCTGAACTCCCATGGCAGACTGCAGAAATGAAGTTTGGGCCCTGAAGTTCCTGGCTTTTTTTCCATAGAACATTATAAAAGATCCCTTCTGCCCACCTTCACTATGCAGCTCTTTTGCTCCATTAGCTTAAGGACTGCAACTGGGAGAGCTGGGATTGCAGTTGTTGAGCCAAGCAGACACGTGGATGCTCAACAACTGAGATTCTGGTCCCAATTGTGATCACAACTTAAGTACTATGGTCGTAAATCAACAAACAAATAGAATGTGTAGATGGGATTGATATGATACGATTCAAACGTTTTTAATGGTGTATTTTACTCATCCTTAGAACACTTCACTTTGCATATTTATTGCTCTCAACCAAGTTGTTATTTTGGCTGCACTCACAAGTGCACTTCTGAGCACTTCTCACTAATCTCAGCTTGATTTCAAGTAAAAAATTAATAGAATTAGATTCTTAGAAAATACCCTATTTTTATTGTATTTGAATTACAAGCAGTATGCAAAATGGAATGAGAAGTGGAATCATATAATTAAGAACCACAATCAATTGCATGGTGTGCAAGAGCTTATGAAGTGTTGAAAATAATTTAGCTTTCTATTTATTTTGAAAATATTAATTTGGCTTGACCCCCATTTCCCCTGTAGTTTACTCTGTAAGATAACTTTTTGAGATGGAGAACACATGCAACAAACACTAACCTTTGACTGCTTTCTTCTGCCGTGGTGTTTTGCTTGAAAACAAGAGCAACCCCAGTTGTCTTTAAATTATTTTATTCCGCTCTACGGTTTAGTTTTACTTCTCAAGTCACAAGCAGCTGGATATTATTTTTCCTCAGAATATGCATGCTTTTCACTTCAGTCAAATGCAAATACATGCCCTGTTCTGCACGCTTCATTTCACCTTTTAATAATATAGAAATAACTTGAAATATGCAAAAATGTCTTTTTATATAAAATTTCCATAAAAAATAATATATATTTATAAAAGATGTCATACCACAAAATAACACTTTTACAGATACATTACACTTCTACTAGTAAAGATTTCAAAATTAAAGTGCTTTTTCGTCTTGCCCGGTATTAATAGCATTTAGTGCTTTACAGCTTTCTCTGAGCAGTTTAGAGTTAGCATATTGCCTCCAACAATCTGGGTCCTCATTTTATTGACCTGGGAAGGATGGAAGGCTGAGACAACTTTGAGCCAATTAGGATTGAACACTGGCTGTGGGTAGAGTTTACTTGCAATACTGCATTCTAACCACTGCACCACCACAGCTCTTTAAAGCATTATAATACTCACGCATCCAATCTTTCACTTTAAGTAGCCACATAAACTGAAAATATTAAGGGGCAATAACATTATTGAAAATAGTTTCTCTACAAAAGAAGAATTGGGCAAGTAAAAGCAGCTGGTAATTATAGAATAAAACATTAAGACTTCTGCAAATTTATTTGTGATATACACATAGCTCATCACAATATATTTTTATCTGGATCTTTTTACGTACCTCAGTGCTACATTCTTGAGGTTTTATTTATTTATTTAGCATATGGCACGTGTTAGGCAGGGATCATCGAGGTGGCTGGCTGCCTCTGTGAAAGGGATTTTTTCGGGCGGTGTTATCTTTACCCACGGGATGCCTGAATGCCAGTAGGCATTCGGGGGAGTCTCCTTTCTTGTCTCTGTGCGGTTTATTCGCTCACGGGAATCAAACTGCCGAGCTGCCAACTCAGTGGTGTGCAAGCCCAACGTCTTACCACATGAGCCATTGCAGCCCCAATTCGTGAGGTGATAAAGTGTTTATTACTGCTTCCTATACTTAGGGGCTAGCCTTTGGGATCACTGCTATTTTCCATGTTGCCAAAGTTTTAAAGAACAAGAAACATACACACAGTTAAGTGAGAGAAATCCCATTGTTAAAATTGATTTTAAAAAAGCTAAGTGGAAAACAATAGGATACTTTCTATTGGATATTTATATGGAACATAAAAGGGGTAATTTATTACACAGAACAAATTATAATGCTTAGGTAATTCAAATCAACCAATTATTATGTGCAATTAGAGACCTCAGTTTATAAAACTGATATTCTAATGCTTTTCCAAAATTTAACCTTTTTAAAAACATCATTTTAAATCTAAGTTGTATTAGTTACAGTGTGCCAAATTTGCATGAAAATTATTGATGGCAAAATTAAATTTTAATTAAGGCATTTTTGTCAAAAGATAAAGCTCACTCCAAGAATTCCATAAACAAATACAGGTAGTCCTCGACTTACAGCAGTTCATTTGGTGACCATTCGAAGTTACAACAGGATTGAAAAAAGTGACATGACCGTTTTTGACACTTATGACTTATACACTTATACAGCATCCACATGATCACGTGATCGAAATTCAGATGCTTGGCAACTGACAGTTGCATTGTCCTTGGGGGCACATGATCACCTGCTGTGATCTGACAAGAAAAGTCAATGAGGAATGCAGACTCACTTAACAAAATTACCAAGTGAACAACTTCAGTGATTCACTTAACTGTGGCAAGAAAAATCATAAAATGGAGCAAAACTCACTTAACTCACTTAACCAATGTTTCACTGAACAACAGAAATGTTAGACTCAATTGTGGTCATAAGTTGAGGACTGCCTGTATATAGGAGATAATACTTCACCTTATAAGCATTATAAAAAATATTTCAGAATTGTTTTTAATGTCTAGGCTCAGAGTAAAATTCTAAAATTGGTGCAAACATAAATAGGAAATACGTTGTAAACATCCATTTTATTTTAATTATTCCATTATTCCATTATATTTAATTATAGACTGTTTAAAAAAAATAAACTTTTCCAGCAATGTGTTTCTCCTACCAATAAAATAATACAAAATGAATATATCCCAAAATTATGGTAAGGGTTAGGGTTCTCAGAAACACAGCTTTCTTAGAATCTGTCAGCCTTTTGAGGTAGATGCTAGAAAACCAAAGTTATGAATGCTTATACTAGTTTTATTGTACAGTTATGGTAACACAATCCTGCAAATCTGAATGTGCTTCATCTCTCCTTCCCTCACTGCCTTTATGATCCATGGTGGCAAAGTGGTTAGAGTGCAGTACTACAGGCTACTTCTGCTGCCTGCCGGCTGCCTGCAATTTGGTAGTTCAAATCTCACCAGGCTCAAGGTTGACTCAGCCTTCCATCCTTCTGAGGTGGGTAAAATGAAGACCCAGATTGCTAGGGGCAATATGCTGACTGTGTAAAACCCCTTAGAGCAGTGGTCACTAACCAGTAGACCACGGCCCACTGGTGGGCCGTGAGAAAAATTTGGTGGGCCGCAGCATGCTGAGGCAGGGAGGTGGAGCAATCCTGCAGTCTCCCGTGTTGTGGCTGCTGCCTCCTGCCTCAGCGCATCGAGGAGGCCGATCAGCAGTGGGACGAGCACGGACCTCCTGAGCCGCAGGAAGCAGCTGCCCTTAGGTGAAGATGTTGCGAGGGGGAGGCTTGACCCCCTCTTCTTCCTCGCCAGAAGTGCTCACATGCTCAGCGGGAAGGAGGTGGCTTGTCGGGGACCATTGGGGCGGTGAGCGCTTTGCGTGTGAGCGCTTCTGGTGAAGAGGAAGAGAAGCTCCTGGGGGGGGCGCAGGAGATCGCACCCTCCCCTTGCAGGCCAGGAAACACCCAGGAAGAGCTCCGATGCCACGATCTCCCATGAACCTGCCCTCAGGAACTTCTCTTCCTCCTCGCTAGAAGCACTCACATGCTCAACGGGAAGGAGGAGGCTTGTTGGGGGCCAGAGGGGCGGTGAGTGCTTTGCACTTGAGTGCTTCTGTCAAGGAGGAAGAGAAGTTTCTGGGGTGGTCGAGCCTCCCCTTTGCAATATCTTCCCTTGAGGGTATCGCTGGCAGCCGCTCAACCTCCTCCTGTGTTGGTTAGCCAATCAACACAGCCAACAACACAGCCAACCAATCAGCAAACATCAACTCCATCAACCAATCAAGAAGCAACAACACAGCCAATAACACAGCCAACCAACCTGCTTACAACAGAGCCAGCACACCACACCTCCCCTCCAGTATTTATAGAGAGAAGGCAGCTCAGATCACGCTTTGCTGGCACAAGCACAAAGCTGAAGACACCAGCCTGAAGATGGCGAGTGGGATCTCGTTGAAACGTCGCCAAGATAATCTCAATCTTACATGGGATAAGACCCGAATACACCAAGACCTACATACCTTTACCCGTGAAAATCTACAAAAATATCTATCTATCTATCTATCTATCTATCTATCTATCTATCTATCTATCTATCTATCTTGGTGTGTTCGGGTCTTATCCCGTGTAAGATTGAGAGTATCTTGGCAACGTTTTGATGAGATCCCACTCTCCATCTTCAGGCTGGTGTTTTCGGCTTTGTGGTTGTGCCAGCTGGTGGGATCTTGTCGAAACGTCGCCAAGGTATTCTCAATCTTACACGGGACAAGACCTGAATACACCAAGACCCACACACACACACACACACACACACACACACAAACAATGTAAGCTGCTGAAAAAAAAGGGAACACTTAAACAACACAATGTACAGTAGTTGAATGTGCTGACAACAAAATCACACAAAACTTAACAATGGAAATCAAATGCATCAACCCATGGAGGTCTGGATTTGGAGGTACACTCAAAACTAAAGTGGAAGAAAACACTACAGGCTGATCCAACAGTGATGTAATGTCCTTAGCACAAGTCAAAATGAGGCTCAGTAGTGTGTGTGGCCTCCATGTGTGTGTATGACCTCCCTACAATGCCTGGGCATGCTCCTGATGAGGTGGTGGATGGTCTCCTGAGGGATCTCCTTCCACACCTGGACTAAAGCATCCCCCAACTCCTGGGCAGTCTGAGGTGCAACGTGGCATTGGTGGATGGACCGAGACATGATGTCCCAGATGTGCTCCATTGGATTCAGGTCTGGGGAACAGGCGGACCAGTCCATACCATCAATGCCTTCGTCTTGCAGGAACTGCTGACACACTCTAGCCACATGAGGTCTAGCATTGTCGTGCATTAGGAGGAACCCAGGGCCAACCGCACCAGCATATGGTCTCACAAGGGGTCTGAGGATCTCATCTCGGTACCTAATGGCAGTCAGGCTACCTCTGGCGAGCACATGGAGGGCTGTGTGGCCCTCCAAACAAATGCCACCCCACACCATTACTGACCCACTGCCAAACCGGTCATGCTGGAGGATGTTGCAGGCAGCAGAACATTCTCCACGGCATCTCCAGACCCTGTCCTGTCTGTCACATGTGCTGTGTGAACCTGCTTTCATCTGTGAACAGCACAGGGCGCCAGTGGCAAATTTGCCAATCTTGGTGTTCTCTGGCAAATGCCAAATGTCCTGCACAGTGTTGGGCTGTAAGCACAACCCCCCACCTGTGGATGTCAGGCCCTCATACCACCCTCATGGAGTCTGTTTCTGACCATTTGAGCAGACACATGCACATTTGTGGCCCGCTGGAGGTCATTGTGCAGGGCTCTGGCAGTGCTCCTCCTGTTCCTTCTTGCACAAAGGTGTAGTTAGCGGTCCTGCTGCTGGGTTGTTGCCCTCCTACGGCCTCCTCCATGTCTCCTGATGTACTGGCCTGTCTCCTGGTAATGCCTCCATGCTCTGGACACTACGCTGACAGACACAGCAAACCTTCTTGCCACAGCTTGCATTGATGTGCCATCCTGGATGAGCTGCACTACCTGAGCCACTTGTGTGGGTTGCAGACTCCGTCTCATGCTACCACTAGAGTGAATGCACTGCCAGCATTCAAAAGTGACCAAACCATCAGCCAGAAAGCATAGGAACTGAGAAGCGGTCTGTGGTCACCACCTGCAGAACCACACCTTTATTGGGGATATCTTGCTAATTCACTATAATTTCTACCTGTTTTCTCTTCCATTTGCACAACAGTATGTGGAATTGATTGTTAATCAGTGTTGCTACCCAAGTGGACAGTTTGATTTCACAGAAGTGTGATTGACTTGGAGTTACATTGTGTTAAGTGTTCCCTTTATTTTTTTGAGCAATGTATATGTGTGTATACACACACACACACACACACACATATATATATTAAAAATTAATGTATATATATATATATAAATTAATTTTTAATATTAAATTTATATTTAATATAACAATTACAATTTTTATATTAAATATATTATCTTTTTTAAAATTTATATTAGTGGTCCTCGGGATTTAAAATTATGAGTTTGGTGGTCCCTGAGGTCTAAAAGGTTGGCGACCCCTGCCTTAGAGAGGGCTGTAAAGCATTGTGAAGCGGTATATAAGTCTAAGTGCTATTGCTATCTTTCTGAGAACTAGGGAGGGACAAGTCTAAGGCCCTTTTTCAAATTACATTTCTGCCTGAGAGTTGAAGTTCTTTTACCTGTCTCTTGTCTTGCTGCTCTTCAAGTTATTTCTACTACCCATTAGAGAATCATATATGTGAATATAACTGCTTGGGATCTCAGGGAAACATAATAGGCAATAGAGCTAAGGACTCTTCTGGCCTACCTTACTTTTGCACCTCACTTTATCACAACTAGAATTATGCAAAAGAGTAAATACATGCAAAAAATTAGAACATGAAAATGTAACCAATTTAGTATTGTATGTATATAAAATGTATGTTAAATGTAGCATCTATAGGAATTATTTCCTCTTGAATCATAAAAGCAGTTCCATGTAAAGCTTTGTTTCAAAGAGCTCATTTCTAAAACTGGATCAAGTGTTTGTTAAAATCTAAAGTGGAGTATCAGAACCATGGCCACAGGTCGCACTTCCTATGATTTTGTAATAAATTCATATTTTAGCTGTGGTGCCTTTTGTAGTTTTGCTTTCTGCAGAGAATTGGGCGATCGTAAACAAAATGTTTGATTCATTTCCAAGTAA
This sequence comes from Naja naja, assembly GCA_009733165.1. Taxonomy (NCBI): domain Eukaryota; kingdom Metazoa; phylum Chordata; class Lepidosauria; order Squamata; family Elapidae; genus Naja; species Naja naja. The sequence continues at coordinate 155,291,512 of CM019151.1, forward strand.
GAATTAAAAACAAGTTCTGCAACCAAGTTCAGAGATCTACTCTTAGCTACACCACAGACTTTGTACTGGCTATTTTTTATACTTCATAATAGCCAAATTCTTGGGTCAAAATCATTTGCAATCTGACTTATGATGAAAGACAGACGATCTCTATTGTTCTTTTTAAAAGAATAAAAAGGTGATGCATGGGCCATATGGGCTCATAATGTAACGTTTTAAAGGTGCAGTGTTCTTCATCTCATTGCACAACATTCTGACAGAACATCAATTAAAAGTGTTCCCATTTAACCCTCTATGTTTGGACCTAAAAGAAATCCTAAAGTCAAGATGGACTCTTGAGGACCTGTTAACATAGCTATACTTTTTGGGGGCTGTGTGGCAAAGGGGACAAAAATACTAACCATAGTTTTTTATTTTATTTTTAATCCCCAATTTAGCTTATTTCTTTGGAAACCTTTGACAGTCTCTGATCAATGGTAACCACACCCAGCCCTGCTTAGCTTCAGATACAGTTCTTAACACCTGCTGAGATATAGCAGTTGCTGTTCATGTATAAAACAAGAATCACTAGAACAAAAATATTATGTAATGCACCAAAAGAAAATATTTCTTTCATTATCTTTAAAACAAAGCATAATGCTTTTGGCTGAAATGGCTTAAAAATTCATTAATATACTTTAATCAAGATCAATTATATATTCCCATCCATATCATTTTTCTGAAGAAATCGGAGTTTGTTATCCAATTAGCTCTACATAAGTTACAAAGACATATGGTTATGGATTTATTGTTATGTGTTTTTAAAAGTTGAAAACAGATTTTTAAAGTTTTTTTAAGTTGTGGAAATATATTATTATCCATCTTTCTTCTTTTTAATACTTTGAATAGTTTCTTTAAATATTTGCACTATTTGTCTTTCCTCAAACACTTTAACAAAGGACAGAGTAAAGTATATATACTTAACTGTTAAGAGTGCAAACAATGTGAGGATTAAACTAAATAAAGGGTATATAAGTGATCCAATTAAAGTGAATAAGACTTTCCTTTTTTCTGTACAATCTTCTGTGTAGACATGGGCCTAGAGTATTAGGAAGGCCATATACCTTCATGCCACAATGATAATGAATCTTCTGAAAAGTTCATTTGTCTATTAAGAAGCTTTGCATTGCACCCTTATACAGTTTAATCACTTACCATATTGCTTGTTTGCTTTGTATTGGTATATCTTCTGTGCACAATTATAAACAGCTTTCAATCTCTCTGAAATGAGATGTATCTTTTCTTTAGACCTCTTTAAACCAGAGGTGGTATTCAGCAGATTCTGACAAGTTTTGGAGAACCGGTAGCAGAAATTTTGAGTAGTTCAGAGAACAGGCAAATACCACCTCTGACTGGCCCTGCCCCATCTATTCTCTGCCTCCCGAGTCCCAGCTGAGCAGCTGGGTCTTCTTTTGTTGCCCTGCACAGGAGAACAGGGGTGGAAAGCAGGTTAGTGGGGTGGGGAGGGAAGGATTTTGCAGTAACCTTCCCCCAGGAGTGGGGAGGGAATGGAGATTTTACCAGTAGTAAAATTTTTTGAATCCCACCACTGCTTTAAACACAATTAAAGAAGTAAAATGTGGAATAAGCCTACATAAAGAACATTATGAAAATATATAAGGGCAAAATTTCAATGGGTGGTATATATTTATTCAGATGAAGATGAGTTATATTTATCCTCATTAAATGCATGAAGAGTAGCACAGTGATTGTGAATAGCAAGTGTTGCTTTGCTGGACTGTTGGCTGCTAGAGGATGACCTTCTGCCCTGCTGCTAAGCCTGCTTCAGCCTCTATACACAGAACTTTCACTAAGAATGGAATACAACTCAACACAATACAATACAACACAACTTCATTGTCACTTTAAATGTGCACTAAGCATACATTAAAATGAAATTTCATTGTATTTGGCTCTCAAAGGACAACCATTATGCATATACCCACATACAAAATATTAAAAAGAAAAGAATCAACGTACACAGCAAACATTGTTTTCCATGTTATAAATATCTAAAACTTACATTTCACTAAATTTGATCATGATCAGCTTGATTCACATACATATATTCATAGCCTGTCAACAAAAAAGGCCAAATCCCTGTGATGTGTCATTAAAAGAGAGAATTTTCAAACAGTCATCATATAAACTGAGATCAATTATGAACTTTAGAAAAATGACCATTATGCGCTGCTCCGTATGCAGTATACATGACATATAGAATAGAATAACAGAGCTGAGGGGGACCTTGGAGGTCCTCTAGTCCAACCCAATATATAATATATATAATCCAATAAATAATATACATTACCTTAACTTAAAAATAGCAGTGTTCCCATTTATTATCAAGGTGGAACCTGATTTTACAAAATGTAACACTACTGTAGTTCAGGCAATACATTCCTTTAGGCATATCTAAAAGAAATCACAGAATACAATCCAGGATAGCATACCTAAATTATGGAGTACAAATAGAAAAAAACATTATTTTTTTGTATTCCTCAATTTAGCAATATAGATATCCAATATCCTGAAAAAAATAATGCTCAACTTTTACTTCATTAAAAGCATGCTCTGTCAACCACTGAAGCTGGATTTATCATACTCATCTTTTCTCCAAATGCAAAATATGACATTTTGTGTTTAGCTACACTATAGGAAAGAATTGTACCATATTTCTCCATAGAAAACTTAAAACATACAATATGAATTCAATTTTTCTAATTTATATAATTATGTTTCCAGAAATGAGACTCTTCTGTAGTATTTCATGGAAGACATTAACTAAATAGCTATTGTCAATTTCTGTTCCTCAGCAGACCTAGCAGCATTCTTTCTTTATAAATTAAACAAATATGAATAGTTGCATCTCAGTAACAGAGTTTACTGAAGAAACTTTATGCAGTTTTCTTACTATTTTCCTTAAGCATTGTGCTGTAGTGAATAAGATATAGGAATGGCAAGTTTTATACTATTATACCCCGTCAATTACTGAATCCAGTGAAAAGTGTAGTTTAAATTTATGCATAGGAATGGTAGAGAGGAAAAAACAAAAGCATAACTCTTAAAACCTCACAAAGATAAGATTTAAATCTTGGATTTAGGGGAAAAATGGAATCTTGGATATCATGTTGCATTAATGCAGTATTTTTTTAATGTGTTCTAGGAACTGGAAAAGCAGAGAAAACACTGACATAATGGTGAAATTTTGAGAGAAATATGCCTGTTGGAAAAGCAGAGAAAACACTGACATAATGGTGAAATTTTGAGAGAAATATGCCTACTAACTTCAAGAATAGCTCAACTGAGATCTGATTTTTCCACATCTCTCTTTTTTACATATCACACCTTTTTTCTATCACTTTCAGGATAGTCAGACATGAACAACTTTTTCATACACACTCTTTTATTTGTTAAATATGAGTATCCCTCTTTTATTTGTGGCTATTTTAGATTTCAAAACTAGTCATCATACAGGTTTTTGAATAAAGAATTGAAGTAAACTGTCCGACAGACATAGATTTTTCACAGAACTGCTAAAATATGCAGATAAGATTCTTTTTCCTAATTAGCAGGACGACAAGAAGAATAACTGATGAGGCCATTTGGAATAGCCAATTTAAATATCACAGATTGTTTATGAGTTCTAAATCTTCAATTTCAGAAATTTCAAAGTACCAATTAGTTGTATAATCTGCCAGCTTTTATAAATCACTCAATACTTTCATCCTCATGCAATCTGACATCATTAGAAATATTTCATTAACATGAGGTTTTGTACTTAATCTACAAATGCAAAAAAACCGGTCACTTTACCTGCAACGTAATTTTCTAAAGCTTTTGGCACTAGGGATTTAGCTGTTTTAAATCTTTTGATGAACATTTGCCTGCCTCTAGGCCAAGTGATGTTCTTATTTGTTTCAATACTTCATTGTCATCATGGATTTCAAAAGCATCATTAAAATTGAACAGCTATTCAAATTGGCAAAAGAGAAAAAGTAGTAGAGGATACTTCCTACAGAACTTAACTGCATTTTCTCTAAATTGTACATTAATACATGCCCAAATAAAATTATATTTCCTTGATTACTTCATAACTCAAAGATATATTTAAAACATAACTAGGTTTGGCTAAAGCTATACATGCATTTATGCAATTGCCATCTCAGCAAGTTCAAATGCTATTTTTCCAATTAAAACACATTTTTCATACCAGGCAATAGGAGTTGATAAGCTTTTCTACCTCATTAAACAAGTTTGAAATTGAATAAAAAGGAACTTGGTTAGGCCAGAACCTTTTCTTGAACTAAATCCAAGGGATTTAAATGTCAGCACCAAAATACATTTTCTCCTCCTTTCATCTCGATGATGAAAATAGCATTTAGGATAGCTCTTCACTGCTATAAGAAAATATGTTCATGAAAAATATTTTTAGTAGCCACATTATTCAAAATATTATAACACTATAAAACACTACAACATTTTCAGTATAATTTAAGATCACCATGCTCTAGCTTTTCTAGTTTTCTCTTGCTTTTAGATTTAATTTAAAGCACAGTCAGTTTGAGTTACCAAATTAATTTCACTCAGGGAACAAAATAAAACCATAATATTTCCCTATTATATTATTATTATATTATATTAATTATTATTTCAGTCTGATTTTCAATTGAATTATACAGCTTATATGTCATATTAAGGTGGAAAGAAAAGTCTGATTTTTTTACATCTCAAAATCCTGGCACTTTAACAGGAGACTCTAAACTTTTGATGTTGACTTGTATGATGCAAGGAGTCAAAACTCGAAAGCCTTACCTCCTCCAAGTACCTTCTTTTAAACCTTGTCATCTTAAGGAACCTTGGAAGGGTCCCTTTTCTGTGATTGCCTCTGCTCTCTGGAATGATCGATCCCCTGCCCCGTATACCATTAAGACCCGACTCTTGTCCTGGGCATTAAGGGGCCAGTTGAATGGGGCTTCCTTTGATTGTTATGTGCTTGGTTGACATTTTACAGTTGGTTCTTGCACATTGTATTGTTTATTGCTATGTGGGTTTATTTCAGATATTTAATTTTTGCCCAGCCATAACTGCAGTGAAATTATTGGGGAGACATTACCCAACCAAATTCTTTATTTTAGGGAGTCATGGGTCTTCAACCATATGGATAGAGAGATCCTATGCTCACTTTGAAAGCACCCTTCAAAACTGTTTACTGCTTACTGATATGGATCTTTCTTAAATTAGGGGAAACTCTTACATTACAATATGAACCACAGTAAATCTGTTGCAAATTTCAGATAGTAACAACATTGCCATAAGGACAATTAATTTTAAATGGAAGAATAGGGGCATGTTATGTACAAGTTAGTGAAATAGAAAATGCAAATAAGACAAACCATATTGCATACACATTGACTTATCCTGAGTACCTGTATGTAGACATGTAAGGCATGAAACCTGAAGACACAGTTTTACCAGTGGGCTTGGGGATACCAGGTTATATGGAGCCCATCAAGTAGTTTGTTGAGAGCTGTTGCTGGAGGGGACAGTGTATATTGGGTTTTGTATTTGAGGTTTTATCTCTGTATGCTGCCTAGGGTCACCATGAGTGAATTGGGTGGCCATGTAAAAAATAATAATAAAGAATTAAATAAATAAAATATAGGTCAATCAATATGTTAAAGAATATTTGTGAGTTATAACCAGGGGTGGAATTCAATTATTTTTACTACCGGTTCTGTGGGCGTGGCTTGGTGGGCGTGGCAGGGGAAGGATACTGTAAAGTCTCCAGTCAGAGGTGGCATTTGCCGGTTCTCCAAACTACTCAAAATTTCTGCTACCAGTTCTCCAGAACTGGTCAGAACCTGCTAAATACCACCTCTGGTTATAGCTATGGCTCCTGTGATATAAATATAGACAAATGAAATGTAAAATTATTATTAATCCTCTCCTTGTAATGGAAATTACTGTATTCGACAATCTACATTCTCTATTCCTTCCCAAGGATTTTGGCATTCTGTAGCTGAGATTATAGGAAGCTCCATCCATTTGATCTTCTTCTCCTTTGAAATAATGTTCATTATCATCAACAAATTGAGCAAACTCTCTAATATTCTTTTGATAGTAAGCCTATTTTAAAAAAATACTGATAAATAAATCAGCAACTGATTACAGATGCCTAAAATAATTAAAATCCATTTAATACAATTATATAAACACGATTTCATAAAACTACTGCAAACACACCATCGCTATAAATAAAGCTATTCAAAGGTCTGAAATTGGAAAGTCACAAGTACAATTACATGAAATATCAAACTCTTTTTTTCATGATGATACATGAAAAAAAGAAAAGCCACTTTATGATTAATATAGTATGCCTAGTTAGCTTTCTAGTGTGCAATGTGAAGGAAAATGTGAATAAAATAAATTGTTCTTAAATTTGTTACATAAATAAAAATGCAGTCATTTGGCATTTTTATACAACTGTCAATTCCTCCCCAAGAACCCAATGTATTGTTATTATTACTTATATTTTAATCATTAATTATTTTATCCATCATTTTAATATACAGCTCAAGGGAACAAACATACATAATACTCCTGCTTCCTATTTCCTACAATAACCCAATGAGGTGGTTGGGCTGAGAGTGAAGGCCCAAAGTCAATCAGTTGGATTTCATACTTAAGGTGGGATTTGAACTCAGTTTCCTGGGTTTCTAGACCAGCATCTTAACTACTACTCTATACCAAACTGGATTTAAAATGTTTCTTATTTCACTGGAAATGAGGCAAATGTAAGGAGAGCTATATTTTGCTGCTGCTATTATTAAAAATCAGAATCTCTGTTTACATGGTATGTTTTACTCAGTCAAAATCTAGGCAGGTGGCCTATACGGACAAGAAAATGTTCTTAGCACTTAAAACAGAATATTAGTTTTGACTGAAAAGAGTCTTGTGTTTAATTTGGCTTAAAATTTAGCCAGTAAATTGGATTGCCTGAAACCAGAAGGCAGGATAGCATATCAACAACCTATTACTCTAGCTATAAAGATAGAAAGAACTGTTTAGGGAAGGATTGGCTCCTTCATGGGAGTATGATTCAGACATACAACAAATGTTTCAGAGAAGTCAAAAGGTTTATGGTGAACAGCTTTTGCTAGTAAAACAATATGAACTTGTTTTTCTCTAACCTCCAAACATGAGCTTAAGACCTTCAAAGCATCTCCAATCCGTTGCAGGACAATAATGTGCAGTTATGTATCATTACCATACTAGGCAGATTATCTATTCCAAAGATTTCAAATAAATGTTAAGTAATATGGGGAGGGGACTGAACATTGCAATGCTCTCCACTAGTTCAACTATGCACTCAATTACTCTTCTCCAACAACTGCTGATTGGAATTGGTCATTCAGGTAGGAATGGAACTACTACAGATCACTGCCTCTATTCCCTACCACACTTTCAAAGCCAACCCAGAAGGATTATTGTTGATAGCATTAAATGCTGTTGAGAGGTCCAATGGCTGTCTAAAAATTAAAACAAATTCTCTCTCTCTTTTTCTCTCCACACATATACATGCACACCACACTCATACACAATGCTTATGCTTGCAATAAATGCTATATATTCACATTAACCATCTAAACAGATATATTAGATTGTATAAGCACAAAACATCAGCTTGGGAATTTAATCAGTTCAATTGAAATTTAGTGAATCAAAATATTTTCAATTAAAAAAAGGACTAGCAATCATTAGTATGTTTTGAATTCAATCTATCTCAAAGTATTATAAGCTCAAAATACAATATTCATAATACAGTATATTTTATAAAATCAGAGATTTGTCTAAAACTCACAAATATTTAAGTCAAATTAGACTAGTTTAGTATCATCTATTCAAATTAGTAGAAACATTCCACAGAATAATATAAGGAAAAACTTCTGGATTAAACCAAAGGTCTATTAGACTAGGACCTACACTTTCCATGAAATCAAATTCCTAATAAAGAAGGTCTAATGGCTCCTTCTCATGCAATGCTACTGAATGGTAAGTTGCTTCTGATAATAGTATTTCCTTACGGTCTCAAGTAATTTTTGTTGGTGTAATATATACTAATTCAGATAGCAGGTTGAACACTGGATCTTTAACATACATGTTCTTCAACAAAATAAAGTACACCCTGAAAATCCCTTAGTTAAAAAAATGCTCATGTCAGTTTTTGCACTGTGCACCTAGACTGCAACAGGTATGTAGAATTTTATACTCTATTATCAGCATTTTAATAAAGGTTTTTTGGTTTTGGAATTGCACTCAAGGTGCCTATTTATTTAATTTCTTGCAGTCACAGACCAAAATACAAGTATAATAAAAGAAGAACATGGGAAAAATAAAATAATGAACAATTGGTCACCAGAAACTTTGACTGAGGGGAATTACAGTGTTCTCCTCTGATGGTGATATTAGCATTCTAGCATGGCAGTCTGTCTCTCCTTTTGAAGATCAGGAAACCATATTTTTCCTTTGAGCCAAAGCCATTTCTTTTGATGTGGAAAACTAGCCTTTTCAGGGATCTTGTATCAGACAATATGGAAGTCCTTGATTAAAATTGCAAGTGTTAAAAAACAAACCTGGGTGGGAAAGGTGATGAAACCTATTTTAAGTGTATCTCTCTTTTCTCGTGTCTAATAAAGCAAAAAGCCTTTTTGTTGCACATCAGTGTTTATTATTGTTGATTTGTTGCTTTCTGATTCATCACATATATCAAATATGTATCATTTGTTTTTATATCCCAAACAAGATAAATTATCTAATGATGAATGCTAATTTATTTTTAATTTTTAGAGGCTGTTTATTAATGTATAAATAGGATAGTTATTAGGATTAAAATTAGTGAAATTACAGACAGAATGCCCAAAAGTCCTGAATGTGCTTGACATAGTCATAAAGATCATTATCAGTATTTATTAATAATTGTTAAGAGAAAGCTATTTTTGTCTCTGGATATGAAAAAAAAATCAGAAGATTGTGTTACTCTTTTTCTTACTTCTGCCTTTGGCATGTCCTAATTGATACTTATTAGAGAAAACTCTCACACCACACTGTTAATATATTTTACAAGAAAAACATTGAACACTGACACATATGTGAAAAACAAAAGAAAAAGGAAAACATGTACTATACAGATTTTAAAATAATAAAAAAAAGAAATATACCTTTGGGGCCTTCAATTTTTTAATATTTAAATAATTCAAAATACTCCCAAACACAAGAGAGGTTGTAGGAATAATATAAATTAAGACTTCTACTGTAAGGCATCTTGGAGAACACTTAAAAAGGCATACAGTAGAGTACAAGGACAAAGAGACAAAGGAAAATATAGACAGTCCCCAGGTTAACTTTTGTTCCTAAGTTTGCTTTTAACTCGAATTTGTATCTAAATCAGAACTTATATTTACAAACAAGCTGTCTATTACTAAAAATTCTCCATTCTCCAGTTGACAAACAGTAGTATTTTTATGAAACATTGAAAGCAGGTTGCATATTCAGCAGTTTTTATGAAGCATAAAAACATTGAATGGTTTCATTGGCTCAAGGAAGAATACCATACACCATTTTTTGTAGTAGGCAGCCCACTTGTAAGTACAAGTTAAGTCAAACATTTTATAGGACTGCCTGTACCAAGGAAGCAGCAGAAATCTGATCACATGTGTTCTAACAATGTGCTCTAACATAGCCAGGAATGAATCTGAAGAAAACATCTTAAAATACACGAAACTTATAGGAAAGTCATCTTATTTTCAGTTCTGACAACTATACTATAATAATTATACCTCGGTTACAGGTAGTTGTCTATTAACAATGATAATTGGAACCAGACTTTCCATCGCTAAGCAATGTGATTATACAGGCAGTCCTTGACATTCCTAGTTTGGTCCTTCTCAGACCTGCACAAACTGCATCTGTTTCAATTCTCCCCACCCCAACTCACTTGCCCCATCTCTTTCTGTCCCACTGTATTCCATTGCCATGTCTACCACCACCCCACCCTCTGGTGTGTCACGTTCTTCAGTGCTGGGCTTTGTGCTACTGTTCCGCCCTCCCCCAATGGATCTTCCTTCTTTACTCTGCCTCACTCTGCCCTCTGGTGGACATGTCAACTTCTCAAGCTTCATGACCTGGGGGCTCTGTCAGCATTGGGCTCACTTTTATTCCTTGCTGCCTCCACTTCCGGCTCTTCCTCCTCCTCCTTTTCCATACTGGAACTGAACTAGAGACAGAAAGCCAGGCGTGCATGCAAAATAAGTAGAGTGTGAGTGATAGGGCCTCCAATTCCACTGCTACTATATTGGTGTTGGGCGCACTGAAGTGCTTCCGGGTTGAAAGAATTCAACAGTGACATCCCTGTTTCCGGGAGGATGTCCAGTTGGGGGCTCCTTTCATTCCCCAAAGTGACACCCATCCTGCTACTTGCAGTCGCCCGTTTTTGAACTGCTGGGTCAGGAGGAGCAGGAGCATGTGATGGGAGCTCACCCCATCCCAGAGTAGCAACCAGTCTCAAATGTGAGCTTGCCGATCAGCCCAGCATCTTAACCTTGAGAACCACTGTGCTCCTCCTAACTTTACAAAGGAAATTATATACTCAACTCTACAGGGGTTTATATGAATAAACTCTTAAAACTGTTTATGTAAATAAAAATTCTACATTTTTCTACCTTTATCCCAAGTCAAAAAGACTACAAAAAGAGAAACACTTTTGTAACTAAAACAGCACAACGGAGAATATCAGCCAAACAATTCCAATGTATCTTGAAGCCAAAAGATTATCTTTGACCCAGTGCACCGGAAGCTGCATTCATTTCCCAGAACCAGAATACAAATTTTAAAATAAACCTGTTTACTTACCAAAGATGGATTCTTTTTATGGGAAATGATACAGGGGAAGTTTTTAAAATTAAAAAACAACCAAGCATTTTAAACAATACTGGTATTTTCTGATGTCACATACCACATTTGTCTACTGGCAAATATGATCTAGAAATGTTGATAGTGTTTTAATATTATTTTCTTATACTAAAGACTATAGTTAGGCAGGACATTATTTGAATTTAAATTAACTTTGTTTGTGAATAAGGTAATATTTAGACTGAGAAAGCTGTGCTTTCTCTTGGATGCAGAACACATGCTACTGGTAGGTTTTATACCCTTTGCTTTTACTCTACTGCCATCTGCTGTAAAGATAAAGAATACTGATTACAAAATGAATTGTTATAAAGAACTAGTTCAAAATACAGATCTAAATTATCCTGACCTTTGTCAAGGTCAGGATAATGGGGTTGGCAGCAGACGTCGCGGCATAGGGTCATATTATGTGCGGCGCGTGCCCGCCAACCGTCATCGCCGCTCCGACCCTATGACCTCCTCCTTAGGGAGTTCGGGAAGTGGGACCCCTGGGCTCAGACTGGTGTATTTTAATGCCAGGTCCGTGGCCAATAAATCCGTCCTCCTCCGTGAAATCATTGAGGAGGAGGCTGCGACCTGGCTTGCATCACGAGACCTGGTTGGGCCGAGGGAGGTGTCCCTCTGGTTGAATTATGCCCTCCAGGTTTTGAGTTGTGCACCGCCGGGGCCCAGGGTAGGGGTGGTGGGGTGGCTGTGGTTATTAGGGAGACCTTACTTCCAAGGGAGGTCACTATCCCAGAGATAGGCGGAGTGAGACCCTCCTCCTGAAGTGGGGGCCTAATGGTCAGGTGGGTTTGCTGCTTGCATACCTTTCTCCCAGCTGTGTGACAGCAACCCTGCCTGGGCTCCTGGGCGCCTCTCGGGGGTGGCGGTGGAGATCCCAGGCCTTATAGTCCTGGGGATTTTAATCTGCCTTCCCTGGGGTGCGTCGGGATTGGCCCAGGAATTCATGGCTTCCATGGAAGCCATGGGCCTGACACTAATTCATGGCCCCACTCATGAGGGGGAACACTCTCGACCTTGTTTTGTCTCTGAGTGGTGGCATAGTGACAGAGGGCAGACCACTTTTACGTCTTTGCCCGTTCCATGGTCTGATCACTATCTCCTACGGTTGGTCTTCCAACAAGCCGCCCCCACTGCTGGGATGAGGAGCCACGTGGTGGTTCCGCCCCAGCGCCTTATGGACCCGGAGCGTTCCAGGCGGAGCTGGGGCCTCTTCCCTCTTCCTGACTCACGGCTCTGCCGAGGATCTGGCGACCGCCTGGCAACGGGCTGCGTCGGAAGCCCTCGACAGGGTTGTCCCCATGCGACCCCTTACACGCCGTGGATCCCGAATGGCTCCCTGGTATTCAGAGGAGCTCCGGGAGATGAAACGCCGTCGAAGGGGCTTAGAGAGCAGGTGGAGGGCCACCCGCTCCCAGGCCGATCGAGCCCAGTTAAGAGCCCATATTAGGACTTACCTGGGAGCGATGAGAGCGGCGAGAATGTCTTATCTCTCCGCTCTCATAGCGTCCGCAGATAACCGCCCAGCCGCCCTGTTTCGGGTCACACGCTCCCTTCTTCGTCCAGAGGAGGGGCGGACCCGTTGCGGGAAGGGCTGAGGAATTTGGGCAATATCTGTCGGATAAGATCGCTCGGATTGGGCGGGTTGTCCTCTGATTTGCAGTGGTTAGAGGAGCGGGATACGGGGAGTCTGGCCATTACGTTTTGGGATGAGTTCGATCCTGTTTCCGAGGATGAAGTGGGCGGGATTATGCGGCCTGAGTTCCACCACATGTTTGTTGGACCCGTGCCCCTCCTGGTTGGCTTATGCCGCCAGGGAGGTCACCTGCGGCTGGATCCGGGCAGTTGTCAACGCTTCTTTGAGAGAGGGTGTCTTTCCCTCCGCCTTGAAGGAGGCGGTGGTGAGGCCCTCCTGAAGAAGCCTGCCCTGACCCGACCGTGTTAGACAACTTTCGTCCAGTCTCCAACCTTCGCTTTTGGCGAAGGTTGTTGAAATGTGGTGGCCCGGCAATTTCCGCTTTTCCTGGAGGAAGCGGACTACCTCGATCCGTACCAATCGGGCTTCGGCCTGGTTTCAGCACGGAGATGGCATTGGTCGCACTGTTGGATGATCTCTGGAGGGCACGGGACAGGGGTTTTTCCTCTGTCCTGGTCCTATTAGACCTCTCAGCGGCTTTCGATACCATCGACCATGGTATCCTTTTGCGACGCCTTGTGGGGCTGGGGTGGGGGCACTGTTCTTGGTGGCTCTCCTCCTACCTCAGGCGGTGCATGTCGGTGTTGGCAGGGGGCAGAGGTGTCCCCAAGGGCTCACTTGTGGGGTCCCTCAGGGTCGGTCCTCTCCCCTCTTATTTAACATCTACATGAAACGCTGGGTGAGATCATCCGTGGTTTTGGGGTGAGGTATCATCAATATGCGGATGATACTCAACTGTATATCTCCACCCCAAACCAGATCAGTGATGCCCTCTCGTGATGACTCGTTGTCTGGATGCGTGCGGATCTGGATGGGCGGCAACATGCTTCGACTCAACCCGGCCAAGACTGAGTGGTTGTACATACCGGCATCCCGTTCCAGCTTAGAATGTCCATCGTTGACCATAGGGGAGTGGTGTTGCCCCTGTGGACAGGGCGAGGAACCTGGGGGTCCTCCTGGATGCACGGCTCGGTTGGAGGAGCAGGTGGGAGCCGTCGCCAGGGGCCTTTGCCCAGGTCGGCTGGTTCGCCAGCCGCCCGTTCCTGGACGGGATGCCCTGCGTGCGATCACTCATGCCCTTGTTACCTCGTGGCTCGACTATTGCAACGCTCTCTATTTAGGACTGCCCTTGCATACCATCCGGAGACTGCAGCTGGTGCAAAATGCGGCGGCGGGCGGTGATGGGAGTTTCCGTTCTCCCATGTTAGCCCCTCCTGCGCTGCCTGCATTGGTTGCGGTTGCCCTCGGGTGAGATTCAAGGTTTTAACTTTAACATACAAAGTCCTACATGACATGGGTCCTTATTATTTAAGGGAGAGACTGCTGCCGACATCGAATACTAACCGCCCTGTGCGAAGTCACAGACAGGGACTCCTTGGGGTCCCATCAGCCGGGCAATGCCGGCTGGCGGTCCCCGACGACGTGCCTACTCTGTCGCGGTCCCTGAACTCTGGAACCAACTTCCCTGGGGCTCCGCTTGGCCCCTGACCTCTGCACCTTCCGCCATGACTTGAAGACCTGGTTATTTGACCAAGCGGGCTGTGACCTATGGGTGGGGTGTTTTAGATTTTGCTTTTTAGTTTTGTATTAATTGGGACCATTAATTTAATTCTTTTTTAAATATTTATTGTGTCTGTTTTTATTGTAAGCGCCCGAGTCTTGGAGATGGGGCGACATATAAGTCCCATTAATAAATAAATAAATAAATAAGGTAGTTTCAAGAGGCAACCAAACTGTTTTTTCTTTGAAGACATTTTGCTTCTCATCCAAGAAGCTTCTTCAGCTCTGGCCCTTTGAGAGAAATCATAATGCTGATTATGATTATGATTAACCCTAATCCTTGCTGTTTGCCTGTACGACCCCCCCCCCGCAGTCCTTCTCCATTTGCAGAAGCTGTGCCAGCTCCCTGAAGCAGGTGAACAGCGGTGATGTGCGGCACGTCAACTACCTGATCCTGGCTGCTTGACACCAAATGGGCAGTTGGCCTGCCACCCTGCACCTGATTCTGTCTGCCTGACAACGGGAGCTCAGGAGCCTCCGTGGAGCACAGACCCTTGTCCATGGGTGTATCATGCTTCCCTGCACTCCTGCCCTGCCCTTCAGTTTCTATGCCAGGAGGAACAGTGGGGCATCAGTGCTTGCACAAAGCTGGGGGGATCTAGGTTCTTGGGCACAGTGGGGAGGCACTTCCATTTGGTTGCAAGCTAGAGTCTAGGTGGAAAGGCAACAGCAGTGGGGAGAGGTCAAATGGAAGCCCCCACCTATTGCTGCCTGCCCATTGCTCATGGCACTTTCCTATTTTCACTTCCCCTGCCCATTGCAGTTCATGCAGTTTGGCTGCCCCTCCCACCACGCGCAACCACGCTTACCTCAAGGTTGCTGCTGCAAGGCGAGGCCAGGAGCAGAGGTGAGAGGCTGGGCGGGACAAGGCCAATGAGCACGGCCAGTCTCCGCACGCTTTTCACCTCCTGTGTGCCTGCCTGCCTGGATGGGGTGAGCCAGGCTGAGGTGATACAGGCCAGCCCCTTGCAGTTTCCATGATGGCTGCACGGGCCGGTCCCTTGCAGTTTCCAGGACAGCCATGTGGGCCAGACCTAACCATGTCGCGAGCTGGATGTGGCCTGCAGGCCTTGAGTTTGACACCTCTCATCTAAGATGTACATATTTTTGAATTATTTAAGGAGCGATTAGACAGAAGCAAGGAATGAATATATATAGGATTCAACAACTTAGAAACATTTGATGAGATACCACATATATGGTATGTTCTAATGTCTGAAATCTTCCAAAATAGTGTTTGAGAGTTCTTGAAAAATCAAGAACTAAAAAATACAATTCTGCATCACTATGGTGACCAGAACTGAACTGACAGGAAACAGAGTCCAGACTGCTATGAAATTCATCATGTACTGTACGTAAGTGAAAAATTGCTAAAAATGACTCATTTCAACAAAGGAAATTACAACAGAGAACATTAAACAGAAACAGAATGAAAATAAGATTGAAAAAAACCAGAAATGGTTAAACATTATTAAAACATCTACAATTCTAAGTTAAATGTTGAGTTAAAGGCTCTGGATAGGATTGTGTCCATGCAACCTCTCCTAACCCATAGACCTTTTTGTCCAACAAGGTATATGGAAAAATTGAGAGGGATGACATGGATGAAGAGATGCCTAAAGCGCTGCTGGCAGAAGACATGGGACAAACTCAATCGAACATGGGTAAGACTTGCTATTAAGTCCTAACTCATGGCAATTCAGGTGATGAAGTGTAAGTACTTCTCCACACTAATTGTGTCTGCAGCTGATCAACCAGCAACCCTCTTTATGGCAAGCTGTCTTCTCCCGGGGAAGGATAAACCTGAAGAAGCGTGCTGAGGAATTTGCTGATTTTCTGGAAGACAAAATTTCATGGCTTTGTTCCCAGTTAGATGCCATGGTTGCTGGTTCAATGGAGGCACTTGTGACAGATTCTTGCCCAGTTATCTGGGAATGGTTTGAGCCTGTTGCTCCTGAGGAAGTGAACAGGATCCCCCCATTGGACAACATGCTGGAGTGAACTGACAAGCCTATTGGCCTATCTCCTTATGTATTCCCAACCTTCTCATGGGTCACTGGATAGCCAAAAGCTAAGGGGCAGGACTCAATACCTGAATTTGTCTTCCATATCTATACGGAGGAGGCAGCTCAGATGAGAAAGTCATGAGAGAAATGCAAGATGGGGACTTCAAAATTCTTTATTTAACCGAGACTTGTTTTATAGATACTTCACTGAAACATGTTATTTTTACTTCTTGGCTTTGCTAACTATATGGGATTTGTCAGCAATAAACCTTATTAACCTAACATCAAGGAAAATATGACAGGCTCAGAATGTATTGATGTGGCATTGGAAGCTAAGCAGAATTGGGCCTGATTACTATTTGGATGGGAAATTTCACAGAAATTCCAGGTCCATTGATGATCTAAGAAACTGAAAATAGCCCAGAAGAAAGCAATGTTAACCACTTCTCTACTGCTGCTTAGAAAATTATATAGTTGTATCCATTAATTACTTGAAACTAAGGCTTAGCTTAAAGAAGACACTACTTTTTATTGCAATAAAAGTTTTATGCAGCAATTCTATAACGTTATTTGGGAATAAAATCCACAAAATTCAGTGGAATTGAATTCTTGAGCTGCATCCAAGTCAGAAGAAATGAGTGGTGTGGTGGCCTAGAGGTGGAGCTCTCGCCTCAAATCTCAGGCTGTGAGTTCGATCCTAAGTAGGGGCAGATGTTACTCTGGGCACAATGAGAATGTATCTTCTGAAAGAAACTCCACATTGGCGACAGGAAGGGCATCCGGCCAGTAAACACTCAGCTCCATTCAGTTGCCCAGACCACACCCCGCAAGGGATTATGGGGTCATTACAAGATGATTATCCAAGTCAGAAGAAAACACAACAGTACCTTACTGTTGGAGAAAACGGGAATTCAGCTCAAAGTAATTAAGCAGAACAGATTTTTCTCCATTTAGACCCAATTCCTTTCTGAGTTACCATTTTTACAGCATAGGATAACATTTGCAAGTGTATAAAACTATTAATAAGCAATGATTCGTCTTAAATGCCATACTTCAATACATTAAGAATCAGTCTGTTATATTTATATTTCAAAATATTTCAAAACTGGAACTTATATTTACAAGTGAGTATTCAACATATACATCTGAAGTAATAGATCACAGTATAAATTAAAGCAGCCTTGATTTAGAACTTTGTAACAGCTAGTTTCAATTTACAAAACATATATTATGAAAATATAAGCACAAAATACAGTTCTTAGGTATATAATATTGTGGAGATTGCTTGAACAGTAGTGGCTCAAATTAATCAGTATATTAATTCAGAACAATACAATGATTTTTATTATAGAATTCATATATATATATATATATATATATATGTATGTATGTATGTATGTATGTATGTATGTATTCATTCTACCAGAGGCTGGTGTGTATGTGTGTGTGTGTGTCTTTAAACCTTTTCGGCTCTTGTGACTAGACACAGATCAGTCCTATAATTCACCTAGAGTAATCTGGTTACTATAATCGGTAATGTATAAAATGCAGATGAAATATATATAATTCACTATCCTAATTATGTTCTGGCTCAAGAAACAGAGAAAGTACTAATATGCAGAATTTCAAAGAAAGCTCCCAGTTGCTCCCATTCCTTCTTCTGGCACTTACGCCTTTGTTATTAAGATATATAGCACCATAAATCAGAATCTTGCAGTTTCTGCCTAAAAAAATAAATGCCAGTGTGTCAGGATTCCGGCAGTTGCCCTAATTAAATCATGAGCCTCGAGCCAAACTTCAAAACCTATAATGAATTTATTAGGAGCAAACATGTCGGCAGGACCTGGTTGAAGCCGATTCAACTGATTCAAATCACACAGTGATTTTCATACTTATTTGCAATTGCATATTACTACTTGAAACAAAACTTGTGTAATTTTTTTTGAGACTTACAAATGTTTAACTCACTAAATCTCATTTTCTCCTTTGTGTTATCCTTCTGTTCAATTCTGCTTTGTTTCTGATGAATATATTGAGCCATCACAAAATAAGTTGTAGATGAAGGATTGCCTTGCTGCAAAGCTTTGATCTCTCTTTCAGACCAAAGATATGTCACTGCATAGCCAGTATATACACGGCTCAGAAATTTGAGAAAGATTAATTTCACTTCACTACGGAGTATTTTTTGAATACCAAGATAAAGTTTACAAATTTACAGGTAATCCTTGTTTTAACAACCTTTTGTCTAATGATGGTTGGATGGTTATGCCTTGGGAGAAAAATGATTTAAAACCCATATTTGAAGTTACAACTGCTTGTGCCATCTTGTGGTCACATGACTGCAATTCGGGCACTTGGCAACTGGCTCTTGTTTATCATGGTTGCAGCATCTTGCGGTCACATGACTGCGATTTATGATCTTCCTGGCAACTTCCAACAACAGAGTGAATTGGGAATGACTGCATGATTTGCTTAATGACATGATAAGCTTAACAACTACAGTAAAAATATTAATAAAATTAGGTCCGGTCACGTGATGACTCACTAAACAACCATATTAACAACTGAAATGCTAGTCCCAATTATGGTTGTAAGTTGAAAACTCTATATTATCTAGTATTTCTAAATACTAGGAATCTCCTGAACCAGTGAGTACTGAGCTTTATTGATTATAGATCTGAATTAGTGTACGATGGCTTTTTAGGCAAGTATAGAACATAGCACTGGACTTAATCTCAGCCAGCAGGTATTTATAATGCATTGAAAATTACTTTATATAGTATTTAAAATTGAAATTTCCTAGTGACAAAATGTAGGTGCTGCATAATTTCTAAGAAATAAAAATTACAACTACTTCGCAGAAATTTAACTGGGTTCCATGCAAATATAAAAATAATGTGACCAAATTCATGCACTTTTCTTAAAATCTGATAAAAATTCAGGCTGTGCATATGACATTATTTTCAGCTAGGACAATCAGCCAATCTAGATTGGCTAAAGACGTGATAGTGATCTTTTTCACATGTAATGTCAATGCTCTAGTGCAAAATTAAGACCAAACATGTATTCTGGCTCATAACAATGTGTGGCCTAACCACAGTAATCTGGAAATTACCACAGCAAGCAGTATGCTGATATGTACTATTTGCCTAATATTCTACTTTCAATATTTTCCATACTGCATAGAGATAGTGATTGCTATAAAATTTTTAAGTTCTGAAGTATCAGGTACTGAAATATATAGGGAAGGAAAAGTAACAATGAGATCCACTTTGGGTTTATAATGAGTAAAAAAAACACATCTATTTTTACTTTTAAACATCAAATATTTGAATAAATACGTGAAAGAGAAGCTTCTTTTATTTCTGTTTAAATTTAAAGTTAAATTCTAAAAACTTACCTTCTAAAAGGTAAATATACCAAGATTTTTCCCTATCTCTTAGATCAGAATATCAAGACTTCCAAAGGTTACTGGACAATACTGACTATGCTGGCCCTATCTATCAGCAACTCCTAAATTCTTCACATAGATAGAAGACAACTGACCAATTTCCAATTAAGCAATTTGGAAAGTTCAGATTTTAACATTTTTAAAGCTATAATAAATTAATGCCATCATTGCAAGGGTGAGTCAATTCACATAATTATTTACTGGTCTTTGTATTCTAATGTTTGAAACATCATTTGGCAAGTAGTTGTTTTCTACATCATGTTTCAGTTTTAGCTTACTAGTTTTCACCATAAAGACGACTTCTTAAAATTAATGAAGACTTAAAATTAACAAAAAGCTTTTACTATTTTTCACCCTAGTCTAGACAGTCAGTCTCCAATCTTAGAACCAATTTACCTATATGGATGCATCTTTGTCTCTTTCATTTGGGGATGGAGTAGGAGGAGATAATACCAATAAATATATTTCTACCAAAAGAAGACAATTTATAGCAGAAAACAGAAGTATGTGGTATGCTCCTATCTATGTGGAAATAATTTTTGATACAATCTTAATCTAGATTTTCCATATGAAATCTCCTAGGGTGGTATCTGAACATTCCCTATATATATTGATCTCATGATAAAGTCAAACCTGTCTATTATAAATAATCATTGCTGAGAACACAACACTCTGACATTTAGTCTCTTGACTACTACCTGGGGTTCACTACTATTCCAGGAGACTTTTTGTATTGTTTGAATATTGTCCAAGAACAATAACTGCTTAGTACAGTTAAGTCTAAAGCAGAAATAAAATGAGTTATATTGTCCAACATATAAATAATATTAATTACTGAGATGCCTGGCTATACCAAGAGAGGGAACGACGGACAGCTTTTATCCAGTTACTCATGGCAGGTTCATATTCCTTTGGCTCTCTTTGTGGCTTAAAAACCATTTCAGTTTGCCTCAACTTCTTCAGATGTTCTTTGTCAGTCCAATATCCTAAAAAACAAACAAAAAGATACAAAACAGTCATTCTCATGTTGACCATAATTCCTGTATTAAAACATGTATAGAGGTATATATAAATCTAGTTTGAAGAACATCAACAACACAATGTTTAAATATTTGGAATATCTTTCATATTACAGAATTAATTTACAGAATAAATCTATTAAATAATAACATATAGATTTTTCAGCAGAATTATGGTTCTGGGATGTATAGGAAAGTGTTGCCATAAGGTGAGATGATATTTTTAATAGTTGTAATTGATTTTTATTTTATGGTTTGGAGCTTTCTGTTGATTTAATGTTTTGTATTGTTCTGCTACAATACAGGCAGCTATGTAAGTATTTTTAAACAAACAAACAAACAAATGAATAGTATAGTCAACAGTAAGAGAGATGTACTACTGTAGTTTCTGTTCTGCCTTGGTTTAAATGATTGCAAAATAATTTTTGAAAAGCAAAGTCACTACATAGGTTTCCTTGGCTGCTTCAGAGAAATCTGACTATGTAACTACAATAATTTGTGAATTGATAGAAGTAATCCTCAACTTATCACCAGTCCCTTAGCAACCATTCCAAGTTTTTGCTGATGCCCTCCAAAAGCGACTTATGACCTGGTTCTGAAATTATGGCCCTGTGGTCATTCATCCTTATGACTGACTGTAGAGACTCTAACCCCCTGTCCCAGCTATCAGGGTTGACTTGATGGACTATAACAAAAACTATATAGCATACTCTTGAAAAAATATCATTATTTGCCAGTTTTGTAGAACAAGAAATAAATGACCATTTCTCTTGAAACAGATTTCCCCAGATATTCAGATTAAAGCATACCAATAGCGAGGCCTGCTAGAAAAGCTGCTCCAAGACAAGACATGTCTGTACTGTCAGGCTTGTTTATTGATTTATTGATTAAATCCGAAGTCATCTGCATCACAAAACTATTTTTACTGACGCCTCCGTCAGCTCTATAGAGTTGGGAGAGAGAGAAAATAAAATAAAATACAATATTCAAATTATATATTTATATATATGTATGTATACACACACGCGCGTGCACACACATACAAACACACACATATATATACATATACATACATACATATATATATATATATATTCTACTATGATATAAGTAATTAATGGCATTGCTTATTAGGTTTTTTAAAATCCTAAATAAAACTGAATGTAATTATGAAGAGACTGAGATTTTCCATGTTTGGAAAATGTTTAGTTTTATATTTTATTTTAATCAGATATATCTGAGGTACTGGAGAATCTGATTTGGAACCCTTAATAACTGGATAAGACCAAGTTATGATAAAATTCACAAGTTTGCTGAAAATTAAGTAGAAAATTAAGTAGTTCAATTGACTAGTGCAGGAATATTCAACATGGTTTTGACAGGAAAAAAAAGGCCTTTGATTCAGTGGTACACGACAAACTACTATTAAAACTAAAATCTTATGGTATCTCTGGACACCTGCATAACTGGATAGAAGCATTCCTGTCAAACAGACAACAAATGGTCAAAATTGGAAATGTCCTATCAAATTCTGTACCTGTCAACAGTGGTGTCCCTCAAGGCAGTGTTGTAGGTCCAACTCTCTTCATACTCTACATAAATGACCTCTGTGATGATATTAAGAGCAATTGCATTCTCTTCGCTGCTGATGTAAAGCTATTCAACACCACAGATAATTCTGCTACCCTTCAAAAAGACCTTGACTATATATCGGAATGGTCAAACAAATGGCAACTTCAAATCTCAACAAATAAATGCTCTGTCTTACATATTGGCAAAATAAAATCAGAAAATAAAATACAAGCTGAATAGTCAAGACCTTGTTGATGATCCAAACTCTGTCAAGGACCTTGGAGTACTCATCTCAAATGATCTAAGTGCTAGAGCCCACTGTAACCACATAGCCAAACAGGCATTAAGAGTTGTTAACCTAATCCTACATAGTTTTTTCTCTGGTAATATCACACTACTAACTAGTGCATACAAAACATTTGCTAGACCAATACTTGAATACAGCTCACCAGTCTGGAACCCACATTACGTATCTGATATTAACACAGTAGAGAAAGTCCAGAAATATTTCACAAGAAGAGTTCTCCACTCCTCTACTCATTGCAGAATACCTTATGCCACCAGACTTGAGGTTCTAGACCTAGAAAATCTAGAACTACGCCGTCTTCGGGCTGATCTAAGTATAGAATATAAAATCATACATTGCAATGTCCTACCTGTCAATGAATACTTCAGCTTCAACCATAACAATACAAAAGCACACAATAGATACAAACTCATGGTTAACTGCACCAAACTTGACTGCAGGAAATACGACTTCAACAACAGAGTGGTCAATGTCTGGAATACTCTACCTGACTCTGTGGTTTCTTCCCCAAACCCCAAAAACTTTAACCTTAGACTGTCTACTATTGACCTCACCCCTTTCCTAAGAGGTCTGTACATAAGCGCACCAAAGTACCTACCGTCCCTGTCCTATTGTTTCTTTTATTTTCTTATATGTATCCATGTATTTATAACTATGTTTATACTTATACCTATTATCTTGTAAGCAATTGGCTAATCAAATAAATAAATAAAAAATAGGATAATATCCTTTCTGAAAGATCCTATTTCCAGGTTGACAGCGATACTGAAGTCAGTATTAATATTGATTGGATTTATCAGCATATCAAAAGGCACCTCTCTGTCAAGAGGTACAGCATTCTTGTACTCACAGTCTTAGAATACTGCAAACATATAATGTTGCAATGTGTAACATGGCAACATGGCAATGCTTTGAAGAATGTCTAACTCAATCTAGTTGAAAAAGGGACAGCTAAGTGACATGGAAGCAAATGTGATGCATGTTGTAATATGTAGCAATGCTTCATGTAAGCCATGAATGTAATACTCTAATGCAGGGGTGTCAAACTCAAGGCCCAGGGCCCGGATCTGGCCCAGGGGGTGCTTAGATCTGGTACGCAGGGCCATCCTGTAAACAGTGAAGGACCAGCCCACAGTGCCTCTGCCAACAAAAATGGAGCTTGGGAAGGCTGTGTGCGGTCCTCCCAAGCTCTATTTTTGCTGGCAGAGGGTGGCAGGAGGCCATTGCAGCCGAAAGTGGAGCTCACAAGGGCCAGAGCAGCACACAGGAGCCCGTTTTTTCTGGCAAAGCACTTTGGCCACCACAGGGCACCCCCAACCTAAGTGACAAGCTGGCCAGACCCACCCTGGCCACCCTGGCCACCCTGGCCCCCCAAGTTCAAACACAACCCTGATGCGGTCCTTGATGAAATTGAAATTGACACCGTTGTTCTAATGGGTACTTTATGCTGATAACAGGTACCATTCTTAAAGGTAACGTTAACTACTTTCTATTTCATAGTTTGTACCTACAAGAAGATTACCAAGCAAATCTTAGATTTCCAAAGAATAAATTAGAAAATAGTGGTTTGACAAGTATCACTGTACACAAATACCATTAAGAGACTAACAATAACTCTATAAATAAATAATTCTACAGGTTGCTAGAAATCTTTTGATCAGGAACTTACAGCAAGAAATGGCTCCAAAACAGAATTATACTGGCTCTAACTTAACTATTGGGCCCTAAAGTTCATGCACAAAATTTATTTAATATATAAATTCATATTAAATGTTCATATTCATGTTCAATATTTTGGATACAATATAAACATACCGAATGGACATAGCTGGAATGCTCAACTCTGTTGTAATGATATCGTACAGCTGTTTGTTTCTTGAAAAAATAGATGGGGAGGGAGAAATTCAATAAAGTAGCAATATACTAAGTAACAATTACATTAGAAGCATAAAGTGTCATAAGGAACAACAATCAATCAAAATTAGCTAGATATTTAAACACGTTTATAATGGAGTTAAAATTAGCTACAATAAAATAAAATAGAGTGCTTAATAAACTAAGAGCCCTAGTTTATTAAGCTATAGTTTTTATTAAGCTATTGAGCTATAGTTTTTTTTCTTTTATAACATTTTAGGTTCCCCCATAAGATTAAAGCAGTGTACATCAGGTATTCAACAAAACCCCAGAAAATACATCATAAGCAGGAAAGGTACTAAGGGTCAACAAGTTAAATTGTTTTGTATCATTTTAAAGACAGAAAAAATAATGAGAATTCCAATGATCCTAATGTAGAGCTATTAGTACAAAAGTCTAAAAACTAATAGCAATATATTCCTAGTCTATCCACAGTCATTTTATCAGAAAACCACTCTTCCAAATTAGAATATATGAATTCAGTTTTTCCTCTTATGCTTTATATGACAAAGGCAGAGGTGATAATTAAGATCACTATATTTAATATAAGATAGCTTTTTCAGTAATCAAAATATTTAAGCATTTTTGCATCTCCTAACTGATAGCAGTGGTCATACATTTTCTCATTTGCCAACAAAAAGTAATATAAATAATGTAAAGCCATAGTATACATTTTTGTTGCTCAAGTTGAATTTAAAATTTAATCAGCAAGGAACAAAACAAAATAAATCCCATCTATCTAATCTATTGTTTTAAATCTTGTAGAGAGCCAAAAATCAAATACAATGGAGAAGTGGATTTGAACATGAGGAGAAAATACAGGGTACTGTAAAGAAATGTGCATAAAAAGTCATTGGAATGAACAAGAGTTTGAACTTGTATAGCTTGTAAGCCCTGGGATATAATGATAGGGATTCATTTTCTATATGGATGTGGTTGTATTTTAAGGGAGTTGAGTTGCCTTCCCTTGACATGAACAAGTTTATTCCAAGAAGAAATCCAACAGTACAGAGGTATTACAATGGAAACTGATACATTGTACATTTATCTTGGTAATTTTCTGAAAAACTATGAATTCTGAACAAAACAGAAACTAAATGTGATTGGTTATAATGACTGCTGATATGTAGCTACTGTTGCCTATATACACAAATAGAACAAGGAGGACATACTGAGAACAGGGCCAACCATGTTGAGAGGGCATATCCATGTACCTGAAAGCGATGGATTCCAACACAGCTCGAACAAGATGTTTTTTGGTAGTAGTAGATGTGATCCCCATAAAAGAAGTACATGCATAAGGATCATTCATAGGAATCTGAAATAAAATAGATATTAAAACAAAATATGCAGGAATATGTTCTAAAGACAATTATTCAAGAAAGGACTGAAATATTAGGGAAAAGAATAACTTACAGGTGACAATAAGAGGCAGCATAGTAAGAAGAAAATTGAAAGAGCAGTAAGCAATCTATAAGCAACAATGATTCAGAATGTAATTTTATTTACCTTGAAAATCACTTATTGTAGAACATACTGAAAGTTGAATAAAATATATACAACTAGTCCTTGATGTACGATCACAACTGAGCCCAAAATTTCCATTGCTAAACAAGGCAGCTGTTAAGTGAGTTCAGCCTCATTTTGCTAATGTTTTTGCCACAGTTTTTAAGCAATTCTTAAATGAATCGTGTGGTTGTTAAGTGAATCTGGCTTTCTCCACTGACTTTGCTTGTTGGAAGCTGGCTGGCAAGTTTACAAATGGTGATCACATGATCAAGGGACACTGCAACTGTCATAAATATCAGTACATGCCAGTTGCCAAACGCCCAAGATTTGATCATGGGCATGCTGAAATGGTTGTAAGTGTCAAAACTGATCATAAGTCACTTATTTCAGTGCCGTCATAACTTTGAACAGTCACTAATGAATGGTTGTAAATCAAGGACTATCTGTAATTCAGGATGATCATACTTGAAAGAAAAATAGTCACTGAGGTAAATAAATCAAAGGCAGTATTTTTTACCTGCAAACCACTAAAAGATGGAACAAAACAAACTCCTCCCGAATTTACTAGGCTATGTGCCATTTGTGATGTCTCTTCAACATTGTCAAAAAGTTCTGTGTAAGCACACAAAATATGAATTAATATGTATCAACAACTCTCAAACTTCTATACACAATTATCAATTAACCCCAAGAAAATGTATGTCTTTTCTGCTTCTTTAGGTATGATGATTACCTCAGTTATCTTTTCAGTACACATAGTCCTAGACATAAAACCATTTAGTGACTGTTCAGTTATAAGGGCACTGAAAAAAGTGGTTTATGACTATTTTTCACATTTATGAGCGTTGCAGCTTCTCCAATGGTCAAAATTCGGGCACTTTGCAACTGGCAGGTATTTATGACAGTTGCACTGTCCTGGAGTCATGTGATCACCATTTGTAACCTTACCAGCCAGCTTCCAACAAGCAAAGTCAGTGGGGAACTAGATTTGCTTAATGACCACATGATTCACTTAACAATTATAGTGACTTAACAACTGTGGCAAAAAAAGGTCGCAAAAAGCGGCAAAATTCACTTAACAACTGCCTTGCTTAGCAATGGAAATTTTGGGCTCAATTGTGATTGTAAGATTGAGGACTACCTGCATTGGAATATATTCTTGCATTTCAAGTGCTGGGCACCTCTTTATAATAAAATAATCTAAATGGCCCTTTCTGTTTGTCAAAAAAAGGGAGTGATGTGCTTTTTCTTACTGTCCTGAGGAAGGAAACTGTTAAATGCTATTCCATCTTCTCACTATTGGCGGTGTTTGCATATTCAGCAGGAGTAGCTGAATGGACAAATGGAAATAAGGAAGAATAGCAGAAAAGCGTACATCTTATGTCTGTGCCAGAGGAAATGGAATAGTTGGACAGTTATGGCGTAACAAATTAGTATTGCATTTATATATAAGTAGCATAGAGCTAGATATGAACTTCTTTCAATGCAGAATATGTCTGATGCTGTGGAAGACATTATTCTTAAGCATGCAATCTACCATTTGAAATGCAATACAGATGCAAATGCCATGGTAAAATCTTGCAAATCTTTTACTGCTTGGTGATAAAAGTGCACATCTTTTGGGGTCAGAGAGTTTCTAAATCTAAAAATATATTTCTTATAGAATACAGGCAATATTACCAATAGCATAACTTTACTTCTCACGGTATGTGGTTTTAAAATATAAAATGCAAGCTTTTAAATACTGCATTTATATTTGTTTTACCTGGTTTTTCATTTGGCATTAGATAATAAAGTAAAAAAGAACTGATATAATTTACATCTTCAGAATTATTGAAAGGAAAAAAAGAGTTTTCCTTATCCATTCACATAAAAACCAGTAACACATTTAGATGTAATGCTTTTTACTTTATCATTCATAGGCTTAAATAATTCAACTTCAATAATTAAACTCACCTAAGCTCTGAATCCAACTGATAGCATTTCCAGTATCAGAAGCATTGCCTTCAGCTAAGTAGGTGATCTCGTTCCCAATTTTCCAACCAACCAATGGATACAAGCCTTGAAATAACAAAACGTAAGTTTTCAATGTTATGCCACAATAGACCCGTTATATTCATTAGAAAAGCTTTGGATTCAGTGCAAAACCTTCAACAATGGAAGACATGCTAATTATGTTCACCAAATTCCCCTAACAACCTCTGAAAATATAACCAAAGTATTAAGACTCCGTACAAGGGATAGAAGAATAATTAAGGAGTTCTTCCCTTATTCCACACTTCAATTTTATGTCCTTTTTTGTGGCGATCATAAAGCAGATTTGGCAGTTTTGTAAAAAATTGAACATATTTTGTAAAATATATTGTAAATGTCAGTCACATGACCACAGAACACAGTAAATGGCCATAAATGCAGCTATGTTGCCAAGCACCTAAAGTTTGGTCACATGAGATTCTGAGGGGGCCCAACTGTTGGAACTTTGAATCCAGATCCTAAGTCCCCTTTTTGGGGTAAGTTGTAACTTTAAACAATAGTTAAGCAACTGGTCATAAGTCAAGAATTATCTGTAGGTTATATTAATAGGGAAACTAGTTTTTTATTAAATAGCATAGCAATAAGCTACAGTCAAATCTATTTTTTTCATTGTTATGTTCTTCCACTGTTTGAATGAATGTGGGAGCACATTTACATGAGGTCTCCTAAACATAGAACTCTTTTGAGAAGCTTATTCAAATAACATTTTATTTTTAATAAAATTTTTATAATCTTTATACTCCAGGTTGATTGAAACTTCTACATCCAGTCTTTTCCATAAAGAAGTATTTCTTACTTTGCCGTTGCTTTTTTCCTTCTTATGACCAAGCAAAAGCTATAAATGCACTTAACCTCTATCAGTTGGAACAAAAAAGTACTTCTAGGAATTATCAGAATTATATTTTGAGATTTATTTTTACTAGCATAAATAATGGGGGGAAAAAAAACCTGGGAAAAATATGTAGCTGGGAACGGAGTTTTTCAGAAATGATTTCCCCTTTCTAAAACTTTAGTTATCTATGTTCTATGACTAAAATACATTTTTGATTACTAATCGATAAATAATTAAAAGACTTAATTATATTAACCATTTTAATTCTAATAAAATAAAATTGTATAAAATTAAAATAAATGTAAAATTAAATTTAAATTAACATTTATTATATAAAGCATTGCATTTATATAATATTTTTATTTCACAGTAAAAAAAACTTTGCTATGTCCACAATTGTTCTTGCCAACCAGAAAAATACAGACACACCTTTCTTAGATACATGAATGTTGTTTCCAGTATTAATATCCCAAAAGGTACCAGTTCCCACGGTGACTTTTATGTCACCTGTATCAAAACAGCACTGTCCGAACATGGCTGCCTGCTGGTCTGCTGCCTACAAGTAAAAATCAGACAGCAAGGTATCAACAGCTACTCTAGAAATCAAACATTTAAACATTGAGAAGTGCATCATAACTTTACTGTGTTGAATAGCTAATGTGTCAAGCTTAAAAAAAAAGAAAAGCAATAGAATGGAAAGACATGTACTTTTCTATTTCATTAGCAAGATAAATAATGTTAGTAGGTTGCTGTCTGCTTATCTGTCTATCTATGTTTGTTTTAAAATTTTATTTAAGTAGCATCAGAATTTGGCATCACTGTTGTGAAGAAGATAAAGTATTAGAAAAATAGGGGTGTGACAGCAAAATAGAAACATAAAAAGAAACAAAGAAGGAATGTGAATTAATCAAATAGACACACAGAGAGGTGGCCTTGGATGTCTAGCTAACAATAAGCTTTATCAAAAAAAAATTCTATGGCAATCTAATGACATGTTTCTTTTTCTAAAACAATGATTCTTTCTTGGAGATAGTAACAATAGAAGCAGGAAATAACTGAGAATTGTGAATATGTATGCTTATATCATCTATTATTTATGCATATGTATGTCTGTTTCTCCTTTCTGAAATGTATGAGTGCATCCTTTGTCTGTAGCAATCTCTCTCAATATTCTTTGGAGGAGGTTCCTCCAGTGTACACTGTTAAAAAAATAAATACTGCAGCATGTCTTGATTATTTGCTTTGGGTCCTGCATTTGGATTCCACACTGTACAGTCATCAAAGTGGTAACACTGGCAGAACTTCTTACAGATGCTGGCTCTGGGTTACATATACTTCATACTTCATTTCCAATTTTCCATACATTCTTAGTAAACTCCATCCAGCTATGTTTTAGTTTCTCACAAAGTCCTTATCCTAGCATTGCCTCTGGCACACTGGGGCAAATTGGAAGAATAATTAAATCCAGCTGGCTGCTGCAGATAGCTTAGGGCCATTGAGACAGAAGAGGACAGAGACAACAGCTTCTTCCAATCCATTGTATTATGGGACAAAGATTATCAGACTCAGTGAACAAAGAGGCATTTTATTATCTGGGCTGTAATTCTAACAAGGATAATATTATTATTATACATTTTGTAAGATAAGGTATTACACGTGGTAGGGAAATATATTGAATGTATTTACAAAAACATGACAGTTAGGCTTGATTACTATACTCTTCTCTATTCATTTTAATTGGCTTGATTACTATACTCTTCTCTATTCATTTTAATTGGCTTGATTACTATACTCTTCTCTATTCATTTTAAAACAATTTAGGGACTAGGAATACATCAATAGCAATGCTATTTATTTCTCTCTTCACACACAATTTAAGGAAGCTTTGCTAAGAAAGCAGTACTTGTTCATCTATACGTTACATTGTAGATACAAACAGAAAAAGGAAGAAATAGTTGACAAAACCATAATCAGTAGCATTACATAGCTTATACTCATTTTTTAATTTATAAAAGGTTACAGCTGGTTCTCTTACCCATCTCCCTTACATATTAAACTTGACATAGAGATGATAAACAAGTCAAAAATAATATGAGAAATATTTAGAGGTAGTCCTTGTAATTGACTCCACAATTTCAGTCTTAAGTCATGATGATCCTAAACAGCTCATCAGTTGACCACACCTGATGTTACAACCATTTTTATGGCAGTTGTTAAGCAAACATGTCAGTTATAAAGCAAATACCATGGTTGTTAAGCAAACCCATTGTTTGCTAGGGCAGTTTTTGATCAAAATCTGAAATAAATAAGTTTCTGGGGAAAAACATTGTAAATCAGTCATGTGACCACAGGGTAGTACAAATGGCCATAAATGTAGGCTGGGTGACAAATGCCCAAAATGCAGTCACATGACTGCACTGTGTGCCTGTGTATGTTCCTCAGATGTCAGAACTTTGAAACTGGGTCCTAAGTCGTTTTTAGGGGTTCATAAGTTGAGCACTACCTTTGTATTATGATGTAATGTCAGGATTATGTTCTGGCTAGGTTCCAGTCAGAGAGCATAAAAAAGGTATGCTAGATGTATTGAATATAATTATTATTAAATACAGGTTGTGAATTATGGCCCTAGATAAATCCTGCCCAAATAATATATGTGAATCATATTCAGGCTTAAATTTGGCTCTCAAAGCATCCAAGAGGTATAAATATTTAGAACATAATATTGTGCAATTTTAAGTTATTTAAAAAGAGCTTCTCATTAACAGTTAATTCACTGAAATAAAAGATTTCAAAACTGGAATGCTTAGTTTTTAAGAAGGATTAAATAGCATTATCTTCAGAGTAAAAGGAGATTTATAAATCTAAATGCAGTTATTGTGCAAATCCATTTGTGCATACTGATTCTTCCACTCTCTTTCTTCCAATCAGCTTATCCTGACATTTAAGAACTGAATTAATTGAATGTAAAAGGTTTTAAATAAGTTAATTTGAATCTTCAAGAGTAGATTAAGCTCAGATTTAGCTTTTATTTTGAATCTTTGTTCTAGAACTTTAAGGATGAGTAAGTTTTACTAAACACCAACTGAATTTAAATATATCCAAGTCAAAGAGAAAAAAGGTTCTATATTTACCAAAGCTGCTATTGCAATAGGTACTCCAAATATTTCAGCATCAACTGATCCAAAAATGTGGCTTAAAATAAAGATAAATGAAGTTAATGCTTCCAACTTATTCAATACATTTGCAGTAAATGAACTAAGTAGATAGGGAAAAATTGTCATGTCTATTCTAAACAGAACTTTGGTGTTTTATATTTATATTCCAACTATTTCATATTTACATTTCAACTAGATAACTCATGACCCACTGAGTTACCATTTCAGAGATATTTCTTCATCTAAACAGAGAAACAGAAAGACCATGGGTGGGCCAAACAATCAGTGGAGTGGAAGCGATATCCAATTTTTTTCTGGCTTCTCCACTGAGTTTCCTTGTGGAAAGATGGCAGTTAGCATCAGAAATCTTCCTTCCCTCCCTCCTTTCCTTCCCTTCCCAGCAGGTAGATAACAGGTGTTGCATAGGGAAGAGAGGGAGCATGGTGCAAGCGCAGAGGGACTGCCGCTACAACAGATTTGTGGAAAGCTGTCAGGGAACTTTGAAACTGAGGATCACGTAACTGGGCTGATCATAGCAATGCTGTGGTGACACTGAAGCAAGCAAAACTTCTTGAAATTTCAGGAATCCCAGGATTCTGTAAGCTAGCCTATTTGAGGTACTTTGGTTGAAAAAGATTTTGCCCTAAAAGTTACAGACATGAGAGCATTAACAGTACTTAGATAATTCCTTTGACATTTATACCTTCATTTGAAAAAAGTAAAAAATATGTTAACTAAAACTTACCTAGTGTCCTCTACTGGAGGGAAAAGCGATATTGGAATGGAAAGTAGCTTGCTAAAAAGGTCACTCCACTGCAGCTGAAATCACATGCATATTAAAAAAAGAATTAAAAACAATGCAAAGACAAACCATAACAACATGGGAGAAGGAACTAGTCATACCTTAAATGGATCAAAAAATGCAGTGGTACTGGCATTTGAATAATCTGTAGCATACACTGCACCTAGAATATACAATCAAAAATTTAAAAATAAAACAAAAAGCAATTATAGTACAACATGGAAATTACAATTTGGTGATTGATCTCCTGAACAATGTATCAGTCACATAATTCTTAATTATAAAATCATGATTGCCTCCTTCCAAGAGATTGTTTTAATTATCTTATAATATAGAACTGATGTGGTTCTATTATCACTATTATCACCATTCCCTTTATTGGTGCACCTGATCCCCTATACAGTGTACAAGTATAAAAATAACCAATCTTACATGCACCATGACTGTAAAATTGTGCATGTGGAAGACTTCCCCTGCCTCCAAGTGTAAAGACCTGCAGGGCAAAAAGTTTCATTAGTAATTATTACTATCTCTTTGCAATGTCCTTTTCAGTGGAGGACTGAGAATCAGATAACATAGTTTCTACACAACATCTGTTGTCTGAAAGATACGATCTGACCATAGAATTAAAACACTCAACTCTGATTCTTAACCTCACAAATATCTCACAATCCTTAAGTCTATGAGAATGTCAGTACCTTCAAATTGTGGTGCAAAGTATAAAATGGTGAAAAAGGGCACTTCCAGAGAAACATGAATATTTTCTAAATGGATTACTATTAGGACAAAGACATGAATTAGCAAATATGGGGTTCCAGTAGAATTCTCTGCTGCCTTGAGATAAAAATTCTAGGAATAATATATTTTGCAATTCCCTTTTATATTATGCATTTTATTTCAGTTTGTTTATCCGGATTCCTGAACTTTGCTCTGCCTTTGACTACGCTTTATGTCTGTACCTTTGAAACTTTGGTATTATTTGTTTTTGATCTTGGATTAGATTTGGACAAAACTTGTTACTGCTTTTTCACTGCCAACATCTTTTGAATTTTCGCCCTTGATTAGACAGACGATATTTTTTATTTGCAGACAATAGATCTATTCTATTTCACAAGTGCTGCTATGTGAAGAATGTCAGAATAAGATTCACTTGCAGAATTTTAGGGGTGAGATGTGGGTATGTTACCTCCCCCTCCCCCATTTAATCACTGTACTCACCTTTAGTGAGTTTATAAAGTAACCATGTGTCAACTGTTCCAAAGCAGCAATTATCATCCTTAGCAGCTTGTTCTACCTGCAAATGAACAGAGGCAGCATTTTTTTTTTGCAGGAAGGCAAATGTAATCCATCCACATCAGTGCACTTACAATAGCTCTGGACAGCCAGTCTGCTATTCAGTCAAGTCTAAGGGGTTGATAGTAGTACACAAAACCCTAAACAATCCAGAAGGTTGACTTGTAGGATAATTAAATACATCAGCCTTCTAGGTGCTTATGATGTTTAAAGGAAACCCTTTTCTTTATACCACAATGTTAAAATTGGTGTTTGGTAAGTGTTCAGAAGGTGAATCAGATGGTTTTATGAAATGTACAACTCCATGCATCATGGCTGATCCCAAAGCTAATATTTTTTAGATATCTTTCAAAAACACACTGTGTTAGAGGAGGAAGAGGAGAACAGACTGGACCCTTTGCTTTTTTTGTGCTTTCAAGTCAGTTTTTGACTCCTGGTGACTGGGTGAACAGGTCTCTGGAATTTTCTTATCACTATTTTCAGAAATGGTTCGCTTTTGCCTCCTTCCTAGGGCTGAGAGTGTGTGACTGGATCAAGGTTACCCAGTTCACTTTGTACCTAAGACAGGACTAGAACTCCCAGTTTCTAGCCTGACGTTTTAACCACCGCATCAAACAGGCTCTCAATAATAACTATGTAGAACCCAGAAAATAAATTAGTATGAATCACCGATTTGGAGCATTTTGGATCATGGACCTTCTCCTATTGCATGCTAACCAGATATATTGACCTCTAAACCCCAATATTCTAGTCAGTCTAGGATCATATGTTGAGAACAGTACACTGGAAAAGACTAGAATAGTTACCAAGTTCATGTTTAATTGACAAATAAATAAACACTTAGATACCATTGCCAGTAATGTCCTAGCCAACAGGAAATCACACACAAAGAATTTTAACATGAGGCTTACCTCAGATAAATGCTGTAAAACCCAAACCAGTCTTAAAGAAACATGCTGTGTCGTAAAACTAAAAGAACGGGCTAGCAGAAGTTTATTAATCCGAGTGAAAAAGTGCAGCAAAGAAGAAATACCATGGACTGCCTGTTTGAAAACAAGATTTGTAGGATAAACATTTGAGCTTCTGTCCAATTAGATTTAAGTCAAGTTATATTCATTATATATTTCATTACAGAAAATGAAATATATATTTTGATTTTTTTTAAAATTACATTTATATGCCGCCCTTTTCCAAAGACTCAGGGCAGCTTACAATTTTTGGGATACAACCCAATGCGCTCAGCAATAGCCTTCATTCCATTGTATATGCCTGCTTATTACTAAGGCTTTTTTGGCCCCCCCAAGCGGCATTTTTACAAAGTCAGCTTATTGCTTATTGGACCCATCTTGGGTCCTCAATTTACCTACCCCGAGAGGATGGAAGGCTGAGTCAACCTTGAGCCTGGTGGGATTCGAGCCTGCAGTAATTGTAGGCAGCTGGAACTTAAGTGCTAGGCATTTAACAGCCTGCACCACCAACGCCCCAGAATTGAACCCAGACTAAACAGTGCATTCTGCAATGTTTGCAAAATTAGCTGTAGTTTAACAGAAAATACATAGTTTTTTGGTTGTTTTGCATTTCAGCACAAACAAAATCCAGAGGATCCCTTACCTGGCCTTTGCACTGACATATCCAGTTCCCTATCTTCCCCGTATTTTCCATTCCCTCATTCTATAGTATTGGCCCATGTACCTGCCTCCGTACTACAGTGGTATCAGCAGTTCAAAACACCATCTCTGACTGGCCTACCTGCTCCCAATCTTCTGGACCATTTCTTTGCAACCTTCCCTCAGCTGCCACTGATATATACTGGATGGTATCTGCCCCTTACACCAGTTGTCTCAGCAGTAAGAAGGTTTTACTGGCATGTCCCACCAGCATGCCCATCCCAGAATTTTCCCTCCTTCCAATGCCTTGTCCAAGAGAACTCCTCAATATCAAAGATTTTTTTCCTGTGTATTCTTTACATAACTGGAACAAAACAACCCTATTTTCTTCTACATTTGGATCTCAACATTCGAAGTAAATATGTACATTTTGATTTAGATGCTGATTGCTCAAAATCAGCTGCACATTTTATACATTCTTGATATTCTTACTAACATATGCCTACAGCTTAGTGCACTGTGTTCAAATACAAAGCCAAAAAATAATTTATTTATGCCTTAGTTTGTTGCTTATTGCTTGTTTTATATGAGTTCACACAATGTGAGTTGTAAACTATAATTTGTTTGAACCCAGCTATTTGTGTTTGTTTTTTTCAATAAATCATGGATAAGTAAATAAGACTTACTATGTTCTATGAACACAGCCAGTTTCTATGAATACAGAACTACTCAACTGTTTGGTGAAGTGGTGGTTATCTGGACCTGTATGCAAACATATTTTGCCAATCCAAAAAAAGTTTTGTTTTCAGAATTCCAACAAAGAGCAAGTTGGACATTTTTCTGATGAGTAGGACTAGATCACAGTCTGACTGTGCAGGGATCAAGAGAGAACACTGAAATGCAAGAATTTCACTTCTGACTGCTAAGAAGGAAATCCATTTTGAATACTGCTCATATTATAAACTTGCCACATACAGAAATCAGCAGAGCAGAAAAAGGTTCTTTCCCAAGAATTTGCCAGATATGCTGGTTTTTCACGTGCAGGTAATTTTTTTTAAATAAATGCCACTTTTAAATAAAAAATAACTTTACTTCAGTATTAAAACAAACTTTTCATTCTGTTGCACACACAAAACCAATCTGAGTCTTTAAAAAACAGTACCAGAACCATTTTACTGCAGAAGTCAAAATTCATCTGCACACCCTCAGTAATACAGGCAGTCATTGACTTTACAACCACAATTGAGACCAAAATTTCCATTGCTAAGCAAGACAGTTGCTAAATAAGCTTTGTCTCATTTTATGACCTTTCATACCACAGTTGTTAAATGAATCTCTGCAGTTGTTAAATTAGTAGCACTGTTGTTAAGGGAATATGGCTTCTCCACTGACTTTGTTTGTCAGATGGTTGCCAAAGGTCACACATGACCCAGGGACACTGCAACAGTCATAAATACATGCCAGTTGTCAAGTGTCTGAATTCTGATCACATGACCATGAGGATGCTGCAACAGTCCTAAGTCCCCTTTTTTTAGTTGTAACGTCAATAAAAACCAAGCTATATAATATGCTAATTCCCTCTCCTAATCATGTAGTTTACAAAATGCAGCTTTGGAAGAGAGGACCTATTTGCCACTTAGAAAAGGAGAATTGAAAGAAAAATTCAAACATCCTCACCTATGACATTGTTTCTTTCAGAAAAATACAGGCAGTTTAAAGAAGTAACAATCAAATACTATCCTTCTCTACAGTAAGGGCATACATATTTGTTACATACTAAGTTCCTTCCTTCCTTCATCCAACTTACTTTCAGTACAAAGAAGTATCTTACCTTCATTAAAAAAGATCTGTTCCAGGATTTAACAAGGTTAGCAGCTCTCACATCTTGCCAACTTATGAAATTATGAAAAGGTTTCCCTGTCTTTCTGGAAGAGCAAAAAAGGAATAATTCATTTTCCAGTTAGCTTCACTAATGTTATCTTATGGTTCAGTAACAGAGTTTAGATAACAGCTCTAAACAGATAAAAAAATGTAGCGACACAGAATCAAAGAAATGTGCAAGTTGGATGGGATCACAAAGATTATCTAGTGGTTCAACCTCCTACAGATAGCAGTGTTCCAATATCTCAGGGCCTGCCACAAAGAAGGAGTCAAGCTATTCTCCAAAGGCAGGACAAGAAGCAATGGGTAGAAACTAATCAAGGAGAGAAGCAACTTAGAACTAAGGAGAAATTTCCTGACAGTTAGAACAATTAATCAGTGGAACAACTTGCCTTCAGAAGTTGTGAATGCTCCAACACTGGAAGTTTTTAAAAAGATGTTGGATAACCATTTGTTTAAAGTGGTGTAGGGTTTCCTGTCTAAGCAGGGGGTTGGACTAGAAGACCTCCAAGGTCCCTTCTGTTATTCTATTCTAATATGCAAAAAAGTCCATAAAAATAAACCATGCTTAAAAGGTAGTTGTCTTAGCTCTTCTTAAAAACTGCTGTGAATTGATCATTTGTGTTTATAAAGATCTTACAGTAGGAAACCTTTTTAAGTGAAATGTAGGTACTTGCAACTTTGGACCTCATTCATTTTTGGCCATCAAAAGGTTTTCATTGACCAGTGGGTTTCACACACCAACTGATTATATTTACTTCTTTAGACTGTCTTGTGCTCCCCTCCCCGGTCAAATGGGGCAAGGTTGTGGTTATTGATTGCTAGCTGTTAATTACCTCTGCAAATTAACATCCCCTCACTGTAATCATTCAATTACAATTAATTATGTCCATAATGGGTAAAAACCATTTGGCCAAGAGATTTTGACACTAAATGGGTATGAAGCCTTCTTGGAACTGTTTAAAGAACTGGAGATAGATGTCGTATCCCATCCCCTCTGTTCAGAGAGGTATGTTCAATTTTGACATAGATGGCCTCTTTGACCCCTCTTTCAAACGAGCAGTCCTCTGTCCAAAATATGGACTTTTCTGTTTTCAAAAGAGTGGACTTTGTCTTTTAAATGCATATGGACTGCCGAATCTTGTCCTGATGGGAAGGAAAACCAGAAAGTCCAGTTGCCTCTTGAAAAAGCCCCCTTGGGACAACCATGACCTGGATGACTGAGAATCTCCACAGACATCTAACTTGTTAATTATTTCTTGTCCTCATTTCTGTGGCAATAGAAAACAGTTCCTGATAATCATCTCAATGTACTTGAATACTGATACTTTCAGTCTTCTGTTCTCCAGATTCATCATTCCATTGGCTTCTTCCCAAGACCTTGTTTCATCTCTTTTGCCTCAACCCAATCTGTTCTAGTCAATGTCCGTTTGGAAATGGTGCCCAGAATCTTTCACATAGTCCTAAGGCATGGTCTCCACAGTGCAGCGTTGAGAATGTTTCTTCTAATGCTGCCCAGAACTCTTTTATTTATTTATTATTTATTAATTGGACTTGTATGCCACCCCTCTCCGCAAGGACTCGGGGTGGCTCACAACTAAAACACAGCCATACAAACAATAAATATTTAAAAAGAATTAAATCAACAAGCCCAAACTTTAAAAACCCAATTAAAATAATTTTAAAAACCCGGTCAGTCCAGCCCCTGTTCAAACAACCAGGTCTTCAGATCGCGGGAAGGAGCGAAGATCAGGAGCCAAACGGAGCTCCAGAGGGAGCTGGTTCCACAAGGCAGGGGCCACAACAGAGTAGGCCCTTCCCCGGGGCACCGCCAGCCGACATTGTCTAGCCGATGGCACCCTGAGGAGTCCCCGTCTGTTCGCACGCACAGGGCGATCAGTATTTGATATTGGCAGGAGACGCTCCCGCAAGTACCCTGGACCCATATCGTAAAGGACTTTGAATGTTAACACCAACACCTTGAATCTCACCCGGAGGGCAACCGGTAACCAATGCAGCTCGCGCAGGAGAGGTGTAACATGGGAGTATTGGGAAACTCCCATCACAGCCCGCGCAGCCGCATTCTGCACCAGCTGAAGCCTCCGGATGGTATGCAAGGGCAGTCCTAAATAGAGAGCGTTGCAGTAGTCTAGTCGGGAAGTCACAAGTGCATGAGTGATCGTGCGAAGGGCATCTCGGTCCAGATACAGGCGCAACTGGCGAACCAGTTGGACCTGGGCAAAAGCCCCCCTGGTCACAGCCCCCACCTGCTCCTCCAAACCAAGCCGTGAATCCAGGAGGACTCCCAGGTTCCGAACCCTGTCCACAGGGGGCAACACCTCTCCCCCTATGACCAAAGATGGAATCAGTTGACTGGGCTGAGATGCCTGTATGCACAACCACTCAGTCTTAGCCGGGTTGAGCTGCAGTCTGTTCCTGCCCATCCAGATCCGTACCGCATCCAGACACTGGGTCATCACAGAGAGGGCATCACTGATTTGGTTTGGGGTGGAGATGTACAACTGGGTATCATCAGCGTACTGATGATACCTCACCCCAAAACCACAGATGATCTCGCCCAGTGGATTCATATAGATGTTGAACAGGAGAGAGGACCGACCCGAGGGACCCCACATGTAAGCACCCTGGGGCCGACCCTGCCCTCCTGCCAACACCGATTGCGGCCCGAGAGGTAGGAGAACCACTGCAAACAGTGCCCCCCTCCCAACCCCCAAGGCGCCACAATAGGATACCATGGTCGATGGTAGAAAGCAGAGAGAGATCTAACAGGACTAGGACAGAGGAAAATCCCTGTCCCAAGCCCTCCAGAGATCATCCATCAGCGCGACCAATGCTAAACCCAGGTCGGAAGCCCGACTGATACGGATCCAGGAAAAGCGGAAACTGCTGAGCCACCACATCTCAACAACCTTCACCAAAAAGCCAAGGTTGGAGACTGGACGGAAGTTGTTTAAAATGGCTGGGTCCAGAGCAGGCTTCTTCAGGAGGGGTCTCACCACCACCTCTTTCAAGGCGGCAGGAAAGGACCCTCCCTCAGCAGGCGTTAACAACCGCCCGGAGCCAGCACACGTGGTCTCCCTGGAGGCATAAACCATCCAGGAAGTACACGGGTCCAATAAACAGGTGGTGGAACTCAGCCGTCGCATAATCCTGTCCACTTCATCCTCAGAAACAGGATCAAACTCAGCCCAGATGACATCGGCCAGACTCTCTGCGACTCCCTCCTCAGACCACTGCAAATTAGAGCTCAGCCCCTCCCGGATCCGAGCGATCTTATCTGACAGATACTGTCCAAATTCCTCAGTCCTGCCCCGCAGAGGGTCTACCTCTGGCTCCCGATGTAGGAGGGAGCAAGTGACCCTGAACAGGGCGGCCGGGCAATTATCTGCAGACGCTACAAGGGCGGAGAGGTAAACCCTCCTCGCCACCCTCAAAGCTCCCAGCTTTAATGTAAGTCTCACTTTGTTGTCTTATGTTCAGCAATGACCATACCCAAGTCCTTCCTCAGTGCAATGTTTCTAAGCCCCTTTCTTATATAATGCCGTGTATTTTTCCTCTCTAAATACAGTACACATTTCTCCCCGCTGAAGGATATCTTGCTCTTCTTAGCCCCATTTTCCAAACTGAGCAGTTTAGATTGCAATATTGTTAGATTCTGGCTACCAGCCAGATTTTCTAATTGTGTTTCAACTGCAAACAGAATAAGCAACTCACCATTTCAAATTGTTGACTAATATTGGGCCAACACAGAGACTATTACTTGTCTCCCACTCACTATGGAATTATTAATGTTGACTGGAGTGTGGTTAGCTAGTTAATTATGGACCCATTTTATTACAGCACTATCCACCCATACCAGTATAGTTTTTCATCTTGTTGAAGAAAAGAGATAAGATTTGTCTCACCTATTTTTGACAAAATTATGCTGACTTTTAGAAAGACAGCATAGTCTTCATTTTGGCTATAAATGGCCTGCTTTATTATCTACTCTTTTAATATATTAAGATATTGATGTTACTGTCAATTATTATGTTAACTTTATTTTTCTTTTCTTAATGCCGGGCACTCTATTTGCTCTTCCCCTATCCTCTAACACTCCTCCCCCCAGGATTCCTCATGGATAATTGACATAAGCTCAAGTCCTAGTAATTCTGCAGCCAGATCCTTCAGTATTTCAATTGTATTTCCTTGGGACATGGGGACCTGAAGAGGTTCCAATTAGTTGGGAAGTGCTGGATTTCAGGGAAGTGTTGGGCTTTAGTGATTATGCTCTACACAACAGCTTTTCTGTTGTGATATGAAAGCCTAACTAGTAGATTCAAAGTAGCTGGCTGGAGCCTTCTGATGTTTCTTCTTAATCTATGCTATTCAAATCATCTTCCTTTGTAGAGAAAGAGCCAAAAATTGGAGTTCTCCCACTTTCTCTTAATCATGTTAGGATCTCTCAGTTTGAAGTAAGCCATAGCTTTACACCTTCTTTGCTTTCCTCTTGCTACAGACATATATGAAGAAATCCTTCTTATTCGATTTTGCCACACTGAATAGCTTTAGCTTTCCACCTTTGCCTTCCTGACCTTATACCTAATTTCTGAGCTAAACATAGGGAGACTTCTTTGAATGTTAATCCTTTCTTCCACTTCAAATAAGCACTCCACCACATGGGCTCCTTTGACATTATTTGAGATTAACCATCCTTTTGTTTCCAAGAAAACTCAACTAATGACAAAATCTTTGTCTTTACGGTTATGTTCCTATGCATTTTCCTTACTATTTCATTTATTAAAAATAGTCTTTCTAAAATCCATACTTTGTATTTGACCTGTTTAAACCAAATTTTTGTTAAAATCAACTTTAGGAAATCATAGTCAGTTCAGCTTCAACATTTCATTTTTTAATATATTCCATCAATGACTTCCTGTTAATAAGGACCAAATCTAAGGAACTAATTGTCTTGTGTCTGTCTAATCGTTTGAAAGATATAATTATCACCAACACAGAACAAAATTAATCTGACATCTCCTGTTTGACAGAATTAACTTTCCTACATATGTAGTTGAATTCTCTCTGAGGATTCTTATCTGTTTCAATAAATCATCTATCTCTTCTATGGCCTGTATCAGACTTCTAGCAAAACATCAATTCTCACCCTTTATTCTAGCCTAGATATTTTTATCATGTCCTATTATCCATTGCCTAGATGCCTTCATTCCTGAAATGCAG
The DNA here is from genome assembly GCA_009733165.1 of Naja naja. Taxonomy (NCBI): domain Eukaryota; kingdom Metazoa; phylum Chordata; class Lepidosauria; order Squamata; family Elapidae; genus Naja; species Naja naja. The sequence continues at coordinate 155,334,401 of CM019151.1, forward strand.
CATTGTATTACTTTCTGTCTTGTGTTTCCTGTTTTTCTGAAGCATGCTATACTCATTAAGGCCAATATTTATCCCACCTATTCCTGTTAATCCTTTCTTGCCCTTACATTTTGTTCAAAAAGAGACCCATTGGTTAAGGTAGCAGACTAGAAACCAGGAGACTCTGAGTTGTTGTCCTACCTAGCCATGAAAACCAGCTGGGTGATTTTGGCCCAGTCACTCTTTCTCAGTCCCACTCACCTCACAGTTGTTGTAGGAAAATAGGAGGAGGAAGGAGTATTAGGTGTGTTTGCCACCTTGAGTTATTTATACAATTAAAGAGATTTCTGAGGACCTCTGAAAAACAGTAGTTGATGCTCACCAGGCCGGAAATGGTAACAAATATATCCAAAGAGTTGGGACTCCGCTGATCTACTATCAAGAGGATCAAGAAAAATAGAGCAACATAGATGATTAAGGGACTGGAGGCTAGATAAACAACAGTTGCTGGAATTGGGTAAGTCTGGTTTGATGAAAAGAAGGACTAGGGGTGATATGATAGCAGTGTTCCAATATCTCAGGGGCTGCCACAAAGAAGAGGGAGTCAAGCTATTCTCCAAGAACCAATGGGTGGAATTAATTAAGTTGAGAAGCAACCTAGAACTAAGAAGAAATTTCCTGACAGTTAGAACAATTAATCAGTGGAACAAGTTGCCTCCAGAAGTTGTAAATGCTGCAACACTGGAAGTTTCTAAAAAGATGTCAGTGTGTCTGCGCATGAACTGAAGCTCAAGAGAAAGAAGACAAGGTATAAGACAACAATCCAAAACACACAGGCCATACAACCAAATAATAGTTAAAGCAGAAAAATTCAATGTTCCAGAAAGGCCAAATCAATCAGGAGAAATCAAAGTCCTGAGCTTAATCTTACAAAAACATTGTGAAAGGACAGAAAACAAACTATTTGTGCATGGAAGCCTACTAATACCCTGAATTGAAGCTGTTCTCTAAGGAATGAACTAAAGCTTCTCCAAGCCAACATACAGGATTGATCAACATTTATTGGAAAGTTTTAGTTGCAGTTATTGCTGCCCAAGAGAAGCAATTACTGAAAGCAAAAATTCACATACTTTTGCCACATATACATACAGACCTTCTATCATTTTCCTCAATAGAGCTTTGGACTTATCTGAGTTTTTAAAATCTAGTTTTAGAAGTTGTGTGGAGAATATATCACATTTTAGATAATATATATGCAGAAATATTAAATTCAAAAGGGTTTACCAACTTATAAAGACCATTGTATATTTAAAAAGCAAATTTCAAAGCATAATTTTTCAATCAATTATTGAAATAACTACAGAGAATGTATCAAAAGCAAAACTGCTCTTAAACTCTAAGGCAAGAAGACTTAAAACATAAACCAAATAACTTATGATACATTGATTATTAGATTGTATCTCTTCACATAACAAATTGGAGATATCATGCTTGAAAGTAAAAAGAAACCTGTGTGTAAAGAAAAGCGATATTAATTTTAACACGAATTTCTCCCTAACTCAAAGTACAGGTAAGGCCTTTGTTGCAATTAGATATTTCATAAGTAGGTCTTTATGTTCATTGCAGTAAATTAGTTTGAAAATTAAGACAACTAGTCCTCGGTTAATGACCACTTGTTTAGCGACTGTTTGAAGTTATGATGGTGCTGAACAGGTCCTCGAAGTTCTGGCTATCCCAACATGCTTTAGATCACATGATTGAAATCTGGGCACTTGGTAACTAGCTTGTACTTATGATGGATGCAGTGTCCCACGTGATTGCCAATTGTGACCTTACCTGGCAATTTCACACATGCAAAGTCAATGGGGAAACTGCAGGGAAGCTCACAAGTTGTCTTTGCCACCCAGCAGTAGTCACTGCCCGCTCGTTAGTTACCTGTGCACCTTTCCTCCACCTACTGCTCCTACCCATCCCCTCCATGCTCACATGATGCCTCACCGGCTACCTGCGCACCTTCCCCACTCAGTAGATCACTGTCATAATAGAGCTGAAATTAATTCAAAAACATCAGCCTTAATGTCATTGTCCTTATCTACAGGGCATGAATTCATAAAAATTAAGCTTAGGCTGTTTATTACTTTTTCCTATTCTTTGTATCTTAACTAGGGCAACTTAATACCTTAACTAAAGAATTCAAAACAATCAAGAACTATTTCTACATAACATTTTAGTAGAATAACTGGTTTTGCAATGGTGAGGTTTATTTAGTAGAAGAGATTTAAAAACACACCTGTTTTTATATTCCTTTCTCCCTATTCAAAATGTTGAAACGAACAATAGTACTTTGCTGAAAAAAATTGAAAGAGATTGTTTTCTACCCCGCCCTACTTCTCAACTTACAGTTTATTGTTGTAATTCTTCCTAGGATATATACTGTAGTATTTCTTTAATTTGTTCCCATATGGAAGAATTCTGATTGAAGAGTTGAGATAATTATCGAACAATTTTATCAAATGTATAAAACCATCCACAGAACAAACTGGACTCATAACTCAAAAATTCAGGAAAGAAACCTCAATATTCATATTATTCATAGAAATTTATTCCTGCAACTTGCAGAACTATATACCCTCTTAATTATACCTTTTATCATTTTAATGTCATCAGAAAGTATTTTATATAAAGACTGTAATTATGATATACAGATTCCCAATTATTGGACAGAATTCACATTAAGCTGTGTTCTTTCTGCTCTCTAAGCTATTAATATATTAACTAATTTAATGGAATCAATGATAGGAATATTTTGGGCAGGCCAGACAGACTGATCTCTAGTCATGTGCTGTTGGTGTAAGACTAATATTCAACACATTACATTGAAAAACAATTTGAAAGAAACTGAAAAAGCCAGGTTGTTGTTAATATTCAACAGTACTAAATTTTATCAATAGGCAATACCAAACAATGCAGGAAGGAGAAAAGAGGTTGAAATAATAATAGCTTATCATCCTAGGTTGAAAACTTTACAGGGATGATGGCTATAGCTATGAATTAAGAGGTCTTAATTCTAGGCTGAAAAGGTCTTAATTTATTAAGAGGCTGTAGGCTGATGATATTACGATACAAATCTAGTTTTGCATACAGACATCCACATGGTTTAATTAACAGGATTAGTTGTAGATACATTTAGCAGAAATTATATTAAATTTTTGGTCACTGCCTGCCCCCATTCCTCAATACATGTCTCCTACTTGTAACAGAGATCTTAACCAAAAATATACCTTTTAAAGTACAGAGATATCACAAAGACAGAGACTGTCCCAAAGGTGCTTTTTAAAGGAAACAACTAGCCTTTCTTGTTTTTTCTTTGAAGACTTTTCGCTTCTTATCCAAAAAACTTCTTCAGCTCTGACAGGATAGTCAGAGCTGAAGAAGCTTCTTGGATGAGAAGCGAAACCACCTTTGGGACAACCATGACCTGGATGACTGAGTATCTCTATAGACAGATAGAAATTACATTTCTCCATTTGTAAAAACATGGCTGTGAAAATTGGAATATCAGAAAGGCTGAAGGATAAATTGATGCCTTTGAATACAAATGCCAGAGAATACACGGTATTGAGAATACCATGGACTGTTGTTCACTGAACAAATAATTCAATCATAGATAAATAAAACCAGCCTGCCCATTGGTAACACTATTATAAAAGAAAGATTAAGTACTTGGGACAGATGATGGAAAGGCAAGAGTCAGTTGAAAAGCCCCTGATGTTTGAAAAAAATTAAGACAACTGAAGAATGCCGCTTGGGGGGCACCAAAACCCTAGTAATAAGCAGGCATATGCAATAGAATGAAGGACATTGCTGAGCATATTGGATTGTGCTCCAAAGATTGTAAGCCGCCCTGAGTCTCCGGAGAAGGGCGGTATATAAATGTGAATAAAAACAAAAAAGAAAAGCCCAATAACATGGTAACCAGATATTATCACTGATAATACAAACTTGAGCTTACAAGAATTCAAAAAAAGAGTTGCTGCCTGGCAGCCCTAGTAAAATGTTGTTCATCAGATCACAAAGGGTGAGAAGCAATTAAATACTTAAACAACAATTTTGATTGTATTTTCAGACTAGAAGACTCCAATGTTCCCTCCAACCTTGTTATTCCATGTTTTATATTCTATATATATTAATAGTAAATATAGAATTCAGCTATTATTGTTCATAATGATATTTTCTTAAGTAAAAGTTGTGGCCCAAGTTTTAAAGTGGCATTTTAAAAATATTAATTAAAGAATTAGTAAAGCTTTTCAGCTGTGTAGGAGTATATTCTACATCCATACATAAACAATTTAACTAGCACCTACCCGCAGAAAATTATTTATTTCAGGTGTTTATTTTATTTATTTATTTATTATTTAGTTTATATTGCTGCCTATTCACCCATGGCGACTCAAGGCAGCTTACACAATGTAAAACCATATTTAAAACAAAAAATTACAATTAAAAAAAACAAAAAAAACTAACAAAAAGAATCAAATAAATTAATAAAGTACAATAGAACAAAATCTGAAGGAAAAAAAATCACCCCCCAACTCCCACCCTCCACCCCAACAACAGCAGATCACACTAGCCATTTGATGGGCTCCATCCTGCTCTGGGTTCCCTAGGCCCGCTGACAAAACCAGGTCTTCAGTGCCTTCCAAAAGAGTGCTAGAGTCGGGGCCATTCTAATCTCTGGGGGAATGATATTCCAGAGAGAGGGAGCCACCATGGAGAAAGCCCTTCTGGGTCCCAGCAAGAGACATTCCCTCAGATAACTTGGTCCCAAGCCATGAAGGGCTTTAAAGGTGACAACCAGCACCTTGAATTGCACCCAGAAGCAAATTGGCAACCAATGCAGCTCCTGCAGGAGAGGTGACACATGTGCATACTGGGGTCTGCACAAAACCATGCAGGCCGCTGCATTTTGCACCACCTGGAGCTTCCGGATTCTCTTCAAGGACAGCCCCATGTAGAGCGCATTGCAATAATCAAGACGGGAAGTGACTAGGGCATGAGGGACTGTGAGTAGGGACTGTTGGTCCAGAAAGGGCGTAACTGGTGCACAAGCCGCAGTTGCGCAAAGGACCTCCTGGCCATGACAGCCACCTGCTCACAACTCAGGAGTTGTGAGTCCAGGAAAACCCCTAGATTACACACAAGGTCTGTTTGGGGTAGTGCCACCCCATCCAAGATCAAAGGTGGCAATTCTCCCTCAGCCAACAAACCCCAAACCCAGAGCCACTCAGTCTTGCAAGGGTTTAGCTTCAACCTGTTGCTCCCCATCCAGCCCCTAACAGCCTCCAGGCATTGTGAGAGGGAGCACACAGCAACACTTAACTCACCATGGGCTGAGACATACAGTTGAGTATCATCAGCATATTGGTGATACCTCAGTCCATGGCAACGGATGATCTCACCCAGCAGCTTCATATAAATGTTGAACAGGAGCGGAGAGAGAACAGGAACCCTGCAGAACCCCATAAAGCAGTGGGTGAAGGCTGATCTCTCCCCTCCTATCAACACTGACTGAGAGCAGCTGCAGGGGAAGAAAGTGAACCAAGACAGTACAAGGCTTGTCACTCCCATCCCCCAAAGCCAGCCCAGGGGAATCCCACGGTCAATGGTATCAAAAACCATTGAGAGGTCAAGTAGAGCAAGGATGGATGCACTACCCCCATCCCGCTCCCACCAGAGATCATCCAAAAGTGCGACCAATGCCATTTCTGTCCCAAATCCAGGCCTGAATCCTGACTGGTAGGGGTCGAGATAATCCGTTTCCTCCAGAAACCTCTGGAGCTGCTGCATGACCACCTTCTTAACAATCTTCCCCAATGCTGGACTCCACCCAGTTGGATCATTTCCAACCTGTCTCCAATCTTCCCTTTTTGGGGAAGATTGGAGACAGGTTGGAAATGATCTTCCCTTTTTGGGGAAGATTGGAGACAGGTTGGAAATGATCCAACTGGATGGAGTCCAGCATTGGTTTCTTAAGAAGAGGGCGGACCACAGCCTTCTTTAAGTGCTGGGGCACCATCCCCTCCTGAACTTTGTTGAAAAATACAATTTATAATGATACACATATAGGTTTAAAACAAAAGTTAAATATATTTTGTTATTACCTGGATATTAGTAAATAATGTAATCAAGCATTACTCTAACAAATGAACTTTATATGTTTTGGAAAGCATCCATACATATCAACAAGCAGAGAATGAGGTATCAGTTGTAATCTTTATACCTACTTGTTCCATGTAATAAAAGTTGCACGTTGTGTTGAAAGTCCAAGAGCAGAGATCTGATTCATTTTAAGTCCTGCAACTAAAAGATATATTTATTTATTTTAAAAGATTTGTATGGTTATCCATTTGGGTGAGTCATACAAATCAAACTACAAAACCCACAAAAAAACTCTGCCTCCATCAACCAACTGTCTGCAAGCTGCACCACTCTATCTCAGGATCTAGGTAAAGATGTCCTTAATTTAAACAAGAATAGCTGAATAATTAAGGTGGCATTGATTAAGTTTTATAATTAATCCACATGCATAAATGTTTCAATAAATATAAGTTGTTTCATTAAAATAAACTTAATTAGTAATCACAATTGTTAACTTAGTTTCTAAAAGGAGATGTGAGTGGAAAATAGGCTTTCCAAAGTAAAATAGCTCCCATATGTTGTGAGCTCTTTTGTGAAGGCCTTTAACGTAGGTATTGTGATAGAATGTGCACCTGGAAAATTAGTGGGTAGGAGTTTTGGCAATACAGAGCTTTCCTAAGGAGGAGGCAGTATTTTCTAATGGGTTAGAAGGTTAGAGCTTTAGTTTCACAAGATACTGTCCATTAAATGAAAGCAAATAAAGGATCAAATTTGATTGATTTTACTGTCATTTTTGAGTTTGACCTGACCCATCTTCGAGTTTGAACCTGAGCTTGAACCTTTGAGCTTGAACCTGTCTCATCTTTTAGCTTGAACCTGAAGCTCAACTTAAAATAAATTCAATATGGAAGTATTAATGAGCCTCGGTGGCGCAGTGGTTAGAGTGCAGTACTGCAAGCTACTCCTACTGCAATTTGGCAGATCAAATCCCATCAGGCTCAAGGTTGACTCAGGCTTCCATCCTTCTGAGGTGGGTAAAATGCAGACCCAGATTGTTGGGGGCAATATGCTGACTCTGTAAACCACTTTGAGAGGGCTGTAAAGCATTATAAAATGGTATATAAGTCTAAGTGCTATTGCTATTGCTATTAAGTTATTAATACATGATTACCTTGAACTGCTTCTTTAATCACATCAATGAACTGGGTCCACAGATTTTCAGGGTCTAATTCAACCCAACCAGGCTGAGGATGAAGAGCCTCTATCTATTAAGGGAAATATAGGTTTACCAAGATCATTGATGTTAATGATCTTGAAGATTACAAAAAAGCAACTTCACATATTAAAAGAATTAAAGTTGTTTAGCTTATTTCTTACACATTTATAACTCACATTCTCTTTTTTAATAATTACAGCCCAGCCATTAAAAATCAATGTATAGTATGGACATATACTATCAAATATATTGTTGGAATATTCAGTGTATGGCCACATTTCCCATTAAAGCAGACTGCTGCTTATGAGAATACAACATGTACATTTCTTCTATATTAAAAGTCACCAAAATCCACAAACCTTTAAATGAATTTTGAATCTGAAAAACAGTCTAATTTCAAATATAAAAAACAAAAGTAAGTAATGCAAATAGATATTAATTCTTAAGGATTGATCATCAGAAAATAAATGCTACTAATGAGCCTTCAAGATCAAGTCAATCATTTGTCTTCAAAGAAACTGGTAGCAAAGTGCCAAATCCAGTCACAGTAGTATAAGAATTATAAAGCAGTAAGTATTACACAAAGTTAAATATATTTAAGATGTTTGCATAACTTATTCTGATTGTTTCTTATATTAAATATTGTTTTTGTATACTCACTACTGCAACTCATAGATGAAACATCATGTTTAATTACTAACTGCAATTCAAATACTGTATAATTATTTAATAAAATAACCAGTCTGTATAATCCCATTACAAAAGGCAATTTTGGTGTAGCAACATTATGACAGAAATACTTAAGGAATCCTCCCTGTATTTCCAGTCTTCAACATGCATCTCTTTAGTTCTGCATCAGGGAACAAAGACACGGAAATTAAATTATTCATTAATTAATCATGCCTCTTTAAAATCAGAACTGGATTCAAGCTTCAGTAGATTTTGTTCACAGAAAATATATTCAAAATTTCATACTATTTATACATCTATTACCAACTCTAGAAACCATTGCCTTTGCAAAGACATCGAGACACAAAGCATTAGTAATGTAACAACAGTATTTGTGATACCACAACTACAGAGATGACCTTGGAGATAATACAGAGTTGGACATGACTGGACAGGGAAAACCTGTACCTTTACCTTATCAGGAATAAATGCACCCATCAGGGCCTGATTATATGAATGTATTGAAATGCTGTAAAATTAAGAAGAAACTATTCAATGTCACCTTACAGAAATAATATTGCAGGAATTTTAGGAATTATTTTATGAATTTAAGTGATTTTATATGCTCTTGTATTAAGTTTTTTATTTTTAGTAACTGTTGTATTGTTTGTTTTTACATTGTTTTAATCATCTGCAAGTTGGCCAGAGTCATATTAGAGATGTCTAGCTAAATAAAGTAAAATGTGTCTTCAGGGAATGGAAATTAATCTTGCCTCCTTAAAAATCTGAATTTGAGTCCAAGCAAGACCTTAAGTTCTATTAAAATAAACTCTATTGTAAACCATTCCCACCTTCTTTTGAGTGGATTGTTTATGATCAGCAAGTTGCCATATAGCGTACTGAAATAATATACTTTGTATACAATTGCAGCCAACTCTCATTTACCTATTTAAGAAGAGAGAAAAAATGAAATACATTTTACACTGTGATTGCATACTCTTGCTTTAGTAATAATCAACTGCATAGAAAAGCTACCAAAAGTTACTAATGATTCTTTTCTCATTCATACCAAATGAAATAAAGAAGGAACTTACAAACATACATACATACACACATACATACATACATACATACATACATACATGACAATTTAAGAACCAAGTAGATTTATAGTATTTAAAGTAGAGTATGGAGGGTACTTAAGGTATTCCCATATAGTAGAAATGGGAGGCCAAAGTTCAAAGCCATCCTTAGCCACTTTAGACCAAGCATAATTTCTGAGCCCAACCTATGTCTTCACAACGTGTTTGTCATGGGGAAAAATTGGAGGAAGGATTGCTATGCAATCTTGAATTCATACAGGAAAATCAGGGTATAACTCTAAAATATATACATTTGAACATATGTGGGAAAGAGAAACACTAATAGTGTAACTCTTCAAGCTGCAATGCTATACTTAATTTATTTCATAAAGAACAAGACTCCAGTGGCTTTTGAGAATGTTTACCTATCGTTAACTTGCCCTGTTTTCTTTATTCTCATGACACAATCATCATCACATATGGGTTGGTTCCATAACATATTAAAAGACAAATGTGGTCAGCAAGACGTGGTTCAGTGGGTTATGCAAGTACAGCTTCTATGTTGTTCACTGGGGATTTCCAACATGCACTGGTCACACAAGTACATACAAAATGCCAACAAATGCATTTACTGTTATTGTACTTGGGAATTTAAGTTACTAAATTGGCAGGGTTAATTAGATCAGAAACTTATAGTTAAGGACTATCCGCATTAGCTTTTTATGGTAAGCACAACTCGTGCACAGCATAATATGTACTTGAACGCACCAAGAATGACCAAGATTGAGGGAAAGCTAAACTATAATTACAGGTAGTCATGACTTACAACACAATTGAGTTCAGCATTTGCTGCTAAGTGAAACGTTTCTTAAGTAAATGTTGCCCCATTTTACAACCATTCTTGCCACAGTTGTTAAGTGAATGACTGCAGTTGTTAAATTAGTAACACTGTTATTAAGGGAATATGGCTTCTCCATTGACTTTGCTTGTCATATGGTTGTCAAAGGTGAACACATGACCCAAGGACAATGCAACCATCATAAGCATGAATCAATTGCCAAGCATCTGCATTTTGATCATTGACAATGGGGATGCTGCAACAGTTGTAAGTATGAAAAACAGTCATAAGTCACTTTTTTAGTGCTGTTTTAACTTTGAATGGTCACTAAATGAATTGTTGTAAGTTAAGGACTACCTGTACTTTGTCTGGGTTTCCCAGAGTCATAACTGAAAAACGTAGTTTGTAACTTTGATGCTTCTTTGGGAACAACTACATAATTAACAAGCAGCATACCTACTAAACCTATTTTTAAAAATATTTCACAGAATCATTGAATTAGTAGTTGGAAGAGATAATGAAGATCTATAGTAGTTCAGTTCACAACCAAGGCAACAATACTTACTGCAACATCCCTACAAAAATTATTAAATTTCTATGTGGCCTATCTCATTAATACTGTGCCTCTAGGCAGCTTACAATATAATAAAAAGTTTAAAGATGCTAAACCAATTTAAAAAACAATTAAAGTAAAAAGGTTAAAAGTTAAGAACCAAGATGATGGGCAGCCTGGGGGTGAGAATCTTCTCTACCCTGTCAGTCAAATATAGCAAGTCCCTACTGACCAAATTTTTGGGCTCTTCCAGAAGGCCAGGAGTATGGGGGGGGGGATCTCAACTGGTGCAGGCTGTTAATAGCCTAGCACTTAAGTTCCAGCTGCCTGCAATTATTGCAGGCTCGAATCCCACCAGGCTCAAGGTTGACTCAACCTTCCATCCTCTCAGGGTAGGTAAACTGAGGACACAAGATTGTTGGGGGCAATAAGCTGACTTTGTAAAAATGCTGCTTAGTAATAAGCAGGCATATACAATGGAAGGAAGGCTATTGCTGAGCGCATTGGGTTGTATCCCAAAAATTGTAAGCCGCCCTGAGTCTCCATGAAGGGCGGGATATAAATATGAATTAAAAAAAACTGTGATGGGAGAATATTCCAAAGGGTGGACGCCAGAGCAGAAGATGGTCATTTCACTCTGTTTAAACACGATGGAGAGTAGGGAAGATGTCTTTGAAGGAAATATGCAATAATTACTACTTAAGCAAAATAGTTCAGAGGTAGAAACAAAGTAACAACATTTTAAGCCCAGAGAAACAAGTTAATATTTTGAAGTTAATATTTTTTTTTAAGGAAAACAGAAATGGAACAATCAGACTTGCAGGATTTTTTTTTCATTTTAGCCAATCTGAATAAAATTGTCTTCTTGTGGCATTCATTTCCTGGTCTGGTCTACTTAGTGGGGCTGACAAGACTTTCAATATATTTATTTATTGGGGCATATATGTCATTCCAATCCAAACAGGATATTCAACAGCTTAAGTGATAGACAAATCTCATTTACACAAAGACAAATTGCTTTCACTGAGTAACTCTTATCATTAGAAATATATGCCTAGTGCCAAAATGTATTTCCTTGTAATTAAAACATATTTTCCTGACTTGTTTTCTGGATCAGTTCTGCTCCAGTTCCCATATAAGAGCCTTTCTGATACTGGAAGACAGCTATTATTACTACCTGTAGTCTTCACCAGGCTAAACATACTTACAAAATTTTCCTTTCTAGGCCTCTTATAACAATGATTTGATTTTACAGGTTGTCCTCAGGTTAAAACTCATTTAGCAACTGTTTGTAACAAACATTTGTAACAAACAAAAAATTTGTAACAGCATTAAATGAGAAGGACATACAATTGGTCCTCAAAGTTTCAGCTATTTCAACCTCCCCGCTGTCACATGATGTTGATCTGGATGTTTGGCTTGCAATTACAACGTCACAGCAAGCTATGCTCACGTGATCAGTTTCCAATATTCCCTATTGGTTTCCCCAAAGCAGTCAATAAACAGCCAGGAAGCTATTACGTAAAGTCCTCATTTAACAATGGCAACTGGGACTACCGTTGCTAAGTGACATGGTCACATGATATTGCCAGTCATAAAGTACAATATTGTGTGACTGGGTCACTTAGTGGTCCCAAATGCCATCATTACCTAAGAACTATATTTATATACAAGCTACAATCTTAAGGGATTCTTGGCAGTTTATGGAAAGTACAACAAACAAAATAACCTTGTTGCTTAACTCTGGTCAGTTTGTCAATGCCATTTTTAAATTGTAGCCTTTTACATTACACATCTGTTGAAGTAGCCTAGAATTGCACTTGTCTTTTTACCATTGCATCACATTCCTGACTCATGTTGAGTTTGTGATTTAACACAATATCCAGGTCCTCTTTGCATTTAGCATTACCCAACATGATCCCCTCCCCATCCTATATCTTTTCTTACTCAATCTAAGAAAAACCCATTTTGCTTTGCATTTCTTCCTGGTTTCTGCCTATTGTTTCACTTATAAAATTTCCAGAATCATCATACTTTGCACCGTAATCCTTTAGCTTTATGCCATCTGCAAATTTCATCACAATATTTTTAGCAGGTTACCCAATTCATTTAAAAATATGTTGAATATCACAAGGAGAATAACTAGAATTCATCCTTGTGATATGCCACTCAACACTTCCTTCCAGCTTGATATGGGTGTTTTCCAATAAACTTTATATCCAGACATTGGAAGCATAGTCGACTACATTTTGCCACTCTTTCTATCAGCATTTCATGGGAGATCTGTGCATTATCACTGCACTATCAAATAAGATTTATTTGTATCCCACCTTTATTATTATTACAAGCAACTCAAGGCAATGAATGCATTTAATACTCCTTCCTCTTATTTTCTCCACAACAACCCTGTGAGCAGAGTTGTGCTGAGAGTGACTGGCCTAAGGTTACCCAGCTGGTTTTCATAGCTAAGGCAAGACTTGAATTGGAAATGTTACTGCTTTCAAAAGTACTAGCACCTATATATTATCAACTTTGAAAATTTGAATAGTATCTATTTATGACTGAATAAAACAATTCCTATGGTGTGATTAAGTGCAGGTTAAATACTGAAATTTTAAAACGATATTTAAGCAGTACATAGAGTAGGATATCTGTAAATGCTGTAGTAAGAGGTCAGCATAATATCGTGCAGTCCATGCATTCATCATGGACGCTGTTATTCAAACTCCTGCTGTATATGAAGTTCAGTCAGTGCCACATAGCAAACTAAAGCAAAATCCAATTTCTATATAACCATTACAGGTGAATGTGAAACTTGTTTTTATTTATTTATACTACTAAATAAGAACAAAAAGACAAGCAAGTTGTATATTTCAACGACAACAGAAGTTGCAATGTACATTACAGAAAAACTACAAAGCCCAATGTGATCACTAAATCAGAGATTAGGGCAAAGACAAACAAAACAAAACCCCCAATTCTTTCCTCATTCAAAAGACAGTGGAAACAAACATACTGCCCAGAAATAAAAAGATTGGGAGGAAACCAGCTTGGATTACAGGAGGCAAATGTTTATAAAATATACATCAAGGAACATTTTAATTTTAATTGTATATACTTATCGAAAGGCAGCAAGTCCCACTGAATTTAAGCAGTATCTCTCTCCCTACCATTTAGGAATACGAGTCTGAGTTTGTTTTTAAGTAAACTATGAAGTTGGCACAACCATGATTTACTGAATCAATTCTGATGGTGAGTTGAGCCTAATTATTTACTGAACACACGAACTGAGCACACATATTTTGATTGTCTCGTGCGCCCACAACTTTTGGATTAGTGGGCCGCGTTGCACTCCGAGTTGTAACATTAAGCAATAGCATAAAACAATCCCCGAAGAACTCGGTGAGTAAAATGGAGTTAACGGAACCTCGTTATGTCGGGCCTTCTTCCCCGGGGCCCGCACAATTCTCACCTGTTTACTACTAAATCCTTTGAGGACCGCCGCCTTGTCGTACACATGGCACCGTATCACCGTGCTGCCCACGTCTATACCCAAGATATACTTCATCTCCGGGGCAAGAGCGCAGGCCGTGGCAACGCTGGTGGTGAAAGCATTGTTAGCCGCTGGTGCGCTACTATCGATCAGTTTCATCGGCGTCGCACCTGTCAAAGCCCAGGCAAGCAACTTTCCACAAAATCTAACGAAAGTCTTCTCGCAATGGCTACGGCAGAAAGCATCAACCGAGCCTTTGGGGGATCGGCAGAAGCCGCCCATACTTCAGGGGCGGGTTTATGAGGCGAGAAAAAGGGGGCGGAGGCTGTTCGCAGAAAAGCTGGTAGGGAAGCGAAAGAATCGCGCGGGGAAGCCGGAACCAACCAGGGGAGGGAAACAGGACGGGAGGATTGTGCTGAGTCGCTTCCTTTCTCAGATTTGACTTCCCAGGTGGCTCCCGCGAATGCTTTATTCTAATGTAACTATACACAAGATTGCAATCTTTGCCTGTTTCCGTAGGATGTCTCGGGGAAACAACTGAGGAGGCGAGGCAATTTTCCACGAAGTTCCTTGTTTGGGCAATCATAGGTTCTCCAGAGGCCGCCTGCGAGTTTGAAACACAAAAACCTGTTTTGGCTTTCTAATATACTTTGTATTCTAGGAACTGAAGCCCAAAACCAGGTGATTTCTTTTTGTTTCTGGAATGATGCAACCGCATAAATAAGTTATTACAGTTAAAAGATAGTCTGCTGCGGTTTTAGTCTTAAAAGAGGTTTTTCCACCGTCTTAAGAATTATTATTTTTTATTCATATTTATATGCCGCCCTTCTCCGGAGACTCAGGGCGGCTTACAATTTTTGGAGCACAACCCAATGCGCTCAGCAATAGCCTTCATTCCATTGAATATGCCTGCTTATTACTAGGGCTTTTTGCCCCCGCCCCCGCGGCATTTTTACAAAGTCAGCTTAAGAGTCATTATAAACAACACTGCCTCTACTCGCAGATCTGCAGTGTAAAAGGATCCAAAAGGAGGCGGGAAAGGAAAACGAACCATTTCTCAAGATTCCTTTCTTTCCCTAGGCATTATTGGGGAGAGGGGTTGCCAGAATTGGGGAGAGGGGTTGCCAGAAATGAAAAGATAAAAGATTGTTATCTATTTTTCTCACTGGAGGTGATTCTAGTAGGACAGGAAGGAGAGGAGGGTGGTCTGGTTGGGGAGATGGTGTATGTCTCCTTTGGGTACGGTTCTCAAATCTCACAATGAGAATGGAGGCATTTCTTACCCTCCACTTTCCATTTCCTTCAAGTGAGGACAAGCTCTGAGGATGAACAAGGGGGGGAAGTTCCTTCAGGACTTCCTTAAGGTGACAGAATTTTCTGTGGGTTCTATCCTTGGATAACAAGACTTGAGGACTAAGGGCTGTTCCACATACCAGCTCTAAAATAACCAAATTCTACCCCAAGGAAGAAACTGAGCTTGCACGAAGGTCAAGGAAAGGGTTTTACTAATTTGTGCATTGCTGATGGGCAGGTTGTATGCAATAATCGTCACATCAACTCTCAGGCAAATAGCAGAAACTGAGAAAGGAACAAACAACAAACTTATCTCAGAAAATTTCTCAGAAATTTAAAAAAGGCAGTGATGCCCTGACAGGGAAAAATGAGTTGGTTAGGCTGAAGATAATTTAAGGAAGAGGGTGGTGGGTGTATGGTGAACCAAATGGATTCTAGGCAACATTGGTTTCCTGAAGACTTTCTTCCAGAGGAACTGGAATGAAAACTGTTGATGTACTCCCAGGTGGGGTTATGAACAGACCAGTTCTGTTTATGGCAAAGGATTTGTCTTGTTACTGATGGCCTTGGGGAGAAATAACCAAGTCTTGCCAGCCCAAGAGACAATGTCAGCCAGTATAATTGTTCAGTCATCTCCAAATTGGGAGAGCAAGATAAGAAACATCTTATTGGCACAAGTAGAAATAAATCACTGCTGAATTTTATGTATTAGTGACAAGAGGAGGAAAGAAATTATGCTTAGTTAACTTTTAATGAAATATTGCATAAATTGCTTTACATGCCTGGAAATAAAAAAAACATGTTTATCATTATTAACTCTGAAATCACAAGTTCTGTTGTAGTATTATTTCTGAGAATCTATAATAAACCATATTTACAAACCATTCAAAAGAGATAACTAAAAAGCTAAGAAGGAAACAAAAAGACCAGAACATATCCTCTCCAGCAACCAAGACCCAGATAAGCAGAAAAACAAGCAAAAAAATAATACCTTAATAAACTACTAAGGAGAAAATCATACCCCACAGGGCAGGGCAATCCATGCTATACAGAGGGAACAAACGTTACACCCACTAGTAGTGATGATATTAGCTAGTTGGGTAATGAAATGTCTGCAAACAAATGACCAAGCTCAGAGAACAACAAGGATTCTATAATCCTTTCTAGTTGTATTTCTTCAAAATGTTTTCCTTGGAAACAGTAAGAAAATGGTTTTTCTCACGCTATTTTATTACTATAGCTTTTATATTATCAGTCTAATTGATGATTGCATGTGACTGCTGTGACAAACAGGGTAATGAGAGGCAACAGGAATGTTCCAACATATTCAGAGGATTTGATGAATGACTGTATGAGGGCAGCTCCATTAATTCCTTTATTAAGAAACATTAAAGCATGTAGAATATCTTGTCTTGGCCATACTTGACCAACTAATTGCATTAAGTTGCAAATTACTCCCTCCACCCAAGCTTTAGTTGGCAAGTGACTTAAAATGCAAAACACTAAGGTGAAAATAATTTTAAGGACACACATTTGCAGGTCATGCATGTTTAATTTAAGTGCTTAATCTACTTCTAATGCTATCTATTTCTTAATTTTAGAGTTAACAAAGGATTTACAGATTAGTGGCATTTTCTCTCTCCCTTAGACTGGCAGCAGGCTTTTTTCCAAGTGGTAAAACTTACTTTTTTTATTCTTGGAGATCATATGTGCAGGGTAGATTATATCCTATGACACATTCTGTTCTTTCAGTCTTCGATATTCTCTGAATATTTCTCAAACCAGAAACAGTTCAGCAGTATAAGTGTTATGCTTAGTATTGTGATTCCATTGAATTTATATTGATGGTATTATGGTAAATATAGTTGGTATATTGCATTATTTTAATGTGCTGTATCTATTGTATATTTCCTGTAAGCTAGTGTGCTATTGAAACAGCATAGAAGCATTGGTAATAAATATTGTGTAATCTGATTTAGTTTTATTAGTCTCCCTTTTTTTAATTAAAATTTTATTTTCAAAAGTTAGAATTGTCTATGCCCATCTTAATTGCTATTACCGCCAGTCCTTTTTTTCTTGTTCCTAGAGTCTTAGGTGACTTAAAAACCATTCAGGTAAAATCATCTATAGCCCTTTCTTTCCTCCCCGATAAGCAGCCTTCCTAACAGAACCAAACAACCTGTACTATCCTTATTAGGACTATTGGTATTTCTGCACAAAAGCCTAAGTATGGTCAGCAGGAAGACTGCATGGTTACATGCAGGATTCTTTGTCAGAGAAAGATTTTTCAGGATTTTCTGTGGTACCTGTCCTCCTTAGCCATGGTGGACAGATATTGTGAGATGACTATTGTAAGAATTTGAAGAGGGGCACTTTCCAGAAAGAAAGATAATAGCATGGATAGGAAGATTTTTTTTTTCTGAAATGGGAAATGAGCTCTGCAGTCTCTCCTTTAACTTTTGGAACTGCTGAAGGGCTTGGTGGTATAATGAAGCTTTACCAATGCCTTCCTGGAACAAGAGCTTCTGAAATATAAGTCACTTGGAGAAAGTGAACATAGACTCTATATTCCCCAGAAATCAACATGTTGTTCTGTAGGCATGATTGTGCTGTGCAAATCAGCAGGAACATTTGACTCGGTTAATATTTGGACTTAAAACACAAATGGAATATTCCCCATATTTTAAACAGTTGCTGTAGGAGCTACAGTTATTTGTTAAAGGCTAGATAGTTGGCTGAAGGACCGCAGTGGCTCACGTGATAAGACGATGGGCTTGCACACAGCTGAGGTCAGCAGCTTGTGAGCGAATAAACCGTGTAGGTACAAGAAAGCCTCCCCTGAACGCCTGCCGGCATTCAGGCGTCCCACGGGTAAAGATAACACTGCCCGAAATATTCCTTTCACAGAGGCAGCCAGCCATCTCGGTGATCCCTGGCTAACACATGCCATACGCTAAAAAAAAAAGTTGGCTGAAAGATTAGACCTTCTATCCAGACCAAATGATGTTCTCATACCCACACTTAGCAGGAAGAAGCACTTAATTGCTTTTTAAAGCTAATTTTAAATTGTTGATGTACTATTTGTAGATGATTCAACAGATAGTTAATAGATGAGTATCTCCAGATATCTACAATTTGTAAATCAAAAGTATCTAACTGGAAAAACATTTTAATGTTTTATGGCACAACTAAATTAGTTGTTATATTAACAAAAAAGCAGCTTTTAAACTTTCTTAATTTGGTTTTATATAGCTATAGACTAAACAAAATAAAGAAGTACCAGACCATCTTACCTGTCTCCTGAGAAATCTGTATGCAGGTCAAGAGCAATGATTAGAATCAGACATGGAACAAGCTATTGCTTCAAAATAGGTTAAGGAACACAACAAGGCTATTGTCACATTGCTTATTTAATTTACACGCAGAGTAATTTATATATGAAATGCTGGGCTGGATGAATCACAGACTAGAATTAAGATTGCTGGGAGAAATATCAACAACCTCAGATATACAGACAATAACATGCAATGGCAGAAAGTGAAGAGGAACTAAAGAGCTTTTTGATCAGGTGAAAGAGGAGAGTACAATGTTGGCTTGAAACTCAATATTAAAAAAAACTAAGATCATGGCATCTGGTCTCATCTTTTCCTGTAAATAGAAGGGGAAGAAATGGAAGCATTTTCAAGTTCCAAGATCACTGCAGACTAACTGCAGCCATAAAATCAACAGATCCTTGTTCTTTGGGAGGAAACCTATGGCAAACCTAGGCAGCATATTAAAAAGCAGACACATTAAGCTGCCAACAAATGTACAGTCAAAGCTATGGTTTTCCCAGTAGTAATGTATGGCTGTGAGAACTGGACCATAAGGTTGAGGTTAAGGCTGAGCGCCGAAGAATTGATAATTTCGAATTGTGCTGGAGAAGATTCTTGAGAATCCCTTGGACTGTAAATAGATCAAATCAGTCAATCCTAAAGGAAATCAACCTCAGCTGTTCTTTGGAAGATGGTGAAGTTGACTATTTTTTGGAATATACTGAAGCTGAAGTTTAAATACTTAGGCCAACTAAGGAGAAGAGAGGACTCACTGGAAAATACCCTAATGTTGGGAAAGATTGAAGGCAAAAGAAGGGGGCAGCAGAGGATGAGTGGTTAGATAGTGTCATTGACACAATGAACATGAATTTGGGGAAACTCCAGGAGACTGTGGAGGACAGAAGAGCCGGGTGACAGTGGAAGAGAGAGGAGACTGGTATGCTGTGTCTGTGAGGTCATGAAGAATCAGCACAAGTTAGTGGCTGAACATAAAAAAACAGAATTAAAGCATTTTCCAAATTAGTAAGTTGAATAGAAAGTTGTTTCTATGCAAAATCATTTAATGCTAAGAATCTTTTATATCTTCTTTGTATCATCAAAAGCAAGGTGATGCACTGAACAACTAAAAATGCAGTTGGAATATACATTTGAATCAACTGGTATATCTATATTTAGGTAGCAAATTATTCATAGATAAATGTGAATACAGCTCATCAGATTTGGCCCTTTTGGGACTGCTTCAAACTTATTTGAAATTAGGATATAATATTAATTGTGTTTTGACTAAGAATGTAATTTAAATTTATTCTTCTTTATTCCATATCTATCCTGAATTCAGAACTGGATTGTAACTGCCTATTATTAATTTTTATTGTTCAATTTTGATGATCCTGATGTCAATATATGTAAAAAAAACCCCATGTTATCATTTGGCTACCAAAACCTCTAGCCAAATCATTACATTATTACATTTTAATACAAGTAGACAAAGCCAAATCTTATATAAAATTATTGTATTAAATTTATCCATAGTATTTCAACCATACATGTTAATCCTTCATTGTACATTGTAAATTTGCATTTTAAAATACCTTTGCACAATATTTTATGTGATATGATAGAATTCTGACATACACACACTATACACAAAAATACAGTTGATATTCATGCCGATTTATCACATCTCACTTGTTAGGTAGACAAAGCATTTTCTAGAAAAGAAATTATAAAATCTGCACATTTGCCCTTTGAGATTTTAATAAAATACTGCTTTGTACAAGATTTGTGAAAAAAATCCAGCATTTATAAAATACACTTTGAGAGGCCCTAAGCCAATTATTTATGTCTTACAACATAAAAAAACCCAGGGTACCTTATATGGAAACTAATACTGATCTGGCTGATTCTTAAGAAAAATAAAAATGGAACAGATGTAATGTACGGATATGAATGAAATCATTGAAAGTAAGTGGCAGTTTGGATTAAAAAAAACCAAATATAAATCTAATATGGAAAAAAATGAATATTTTTGCTGGTTCCAAGTCAACTTTTCTTTAGTGGCTCACACACAGTTTACAGATTTTGACACAAAAAAAAACATTCCAAGGCCTAGAGTATGGATGTTTATATTCCTAAACATGTAAACAATAAGCAATTCTGCCTTTAGTCACACTGGCAAATAAAAGTGGTTGTCATCCATGGAAATCTGTAACCAGACCACGCCTATTACCAAAACCCAAATTAACAGATAATCTAATATACTTAAACTCAGAAAAATTATAGGCAGATTCCTAAACTACTGTGGATTTAAAACCAAATGCCAGCATTAAGTAAATATTCTCTGCTAAACATAATTCAAGGCAAAGTATAAGTAATGTACTGTTTGTCCAAATTGAAAGTGATGAGTATGGCCACTTCCCATGCTGTGATGTAACAATGTACTAATTTTGCAGGAAAATCTCCATGTTAAAAAAGCAGGTTTTTTTGTGTTGGATCAACATGGACTCAGCTTGGATGCAAATATGTGGAGATAATACATTGACAGCATTATTTGGGTATTTTCCTATAGTGAAATTACTCTAGCATGAGAAATGTGTTATTTGAAAGTGACCATACTGATTCATATAATGCTACTACTGCTTCCAGTAAAAAAAACATTCTGAATGTTTCAAAAGTTAGTAATAAAACAGTATCCTGCTGATTCATGTTTTATTTCTCCCGAAAGACACTGAAGGTGAACAATAAAACAAAAACAAAAAGATGTGTTGTGTCCAAGTATGAGTTAAGATTGTAAATTATTTTTTTAAGGAATCATATCAAATTTTTATCCTATAAAAAAACAACTGTTCCAAATTGTAAAGAGTTCATTTTCATAAATAAGGATAGGTTTAGAGTTCATGTTGTATAAGTTTACTGAGCAATGTGCAGAAATAATGTTTGTGTTCAGGATAAAAGCAGATCAAAAATAAATTGCTAGAACATTGGGACCTTTAGTTAAAGACATTTAGAGGTAGTCCTTGACCACCATTTGTTGGTGACTGTTCAAAGATATGATGGCGCTGAATAAAGACTTACAACCTATGCCTGAATTACAGTTGTTGTAACACCCCTATGGCTGCCTGATCAAATTTTGAGTGCTTGACAGCCTGCCTACATTTACGACTGCAGGGGCACTTCAATTCGTCCCTGCCTATGCCCCCATCTGTGCCTTTTTGGAACCCTGACACCCTGTGCTTTACTGCCTCAGCTGACTTTCACTGTCTTCTTCCTCCCAGTGCTGATGAAGCATGCCTGGCCTGGTTCAGCTGTGGGAAAAAATAAAACCCAAAGCAGACCTTTTGTAACCAGCTTCTGGATGGGGGTGAGCTTGCCGTTTCTAAAAGAGGAGGAAAAAACCGCCAAAGCAACCTTTTGTAAAGAGCTTCTGGAAGGGATGAGTTTACTATTCCAAACCTCCCCTCCTTGGGGCTGCTTTTAGTTTTTTTAAATTTGGGGACATAAAGTTCAGCTTTGCTGAAAAGTTTTTTTTTGCAAAAGGGCTGCCTTGAACTCTCCCCCCCCTCAAACTAAAGTGCTGCCCAGCAGCCAGATTAGGCATACATCGTTAGCAGTGGGAGCAAAGAAATGGTGAAGATCAGTGGATGGTTGCAGAGCACAGGGTGGTAGGGGTCTCCTAGTGCAGGGTGGTGAGGTTAACTAGGACTGGGCTGAGCTTCCCAAGCATGTCACACAGCCTCACAGTCATGCTGTTCTGGGGCTGCTTGCTGCTCCACAAGGCAGAGTGCAGGGCGGCCAAAGTGCAGGGACTGGGTGTGAAAGAGGTGGGTGGGGGGAAACTAGAGGCAGTCCCTTTCTTTACTGACACTTTGGCTGGGAAGGACAAAACCTGGGATGGTTTGGACTGAGTGGGTACTCGCTTAAAGATCAACGATTCTTGGTTAATGACAGAACGAAGACTGCTGGGATTGCAGTCATTAAGCAATGTAGTCAATAACTTACTTTATGACCACATCACTTCCGTGATAGAAATTCTGGTCCTATTTGTCATAAATTGAGGACTATTTGTACAATAATTTTATAGCATGTTTAAGTTCTTAAATTGCTTTGGTATAATTCCTAGTTATAACTTTAGGTAAAGTTGGCAGTGCTACAATAGTTAAAATCTATTCATACTGTATCAGATTAAAGAATCTGAAATATAGAAATAAAATAATGGTTACATATAAATAGTAGAAGTTATGTAATCTTTAAAAAGGAGACAAATCATCAGGAATAATTCTTTCAGACTCACTTCCAGTTTTAAAAAAGCGATTCTAGCGCTATCAATATTATTGCTGCTTTCTTGTGTTAATGTTTAAAAGCCATTTAAAAAAAAACAGGCAAGATGGCTTGTGTAAACTACCTTAATTCAACATTTTCTGGATTTTATCAATTAAATAAAGTTCTTTAATGAGCATAATTAGTATTAAAAATAATGTGTAGCAGAAAATATTAATTAAAAGCATAATTTGGATCAGAATTAAAAATTTTAATTGTATTTATTTGTATAATACAAATAAAGGTAAGCATTCTGTGTACCATATTTATTCTGAAGATTTCGATGCGCCAAAATTGACAGCCAATTTTCTGGGTTTTCGTTTGGTAGAAACATTTGGTGTTGACTTTTTATGAGGTACCCTTGAATTTGGAGAGATTTTTTCTTGAAAAGATGGTGCAGATTGAACAGTTTGAGAGGGTCTTAAAGGATCTGAGGAAGTATCTGGTGAATTCAGTTTTGTGGTGTCAGATATTGACTGATCATTCTTTAACTGTGTCTCCTGAAGAGAAGTTTGGAACTCTTTAGACTCAAAATTTATTTTGTTTGCAGCTGTTTTTTTAGTTACCTAAAAACAAAACAATAACCTGAATTACTTTTCTAAAATCAGAGAATATACTTATATATACATTCTGTCTGCTGTCAAACTTACCTGCAAAGGTATAAATTGGTTATGTGTACCAACTGGTATAGTTGCAGGATATGCACTTCCAGGATATGAACCTGTGTAATAAGATTTGTTGTGAACTGGCATTGGTGCTCCCCACTGCACTGAACCAAAGGCAGGAAATGATGAAGGAAATATATTAGCTGTGAAAAGAATTAGATATAGATATATTAAATAAAAACTATTTTTATTTAAACTGTTTTAGTGGGTTGGTTTTCAACAATACCCACTAGATAAATTTGGTAACTGCAAGGTCTGAACTGAAGTTACTACAGCAGAATCCCTATAGTCTCTTATTTTATTCTATACAATTAATTACAGAGCAAGAGGAACAATTCAAGGAATATAATGAGTTTTTTTATACATTAATCAATTGGTTTTTTATTATACAACTTGTCTCTCTACAATTAACTTTTTTAAGCAATACACCTATTTCATGAATATTATTTCACTTGATCATATTAAAAAGAGGGCAAAATAACTGTTTTTCTATCAGGGGTGCCATTAGTATAATAAGTTATGGGCATGAGGAGAGCTACTACTGCTTTTCTCTTTTTCTCATGCCCCAGTCTTAAATAAAAAGTATAAATAAATTCTTGCCAGACCAGTTGCAAAGGACTAGGACTAAGTGATGCTTGAATCATTTGGACAGCAAGTGTCTAGAGAAGGAAATAGATTCTACATTTAACATTTTTGTATGGAAAAGATTTCACATCCTGAACAAATAAAAGATAAACATTTAGCAAATTTACCAGTCTGCTGTTGATTGAAAACTGGAGGGATAGATCTAGGCGCCATGAGATTTCCCAGTGGCTGATAATTTGGAAATATTGGTGGGGTTGGCAATGGTTGCTGTGGTGGCATGGGAAAATTCATCCCAACAGAGCTCTGTATGAAAAAGATAATGCTTTCACCATCAGAAAATAGAAGCATTATATGTAAAAAAATTCAATGCAATAGTTTTAGAACATTTAGAACATGGTCTCACCAACTGTTGTAAAGCAAAAAATGCTGCTTTCTCCTTGGCCTCATGTTGAGAATGGCACTGAGGCCCATGCACTAATAAGCCATTGGATAACTTCACTTGACAAACTGTCATTGTCTATGGAATAGAAACATGTAATATGAATAAATACCTTTTTTGCCTCATATTGAAAACAAAAATAGTAAAGAGCTTATCTTTTAGTCCTGTGATAGGCTTCTAAATTCTCCTAAAAAGAAACAGGATGCAATACACCATTAGATCTACCAAAGAAGGCATGTACCATCCACTACAGACTTACATTTTACTGGATCCCAGGAGGTAGGCCTTTTCTATTGTGCTGCCACCTTAGGGAACACTCTCCCTTGCCCCACCCCATCCCCCAGTCACGTTAGCTCCATCCCTATTAATGTTCTGGAAGCCCCTTAAGACCTGGTTATGTCACCAGGCCTTGTCGGGGGGGAAGGGGTCCCAGAAACAAGATATGCTCCTATGGCTCCATTATTGTGGTTATTATAGTCATTCTCTCCATGCCTTAAGGTTTCTATAGTTTTAATTTAATAATATTTTAATTTTTAACAATGATGTTTATATTTTTATAATGATTGTTTTATATATTTGTTGTTTTATAACAAAATTACAGAGTTGGAAGGGACCTTTGAGGTCATCTAGTCCAACTCCCTGAATGATTAGGAGATCCTATATTTTATTTGATTGTTGTATAACTCCCAGAGTCACTTCTTGCGAGATGGGTGGCCATATGCATTTAATATATAAAAGAATAAATAAAATTAGAATTCAGCAAAGCCTCCCTTTATTTTCATTCTCTCCTATATAATCTAAATTTTATCTTGTAAGCCTCCTGAAGTCACTGAGAGTGAGCTGGGCAGCCATGTATGTTTTCTTAGATAAATAAATAAAATCTAAATTTGCCTTGGAGAGATTTCTAGCAAATTATTTAGGTTCCTGCTTGTGCCTCCAGAACTGTTTCCCATTATATCCACTGCTATTTGGTTCATTAATGATGTGATTTACATCTTCCCTGATAAAAGAGAGGATATTTTTATTTATGCTTTTTATACTATGCCATGTTTTATTGTAAACTGACCAGAATCACGTATAGGTGAGGATGGGGAATGGAATGATAGGTAGGTAGGTAGGTAGGTAGATAGGTAGGAAGGTAGATAGACAGACAGACAGACAGATCCACTCCATGTATGACTAAGCACCACTGAAAACAATTCTGATGTTAGAAGCAACTTTCTGTTGAGTATAAATGAAGATTAGTGGATGCCTACACAATCCAAATGCAATAGTAAACCCTTGATTTATGCAAGTAGAAAGACTTTGTTAAAAGGCAGTTTTTCCTTCAATTTTAAATAAGTAACAATTAACTTACTCAGCCCATTTGTTTAATTCCAAGGTTACCTGTGGGGTTCTAAGGAATGAGAAATCTGGTTGCAACATTCCAACAAGGGAACAGATTCGAGAAAGTTCAGACACAGCAGTAGATATTGTATTTGGTGTTCCAAGAGGAGAATAACTTCCTTTTCCCATGGCTTGAATGTTCTGTGACCCTCCAATATTAGATTTATTCATGAAGTCCACTATCAATGAAACATAATATAAAAGTGAATGTATAACACCAATGTTTTGAACAAGTCAAAATATTTAGCTTTACTGTTTCAATGTAACATATTCACAACTGGTCTGATGCAAGCAGGCATCCTCCCTCTATTTTAGATGGCCCCTTCAAAAGGTAAATAGATGGCTAGGAAATGTATTTGAATAGACCAGCTTCTGTAGCAAGAGAATAACAGATCCTGGAGAATCAAAAAGTCTGTACATAGTAATGGTTCCATGTTCTTTTGAAGGTGTACAAACCAGTAAAATGTTTCCCATCCTCCCTATTCCTAATAATATTTTTAATATGTTAAGGAGTTTGTTGTAGATAAAGAAGAAAATTCTAATTTGAAGTAGTTGTAAGTAATTATAATTTTTAATTTTATAATCTGCTACAACTATTCAATTTACTAAAATAAACCAGACATACCTATCTTTTGGGGGTGTCTGCATTGTGATGCAGGTTCAAAAGAGTCCTGTTTACAAGTGGAAGGTGAAATTTCATTAGTCTTTCCTTCTGGAGTGGCAGAAGCATCTATCTTCAAAATTTCTTTGAGCATCTGTGTTCCTTTCTTTAAAAAAATGAAGTTAAATAGCAATATATTATAAGCATATATATGTGTATATGTGTATGTATATAAATAAAGAATAACTGGCATTCATTCTGCATCTTAATTTAGAAAACAGAATTCCAAAGGAAATTCCAATTTGATAGGTAACACAATCCAATATACAAACCATGGCAAAAGACTGGGGAGATAAATGATCTTCTTTTGTTGACTCCTTGGAATCAGGTGATTGTTCCTTTTCTTTGAAAATTTTTAAAGATTTTTTCAAAATATCTCCAAGTTCAGACCCATTCTAAGAAGTAGATAAAGATATAGTTAGAAGCATACAGTATGTAAAAATAATGAGATTTAAATATTACATAGAAGGTTCTTACTAAGTATATTCAAAACAATTTGAGTGTGTTATAAAAATAATATTTTACAAATTTTTCTGCCATGTTACCTACTTATACAACTTAGCATAGTTACTACCCACTCTGATATTACAGATTTATAGTGAAAAAGAAGATAATAAATAGCTTATTCTGGACTCTGACAAAACTCAGCTAATTCGAAACAGGTTTTTTTTCCAAGTTCAAAATTAAACACGTTTTGATTCTGAACACATCTGTTTTTTGTACTATTCACTACAATTTTTGTCATCTCCTTCAATAGGATAGTGAAGAAATAGACTGTACTTGAAAAGATGCACAATAAATATGCATTCTCAACAAGGTTAAGTGTTTTTAGTAAACCACCTTAGGTACAATTTAACAACAATTCATTATAAAACTTCTAACATGCTGATCTTATTATTTTAAACATGTAAGTGACCTGGTTTACTGTAGACACCATAAAACTCCCTTTTTACAATCCTGTACTCCCTTAAGTAAGGAGTAGAATCAGGGTGACTGGATTGGCTTGATGCTCTTCCTGATGTCTATACAGAGTTCACAGCAGATATTTTTTCTGCCACTACATGCATTGACTTTCAAATTTCCAAGTGTGTGTCAAAAATAGAACCATTTTATACATATAAAGCATCAGTGTGTCAGTACAGAGGTAATTCTTGGGTTATGACCACTTGTTCAGAAACCATTCAGTTATGATCAATACTTGAAATTGTGGCCATCACAATGTCCCCGCAGGTGATCAGGTGAATTCAGGTGATCAAATTCCTGTACTTGATAACCAGCCATAATTATACTTGCATGGAGTCACTATTAACAACCTTCCCAGATGGCTTCCCATAAGCAAACTCAATGGGGGAAGTTGGCAGACTTCACAAATCACTCATGCCACTTTCTTCCCCAATGGATGACATGGGGATCTTGTACTCCGTAGTGTTGACCCATGATCACATGACATTGTACTTTATGACCACACTGCTTAGTGACAGAAATTCCAGTCCAAATTGCCATTGTGACCTAAGGACAATGTCCACAATTTTGTTGTATACAGGCAGTATTTTGTTGGGTAGCAGGTAGTGTCTAAATTAAAAGATCCTAGCCTGCATAAAATAGCATTAGTGTGCTTGAGATAAAACTGGACTTTAGTTTTGCTTGTGGCATAAAAGTCCAAATGTGCCAAAACTTGTTGATATCATCCTTATGCTACAATTAGGGTTGTTAACATAGCGCAGTGGTTCTTAACCTTTTTGAAAGAATCGCCCCCTTGAGCCATTGAGAAAGTTGTCATCACCCCCCTCCCCCAACATAACTGCCCCCCTGCCACCTCTTAGCATCCCCAAGGGGGCCAGCAGAGGGGCACTAAGAGGCAGCAGGGGGGCGTTCGAGGCGCCGGCCGGCCCTGCAGTTTCACCCATTTTGGTGCCAGCTCCGGAGCGGTGCTACAGTCAATGGGTAAGCCTGCAGGGCCAGCACCTTGAATGCCCCCCTGCAGCCTCTTAGCATCCCCAAGGGGACCAGCAGAGGGGCGCTAAGAGGCGGCAGGGGGGCGGCACGTCAAATGCCACTGCTTCCGCATTGGAGGCGCTGGCTCCGGAGCAGTGCTAGTCAATGGGTGAACCTGCAGGGCCAGCCAGCACCTTGAACGCCCCCTTGTTGTCGCCCAGGTTAAGAACCACTGTTCTAAAGCACCAGAAGGCAAACAAGAAGCAATGGATGGAAACTGAATAGAGAGAAGCAACCTAAAACTAAGGAGAAATTTCCTGACAGTGAGAACAATTAACCAGTGAAACTGCTTGTCTCCAGAAGTTCTGGGTACTCAATTACTGGAGGTTTTAAAGAAAAGACTGGTCAGCCATCTCTCTGAAATGGTATGGGTTCCTCCCAAGGTCCCTTCTAAGTGTTATTCTGTTATTCTGACACCTTTCCCAGGACCTCTACTCAGATTTGGTGTCCTCAGACTCTTAGCTATTTAGCTGAGGAATAACAGAGTTGAAAGGGACTTTGGAGGTCTTCTAGTCTAAGCCCCTGTGCAGGCAGAAAAACTGAGGATGCCAAAATCTGAGCAGAGGCCCTGGGAAAGGTGTCAGAATAACAGGATAACACTTAGAAGGGAGACCTTGGGGGGAACAGTATTTCAGCTGCAGGTTTCTAAAAATCTTATTTAAAAAATGAGATTAATATCCTAATAAGATTTTTAAAAACCTGTAGTTGAAAGTTCTTCACGTTTCTTTACCATGAAGATCCAATTTCATTTGGAATTTAATCCCAAACTGATTGCCCTTTTAGCATTTCTCCAAAATGCACTCCCAAGAAGCCACATCTCCATCTCTCTCTCAAACACACACCTCTCTCTCACACACACAGAGCACTCTCTCACACACACACACTCACACACACAAACACATCACTCTCTCTCACACACACACCACTCTCTCACACACAGACCACTCTCTCTCTTACACACACACACACTCTCTCTCACACACACAAACAGACCACTCTCTCTCTCACACACACCACACACTCTCACACACACACCTGCTCTGACTGGGACAAAATGATCTAGCGAGCTCTAGAGCAATGGGCGGCACGAGAAGGCAGAAAGCGGGCAGTGGGGTGGGGTGTGGTGGGCAGCGGCTGGAGCATTTCATTTTGTCATCCCCCGGGAAAAGGCAGAAGGCAGCATGCTCTGGCTGCCATCGCTCAATTTCTGCCTTCTCCCGGGGGATGACGAAATGAAGAAAGCAAGCAGCCATGGTAGCTGCATGCTCGGCCACTGCTGCCACATGCAACCGCTGTGGCCACTCGCTTTCTTCCTTTAGTCCCGGGAGAAGAAGCAGGCAGCGATGGCAGTGGCCGGAGCATGCTGCAGCTGCACCTTTCTTCCTTTCACCCCTGGGAGAAATGGGTGGCAGAGGTGACGGCAGTGGTGACTGGAGTGTGCTGCGGCCACGCCTTTCTTCCTTTCACCCTGTGAGAAGAAAGAAGCGGGCGAAGGAGGAGCATGCTGCGGCCATGCCTTTCTTCCTTTCACCCTGTGAGAAGAAAGAAGCGGGCAAAGGAGGTGTGGCTACGGGAAGCAGCCCCAGGAGTTCCCTCCCTCCCTTTCGGGGCACCTCCACTACCGCTGTTGGCAGCCACCA
Source organism: Naja naja (assembly GCA_009733165.1). Classification (NCBI taxonomy): domain Eukaryota; kingdom Metazoa; phylum Chordata; class Lepidosauria; order Squamata; family Elapidae; genus Naja; species Naja naja. The sequence goes on from CM019151.1 coordinate 155,364,664, forward strand.
TGTGGTAGGGAGAGCTGGGAGAGCGCTGTGGTGGCTTAGCTAGCCCGCCGACCTTGGGGACAGTTGGGGAAGGCCTGGAAAGGTCTGGGGACGGTGGAGGAGGCCCGACAAGGTCTGGGGATGGTGGGGCAGGCCAGGTCCAAGGATGGTGGGGGAGGGGCTAGCATGACTCGTACGCTTACCTGTGAGCAGGCAGATCAGGGCTGCTCAGTTGGGATGCAGGCACTATGTGGGAAGGCAGGTTAGAAAGGCAAGCCATGAGGACTCAGTGTGTTGCATAGGAGGGGAAAAGTGACTGGGCGGGGTGGGTGGCAGGAGCATCGGATGGGTAGGGCAAGTAAGTGAGCGGCAACTGGGTCGGGGTTGTAGCCCACCAGAAGTCACGACTGGTTCGGTGACCCACGCCAAATCATTGCTATCAGTTCTCTTGAACCGGTGCAAACTGGTTGAATACCACCTCTGCTTCTGAGATGTTTTCTGTACCCCCACCCCTCTATCAGACAGATTTTGTTTATTGGGCCATTATCTACGCTATCTCTCTCTTCCTCCTATCTCCCAAGGTTAATCCACATACCATTACCATCTGGTATATTTTGAATAGTGCAGCTAGCTAATGTTCCAGGAAAGTAATAAGAATAGAAAAATGATTCTGCCACTCTTATGGCCATAGAGCAGGCATCTGGGCTCTTATATGTGGGGTTACACTTGCTTATTTCTGCCAGTGTCATTTTAGATATATCTTCACCGATTTCATTTCCAGGAGTTCCTTAGTGAACGAAGAAAAGCCAGATGATCAGTGAACAAGGCCTACTGGCACCCTTATATTCCAGAGACTAGTAAGATTTCTCCAGCTCATTGGAAACTCCTCAAGTGTTATCAGAAAGCCTGCTGAATCCATCAAACATGTGGGGCATCTCAATAAGTCCCTCCTCCTTTTGAAAGTTGGCAGTTCCTGTTAACTTCACTGTCAGGAAAAATTGATCTGCCTATGACCAACAGATTGATGGAAAAATCTTCTAGAATCAGATCATGATACAGTTGGTTCAAGATGAACACCATACCTAAACTCTGACCACACACATGAGTTGGGACAGTGATGACCTGGGACAAGTTTATATTTATCATAACAGCCATTAACTTCAAAGAAGTCTTGAGAGGTAAGGTTGAATTCATCCAACACTAGCAGTGTGAGTGAATCCACAACCAACCTACACTAATAGCAGTTTGGTGAAGCTTACGATCAATCATCAGGTGCCTGATATAAGGAGAAAATGAATAAAAATCAAATAACAAAGCAAATGAACAGTGAATGGGCTGAGCGGAAGGAGGTCATTAAAGTCAGGTTTGAATAGAACTGATGAGAACATCAGAAAGTGGTAAGAAATTTACAAAACAAAAACAATGTAAGAACTGGTATAATAAATAGCATTCTCCCTCAGATTTGGCTGGCTCCAACCCTGCCTGCTTTTCAAAAGTATGACCCATTGAATAAGTTTTCCTTGTTTATGTGTTTTTGTTTTGAGTTATGGGTTTTTTTAAATTATTGTTTCATTGTATTGGTTTTATTGAGCATGCATTTATTTATTTATTTATTTATTTATTTATTTATTTATTTATTTATTTATTTTATTGGACTTATAGGCCACCCTCTCTCCCGAGGGACTCAGGGCGGCTTACAATAAGAAATAAGAATACAAATATTAAAATACAATTAAACCAATTGAATTATCCAATTCTGAATCCTGTGCAAAGTGGGCAGTTACACTATATAAATCAATTAATATAGCATAATAAGTATATAATGCTAATGTAAGCAATGTTTAAATTTAGTGTCATTTATTAACTCAACAATCCTGTCAAATTAATATTCCAACTGACCACTGGGATGAAAAGCATCCATCTCACAGGTAATCAAGTCATATTCTGATTTATATTTAAAAAAGGAAGATGGGGCCAATATCACTTCAGGTTCAGAGCTTTACATTATCAGCATAAATATAATTCTGTAGAGAAACACAGCCACAAGCAAAATCAAATGCTGTATTTAACTACTTTGGCAAGAGCAGAAATCTATAATTCCCAGATGTTGATCCATTTATATTTCCATCAATCCCAGTTAATCATGGCCAATTGTGAAGGTAGATTGAAATTGTTGTTCAATAACACAAGGAGGGTGATGGAATTTCCCAGCTTTCCATTATGGGTTAATAAAACTGTTTCTTTCCAGGGTATAGTCAAATATATATTTCTATTTAGTCAGCCATTTCCTACCTTTGCAGTTATACTGGGATCATGAACTGCAGACTTTTGTTCTATTTGTGTACTTGAGCCTTCATTTCTCTTCAAAAGCTTTACATTACTCTTACTTACACCTGCAAAATCCTGCAATTTAATAGAAGTTTCTTCATTCAATTGGTTCTTATATGTGAAAATATTGCAAAATAATTGTCCTAAAAACAACTACCAATATTTTAAAATCAAGCATAAGCTGTAGAATTCTATAATGACCCATCTACAAGCTATACATACAAGAAGGGTGAATAGTTCATTAAGCAATTTTCCAAATTCACTGCTTGAAGTCTTCATACAAAAGACTGCTTGAAGTCTTTTACGTACACATACATACTGAAATTACATGGGAAGGCCTCAGAGTAGCTTCAGTGAGCCTTCAAGAGGACATAGCACTTCAAAACTTTAGCAGCAGGTTTAGAGGGGTATTTCACTTGCTTCCTGCTCTCAGCCCAAAATGATGTTAGGGATACTGCTGTTCAGGAAATCATATTAAAGGTCCCTTGGTTTTGCAGTCCTGCTATATAGTGACTGGGATCCCTCTTCATATTTTTATAAGGTCCAGTAGTCAAATTGAAGAAAAATGGTTCTTAACCTGTAACCTGGGGATTATCATTGGTCTTGGAGTAAATGACAAAGTAATTTCTAAAGTATTAGGAATAACTAAAATTTCAAAACATGTTGACATTCTCTTGCAAAAGTATGTGTGTGTGGGGAAATATTAAAATCTTGTGAAATTGTAATCTTTTCATATTCCTATTATTTTATGAAAAAAAATCTTTCAGGACTCCTCCAGATGCCATTTTGGGGAATTTGCAGAAATTCCTAGCTAAGCTATAGTGTGCAAGAAGGAAAATACTGAAGAAAATACTGGAATAACTCTTGTAAGCCATTTAAAAGCATTACTACATTGCTCATCACAAATCTGCTTAATAAAATTTTGAACTGATTTCCAGAAAAGACCTCTAAAAAGTAAAATAAATAAATAACAAAAGTACAATTATGAGTAGTCATATGCAAGCAGAAAGATAACAATTACCAGTTTGTTTGCTATTTTTTGTGTTTGACCGTCATTTCTTGGCTCTTTAGAATCTTCTTTGGCTGGAATTAAAAAAAATCATACAACCAGTTTAAAACACAGTGAAAAATAAAATTTCTGTATGTGTTTACTAATCCATTAATTGTAGTAGGATTTATTGTTATGTAGAACCATGAGCTTTCTTCACACAACTCAATATATTTTTCCTAGCTTCCTTCATGGTTTATCTATTCAAATATTGTACTATCACAAAGTAGATAGAATCAGGATACAAAGCTGCAGTGGAAAACTTAAAAAATGTTGTGTTTATGGGTGCGTTTTAAATAATTAAGATCCACAGCCATTGACTATGGCCTTCTTTTAGCATAGGATTCAGTGATACTCATTGAAGTCAGCTGTTTTCAAAACAGGATTCTTATATTTAAAGTTAAAAGTTAAAAAAATACTTAAAGTAAGTTAAAGAACTTACACTCTACAGTACTTACATTTCCTAAATGAGTCCTGGGCTTTTTGCTGGCTTTTAAAGCTATTCTCATTGAAACCTGGTTTGCAGGACCTATTACTGGCACCGAATTTTACATATTGAGGTAAAAAACCTTCACCCTAGAAAATCAAGTTTTGCAAGAGTAACATTTTGCATACACCACATACTTTAGAATACATAAAACATGAGAGGGTAATATGTAGGGAGCGTGCATAAGCGCACCAAAGTGCCTACCGTCCCTGTCCTATTGTTTCTTTTATTTTCTTATATGTATCCATGTATTTATAACTATGTTTATACTTATACCTATTATCTTGTAAGCAATTGACTAATCAAATAAATAAATAAATAAATAAATAAATAAATAAATAAATAAATAAAGTAATATATGGTCTGCAGAAGAAACACCCCCCCCAATTTCCTAAATTTTGTCATTGAAATTCAGTGCAAAGCACTCTGTCAAATTGGAGACAGTTTCTAGCTCTCTGAAAGAAATAAAGACCAGAAAAAAGTTGAAAAATAAATATTTAGGAAATATGTATTAGAGGTATATGGCAAGACTTTCAGAAATATTCAGGCTTTTAGCTATTAGATGTGTACAAATTATCATACAATGTATTTAATTTTACATCCTAGCAAGTTGTTTAGGATTATCAACATAGTGTTTCCATGGCAAATGAAATATTCAAGCTGGCCATTGAAAAGGCTAAAGAAAATGAGATGCTGTTGCTGCACAACTGAGACAGCCAAAAATATCAAAACAACCCTTAACCAATACACAGACCTGGAAACCACTACCCAGATGGAATATGGTGAAACTGATTGGCTTCAATTTGGCAAAGGAGTGAGGCAAAGGTCCTGGTAGACCTTGACTTAAGACAAATTGCTTAGTGACCTTCCCTCAAAATATTTACGATCTGGGTTTGATCATCAACACGCCATATAAGATGGATACAAATGAGATTGCCCTTGTTGACATATACTAACCATTTCATCCTTATTTTGTATGGAAGGCTGAGACTTTCCAGGGTTCTGCAATGATTGCCAAATGTTGCAAAATTCATCATCTTTTTTATTGTGAGCTTGCTAGGAAAGAAAAACAAAACAAATAAATCTGGAGTCGTATTTCACCCACCCACCCACAATGTTTCCATTATCACAAGAACTAGCCATGCCTTAAGTTTCATCAAAGTAGCAATTTAAATTGCAGGCATATATTTTAGTTACTGTGTATCTCCTAAAACACAACCCACCCCAAAAAGAACCCCAGCACTGTTTTGTGCACATGCGTTAAAATTAAGCCCTACCCCCAAAATTTGACCCTATTTAAGTTCATGCGGGGCCGGTCCACACTGGGGTGGTGGCTAGGATTTAACATGCAGTTGGTTGTTTATCATTAAGATCTTAAGACTTAAAATCATTACGTCCATTCATCCATTAACACAATCCATTAAGCTATCTGGGGTGGTGGCTGGGATTAAGCAATGAAAGGGTTGTTTACAATCAATCTGGATTGTAATCAATCTGGATTTCCCCACTGACTTTGACTGTCAGGTCAGAAAAGGGGATCACTTGACCCAGGGCTATAACCATCTGCAATAGGACCTCTTTTGCAAAAGGTTATCAAGCCCGAAATTGACATGTGTAGCCACTTTAGTTAGGCTTAGTTTATATTCTTTTTCTTACTTTCTCTTTGGTGGTCATGGGGGAAGGGTTTTGGGCTTGCCATATTCCTAAGTGGGGAGGAATGGAGATAGGGAGAGTTGTTTAGGCTAGGTGATTCTTCTTCCCATGGGAAAATGAGCTGACCGTGTTCAGGCCCCTTGAGGTGGAGATTTATGACATCAAGCAACGTTGAATTACTTCTATTGGAGAATGTGACTTTTGGGGGTTGTTACTAACTTCTTCTATTGTGAGGTAATTCCAGGTTGTGTCAGATCTGGAATTACCATGGACTTTGCCAATTTGATGCTTTCCTAAATAAAAGAAATTGTTTTGGAAGATGGATTTTGCTCTTTTCTTTTTAAATGGATTTAATCATTTGGAAACCTGACAAAGGTCTTCTTGCTGCGCTGGGCCATGTGGTTCAGGACAAACAAACACTCAAAAAATCATTCTGTACTTCAGGCGGCATGAGGCGCGTCACTTGCCCACACACTCTTTGTCCCCAAAAGAAGCAGCCCGGTGGCCAGGCTTGCTGGAGTGGACGATGGCAGGCCTTTTTGGGTGGATTGTTACCATTACAGGTAGGCCTGTGATGGCAAAACTATGGCATGTGTGCCACAGGTGGCACACAGAGCCATTCGTGCAGGCATTCGAGCCCGAGCCAAACTTATCTGCACTGCACATGCACATGCCTCCCAGCTGATTTTCAGCCAATTTGAGGCAGTTTTTGCCCTCCCAGATGCTTGAGAAAAGCCTCTGCAGCCTCGGGAGGCCGAAAAATGGACCTTCCAGAAATACCGGAAGTGCCCGTTTTCAGCCTCTGGAGCTCAGGGAAGGCCATTTTCACCCTCCTGGGGGCTTGAGGAAAGCCTCTGCAGCCTTTGGAGGCCGAAAAACGGGCCTGTTTCAGCATTTCCAGCATTTCTGGAAGGTTGGTTTTTCAGGCTCCCAAGGCTGCAGTGGTTTCCCTCGAGCCTCTGGAAGGGTGAAAAAGGCCTCAAATGGGCCGAAAATCAGCAGGGAGGCGCACACATGCACAGTGCAGGTAAGGAAGTGGGGTGTTGCATGTGCATGTGGGGGGCGCATTGCATTGTGGGTGCCAGTGCATGCGTGCTTTCATCACACAATAAAAAGGTTCGCCATCACTGAGGTAGGCATAGGTGCGCGAGGTACTGCTCGCTCTTTTTGGCCACAAAAGAAGTGGCCCAGTGGTCAGGCCAGATGTGTGGGGAAATTAAAGACACTCCTCGAAAAGAAAGCCGTTTTTTCGGAGGTCAAAAGAAAATAAGACCCAGTCGTATTTTTGAAGAAACACAGTACTTCAGTGAATAAAGTAGCCATTCACATTTCAAATGATAGAAATAAAGGCATGTTTTCATCTTTTCACGAACAGTTGCCCCATAATGTATTGCTATATTATATTGCAGAGATAGTATTTCTAAATTCTACACCAAGAGTTTTTTTACATTTCTCCCCAATTTCCAACACATAGTCATGTCCCATGGCCTCGATCCACAAAATCAATCCTCTCCTCTTTCATACAGAAACTCTCAGAAGCTTTCATGAATTTCTCATTTGTGCTTTTCAACTCTGTTCAATACCATATAGTATAATATCCCAATTGTTTTTCATTTCCTATTGTTTATAAAAGTAAACTGGTTCACAGCTAGCTATTACTACCGCTGTTGCTATTTCATCCTAGACATTTGGGAATGGGAAGGATCTTTTAAAATAAAATTAAAAAAAAACAGAATTATTTTTTGATTCTGAGCTGCCATGACATTGTGAACTATTCAATGGGTGATAAATTGGAAACTTCTTATTCCACCCTATTCCATTTTTAATACATAGTGACATAATAGAGCTATATTTAAAGCAGACTCACTAAAATAAATGAAAACAAATTAAATTTGATCTATCTCTTTTATCTTAGATTGTCAAAATGTCACTTACTACAGCACTGCAATGCGAACAAGAAACAAGTTATATTGTAGAATTGATTTTATGGAGATACCATAAGAAATTGCAACTGATTAATAAATAAAATAAGATTAAGTTTTCATTAATTTCAGAATATTATCAAAACTTAGATAATTTGATATATAACTCACAGACCAATTCAGTACTTGTAAACAGAAAAGTGTGCCTTGGGGAGATAGGCAGTATTATATATTATACATGTGTTGTGAAGAAATGTGTATGTAAAATATTTTGTGCTTTTCTTGAATTTATTGCAACTTGCTACATTTTGGAATATATGTCCAATTTATTATTGTCTTTGCTTGGTGTTATTTGTTTCATTCGCATTACTACAATGCATTGCTTATGATTATCTTATTTAGAAATGTGATTTTTAATACAAATGTACCAAATAATATATAATCTTTTTTCACTTTACTTATTTTAACAAAAGCCAAGTGACAATAAACCTAAACAGACTTCCTACAGAACCCAAAATCGTTTATCCTAAGGTAGCAGGTAAAACAACTTACTTTGCATTTCTGATGGCTACTTGTATAGGTTACTTTCTGCTGAGAACTGGAATTACCCTGCTTTTCTGCTTTGATACTATTATGCTGTCTTCCATTCAATTGCTGGATGATAGATATAGAAAAAAATAGAATAACTTTCCAACTTTTCTATTTATTTAAAATATTATACACTCAGCTATTTTTTTCTCACACAGTATTACAAATTAACAGGCCCACAATATATACTCAACAATTTTAACAATAATTGTTGTGGGATATTATCTACTTTGTTTCTTTTGAATCTCAAACAAATGTAAAATTCAACTTCTCTGATATATACACAATAACTGAAGTGCTCAAGGCACATCTAAGAACTATCATTTCCTTCTTCGTGCATATACTAGTGTTCATATCACATCATTGTCATTGTCATCGTCTATCCATTGCCGTATGAAGGCTTCTTCCGCATGTTTCCAACCAATATGGTCCCGAGCTTAGTTTTCCCAACTAGACCCACAATACTTGCCTGTGTCGTCAATCCATCTTGTTTTAGGTCTCTTTCATGGATGCTTTTTATCAAGTGGGATCCATTCTATCAGTGCCTTGGTCTACCTGCCATCAGTTTTTTTTGCCCATTTCCATTTTTCTTTTACTCTCTTGATGATATTGTATACTTTCGTTTCTTCTCTAATCCAGTGGTCACCAACCGGTGGGCTGCAGACCACTGGTGGACAATGAGAAAATTTTGGTGGTCCACAGAGAAATGTCCCCCCAAATCAATTAATCCAGGCCACACGGGAACACAAGGCTGCGCCACCCACATGGCCGCCCACCCCTGGCCCCCACCCTTCGGCCAAGCGCAAACCTTACCTTGAGTAGAGCCACGCGAGCTAGAACTGGAAGGTAAGACCAATGGTGGGGGAGGGAAATCTGCCCCGCGGTGGCTTGCTGATGTTGGTGGGAAAGTCGGTCCCATATTCCAGAGCTGAAGTAATCACAGGACTGGCCTGTCCACCAGCCTGCCATGAATGAGCTGCTCTGGGATAACCAAAGGGCCAGTCTTGTGCAACTGCAGCTCTGGAATATGGGACCGGCCCATGGTGGGGTTTGAAATCTCCACCATAGAGGGTGGCACGTGTAATATGCAAATCTGCGGGTAGTGCAACATGCAAAAAGCAGTGCAGCCCTCACTGGCCAGGATGAGGTAATAGTGCTGTTGTGGCAAGAGGGGGGTGGCGGCACAGGTGCGCCAAAGCAGCGATGCAGATAGCTGGAAGGTGCGGCAGCGCCATGCTACTTGCATTTGCATGGCATCAGCATTCCACCTTCGCTCGAGGAACCCAACTGAAGTTTCCTCGCTGCTTGCGCTTCAGCGCTTTGACTCCCAGGGACAGGAGTTTGGCCAAGCTATCTGCAAAATCGCCCCTTTCTTGAGGAGCGCTCGCAGAAGCAGCACGGGAAACTTTGGCTGGGCTCTTGAGAGACGAGTGACTCTGGCTGCTTCTTTCCGCAAGCCTCCTCAAGAGACAGATATAATTTTTCTTTCTTTCTTTGGTGAATGTATTAAACATCACCTGGCCCTTTTTCAAGTTTATTTTTAAGCCAAATGGTTTTCCTGATTTGTGCAGCTCTTGTATGTGCTTTTATAGCTCTTCTGGGTGTTGTGAGAACATCATCATCTGCAAATCTTAAGTGATTTAAATAGGCTCCATTAATTTTTATTTCATCTTTTGCCCAGTCTAGTTTGCGAAATACTTCTTCAAGGCAGGCTGAGAAAAAGATAGGTGATATGGTATTGTCTTGTTGTACACCTTATTCTATGTTGATTTCCACTTTAAGATCATTAAGGCAAATTGTTGCCAAGATTTTTCGTATATTGATTGTATTAAGCAATGTCTACGCCTTAGTTGACCAATGCATTAATTATTGCTTGCTGGAATACTGAGTTAAATGCCTTTTCATAGTAGATGAAAGCCATGGACAGAGGCACAATGTACTCGCTGTGCCTTTCAATGACGTGCTAAACAACTTGGATGTGATTCATTGTGCTGTAGCCACTTCTGAACCCTACCTGCTCTTTTGGTTGTGCATCATTTAATGTTCTGAATATTCTTTTTGCTATTATCTTGGTGAAAACTTGTAAATGTTTTTTTTTCTGGTAAGCTAGGCATAATTTTCAAAAACAATCTCCCCTTATGCCTGAAGAGAAATTTTCAGTCAGTGTATGCTAACTCCTCTAAGATAGGCCAGTGAAACATAGACACTAATATCACAATTGATACAAAAGCTAAGAGTGGTGCAAAGAGTCATGGAAAGATACATGCTTGCCATTACAGAGCAAGATAGAAAGACCTGCAAATTGATTAGAAAACAAACGAAAGTATACAATATCATCAAGTGCCTGGTCACACAGCAAGAAGAACTAAGTGTCAACTCATAAATCATTCCTATGCCTGTTACCGAGTTGACATTAGGATGGGGGGGGGGGGAGACCTGACAGAGCAGTGCAGCAGATGAAGGCCAGAAGCACATTACATGCTTATCTTGTGGAGACTGTAGCCTAGGCTACTGGATCTTCTGTGCATGAAAATCTTTCATTGGAGAGCGTGATTGATGAGTGAACATGTTACGTTGGAGAATCTGATATATGACACACCTAGGGGGGATGGGGGGAAACAGAGTCATAGGCGATAGTAAATTGCGTGTCTCTTGGCTTCATACAGGTTAATGCCGGTCATGTTGCTCCTAACATATCTTTTGGTTTCTTTTGAAACTTGGCTGAGGCTCATGATTTAATTAGGGCAATGGCCAAGAATCCTGACAGCAAGCCAACTCTGAGACATGTAATTTACTATCATATATGACCCTGTTTCCTCCCATCCGCCCTAGGTGTGTGACACTAAGGGCAGGTGGACCAAAGCACTCACTTAAAGAATGGATCCCACTTGATAAAAAGCATCCACAAAAGAGACTTAAAACAAGATGGATTGACGACATCAGCAAGTATTATGGACCCAGTTGGGAAAAGAAAACTCAGGACCATATTGGTTGGAAACATGTGGAAGAGGCCTTCATCTTGCAGTGGATAGACAATGGCTAAAATGATGATGATGAATTGCTATAAAAGAAAATCAGAAATCATTTCTTTACAATATTTTTTCTTTGATTTTTGCATTTTTGTCTTTGCTCCTTTATTCTTTCCTTTTTTTATTCTAAATATTTGGCAGTCTTAGTTTTTATTCTGTTTTCAAACTTCTAATAAAGTTTATTAAAAAAATAAGAATCATAATTACCTCCTTTTATTACATATGAGTCTGGTAAATCTGCACTAACTAATTATTCTTTTCCATGTGTGTATGTGTGTGTGCTCCTCTGGGTGAGGGTTGTTTGTTTTGTTCTTGATTCCTGGCAACTGCCTGGCAAAGTCCCTGCAGTTTTCTTGGCAAAATTTCAGAAGCACTTTGCCCTTGCCTGCTTCCAAGGTCTGAGAGACAGAGTGACTGGCACAAAGTCCCAGCTGGCTTCATGCCTAAGGCGACACTAGAACTCATGGCCTCCCAATGTCTAGCCTGATACCTTAACCACTAAACCAAACCAACTCCGCTAATTATTATGACAATTATTGAGCCTTGTTTAAATTTGGCTATGCTTTTGTAGCATAAGAGAATAGCAATATCTTTATTTTTATGATAGAACTGGGTAACTGAATTCACACTTACTTGAGTTGGAACAAAAAGGGAACGAGGAGAATGATTGAGGCCTCCTAGATGTGCTTTTTGGGAAGATACAGAAAAGGTTTCAGATGAATATGAGTTATAGGAACTCACAGCTGGCTGTGGCTTAACTATGGCTGTTAACTTCTGATTTCCTGTTTCAGTTCGATAGCCATGAGATATGTTAATTAAGGCACAAGCTGGCATGCGGTATCCTCTGGAAGGTGAACTCCTAATGAAAGAAAGGCAATGAAATCAATTTTGTCACGGTCATTATTCATATAATTTCAAACTATATATTAAAAATATTTATAGAATATAATTTAATATTTCAGATGGAGCATAAAATGAACTTGACTAACATACTTCAGATATAATAAAATGAAAGTTTATACATTTATAATGACAATAAAAATAGGTAATAAAGAACACAATAACCAGAAAAAAACATCTTAGTGCCACCTTCTTACACAATTACTTTATGTTTCTGAGGTTCTATGGAAACACTTAAGAAAAACAAGCAATTGTTTGCAACAAACCTTATTGTTAAACCTCCATGAAATTCTTCATCAAACAGTACTTCATATAGCACATCAGATTCTCTGCTGGCTAAAGAAAATATACATTGTAAGCAATATCATCAAATGTGAAGCTGCTGAAGAAAAACATAACATTATTGCTTATTACTACAATGGCAACAATTTCTATATTTAAAAAAACCCGTTATATTTATCTCCAGAACTATTTACAAAGATCGGAATTACCAATTAAGAGTTAATATTGTCCTCTATACTGGCTTCCATTCCTGGTCAATATAGCTGACCAGTTAGACTATCTTCACCAACATGGTTCCTTCTAATGGTGTGTATTATAAATTCCAGAATTCACAACTATTATGACTAACAAGATGTTATAATCCAGGGGCAGAACTCTGATTCATTTTTATAATTTCTGTATTATTGACTTATGTGTGTCAATGAGCTTTAAGGTAGTTTCAGTCTTATTAAAGGAACACCACCAAAGACATGGTGTTTTAAAACTGAGAATATATACAAAGACATCATGTTATATCAGTTAACACACATTCTTATCCTTCCAAAACAAGAAAAAAATGATCAAAGAATGCATCTGGTAGCAATGTTTTTTTTCTTTTATTTTATGAAAATAATGAATGAATACAGTTAGGGCTTTCCCACGTTTGATTATACTGTATAGAAACATGTGTCCAAATGTTGTTTAGTTACAAGTGCTACAAAAGCACTATAGATCTATTTTCTTGTAGACTAAAAATAACAACTCCAAAAGTGTATGTAAGAAATGTCACTTGTAAAACAGTTTTCCAATTCTCTCCTGCCCCCAAAATTGTACACTTTGAAAGGACTAGAGGCCCTTTTAAATAGCTTGAACTATGGTGAAGATATTGCAGTAAAAGAGCAGAGGCCATTTTGTGTGGACAAAATTTTTATGCTCAACTGCAACCTGTTTGATTCAGGTGAATTTGACTGTCTCCAAGAATACCAAGAAAAGTATAGAGAAGCCCCAGTTATAGAATTTTGAATTCAGCTCATTAGAACAAACAAAAAGATGTACCTTTTTAACCTCAGTTAAACCGGGCTTTTGATAAATATCCAAATGATATTAATCAGTATTTTTTTAAACATAGAACTCATTCACAAATCAAAGGCAGGGTTATCAAAAGCTAAAAAGAAATTCAGTCATACCTCCTTTAATTCCTATTATACTACCACGAAGTCCAAGGGGAACAGAAAAGTTCTCTCTCACATTTACAACACGGTCAAACAATCGATATTCTGCATCTTGATCTGGTAAAATTCCATGTTGTTGTTCTAAAGGCTAATAAAAACCAAATATTTAAATTATAGCAAAAATATCTAATTATGAATATAATATAGAATAAAAGTAGTTATATATGCCTCTTGGGCTATTAATTTCACATGCAATTTTATTAAAATGAAAAGATTAAATAATCATGTAATGTTCTGTTCACTATAATGATCTTACGATGTAGGGATGCTTTCTCAGTAGAAAGCAATCAGACTCCAAATCCACCCAACAGAAAATATAGTAAGTTTCATCTACATAATCGAACCAACATTGTCATTTTACATGCCTTGTTCATCAGTTTTACAATATGTAAGATGGAGGGAAAAAAAGAGGAAGCTGGTATGAAACATAAAGCCTCCCTTGAGTCAAGCTTAACTCTTGATGACTACATGATACATTCATGTTTCTTTCCTGGCAACATGAAATTGGTTTGCTACTTGCCTTTAATAAAAATTCCTATGCAACTATAGTTATATTAAACTTACTCTGTATAATAAGTGAGGTTTCACTGTCACACGCACTTTCTTATTACTTTTTCTTTGCTAAAAAAAGGAAAAATAATTGGATGAAATCATTCATAGATTATTATTGCTGCACAAAGTTAAAAAGTCACATATTATAGCCCACATAAATTAAAACACTGATAGTAAATCTATCCATATTCCTTAGCTTAATGTGTGTCACTCAACCCAGTTTTAAAACTATTCTGTAAGATAAGTCCAGGAGTTATGTAACAGCTCTTTGACTCTTTATTGGTGTCTGCTGCTTGGAGGGTGATTTAAGAAAAAACAATATGCCATTAAGAGAAAACAGAGGATGTGACAAAGACAACTTTAGACTTTGGATACATCCACTGCTTGCTTATATTCTGACTTATCACACAGATCTTAATGGACAATCCATGAAAAAAATATGACCTTGATGGAAAAATTTGTTCATTCCTACTCCAAATATTGTATTGATAGACAGTCACACTGTATAATGAATGTTATGGGTATTCTAAACTATTCTGTTATTTAGAGTTCTCCAACACCAAATATTTATCTAACTGAGTATACAGAAACATAATCTAACAAGTGCAAGACAGAGAGAAACCTTATGAACAAAGCTTTCAGTGTAACCCTGGATGGATGTGACTTCATGAACTCAATAAAGTTTATCTAAATCAAGCTGGATGATACAGATTATATATAAACAAGTAAGTCATCAGGTAAGCTGGTAAGGTCTCCCGCATTTAAAATTGACTTTTTTATTCCTTTACAATCCAAAATTACACTCAAGAATTCATAATGTAGGACAAATAGCAATTTAAATGACATCTGCAACCTAACTGAAATATATTGTGATAATAATCAGATATTTTAGATAATATTTTATGTACCTTGCATTTGTCTATTTCTTCTTCAATCTTTTCAATGATAGCTGCATCCAGAATTTGCAAATCACAAGATGAACGTGAAAGTGTACTGACAGGATGAGCCTTTAGCCATGACATGATTTCTTGAACCTTCTCAGCACTATGTTAAAAATTATTCAATATTAACAATCAAGATGTAAAATCTAGCATAGTCAACATGTAAATATTATCAAGTGGCAACATATTATGAATTAAGATTTAAAAAAAATGTTCTAATGTAAGAAAAATAGATATAAGCATTGCCCCAAAGCTTAACAATTACATCAAAGCTGTCAAAGCAAATTTGAAAATTATAATCCAATTAGTTTGGTGTTTATAATTTTATTACTGTTATCCATGTGTTCTATGCTAAATATGCTAAATAAATAGAGCAACAAGAAAAAAATCTCTACAAAAGAAATGGGATTCTTTTTATATCTCGACCCCTGCAATTCCTTGGATCAAGATTATATATTTTCAAAATAACAACTGTGTTCTTTAGAGACAACACCTGGCAAATAGCATTTTGACTGCTTGACAGTAATTAAACAGCTGCAACCATGAAAAAATATGGCATGAAATGGTTCCTCCTTAAATCCAAGGACTCGTCTACTAAATTTGAACTAGCAATCTTCATGCTGATTGTCTTTGCAAGATCAGAAAATTTATCTACTTATTTACTAATCTACAAACATATGCACTACATACCCATTCTCCTCTTCACCAGGCCAAATGTCATCTTCATAAAATATATCTTCTGGACTATTTTTGGCTAAGTAAGTAAAAAGTTCTGGTACTCTGTCAAATAGATGAATATATTTGAGTAGATATTTCATATTTATGCATATATATATCATAAAACTTCCACCAACATTAACTAGACTCCTATTCTCAGGAAAAAATAAGTTGCATATAATAGTGAAATATAGTATATTATGCAGAGCTCCAGAGTTACATCCAAAACGATGCTTTGCATTGAAATAGTAATGTAACACAGATCTGTAACTTTTAAAAACAGTTGAGGTGTTTTTTTCCAGTACAATGCAGAAACAATCATGTAACTTTCATGGTATAAAAGATATAGATACAGTTTTCCTCACATAATGGTGGTACAATACCTAAGGAATAATCCACTACACTCACATATGGAAGGATTTAAAATTAATTAAAATATTTCTTCACCCAGTTAATATACTACTAAAACTTTGATTCCTCTTATAACAAAATGGTGCATTGTAGGGCAAAATGTTTGAACCAAGGTACAGTACCTCAAAGGGGCTAACTTACAGAATACATTCAAAATTCAGGCCCAAAAAATGGAAATTTGACCAATTTTATAAAACCTTCTAAGACATAAAATAATCACTAAAGTTTATGGCATAATACAAATTATCATAAAATATTCCTTGTACTGATGTCTGACTATAAGATTCAGTTCAGTAGGGGCTATTTTCAAGGCAAGACATCTCTGAACATATCCCAGCTTTTCCAGTAAAGGCAGTTACATTAGAAGCTTTGTCAGTGTTGAAGGCATTGAGGAATCTGATAAGGAAATGTCTTTGAAAATATGACCCAAGCTGTCACCATTTGTCTGGTACATTATCAAACTATGAAATGTACTCTCATCAAAATTGCTGGTCTGGTAATCAACATTGTTTTGAAAGAAGAATATATAATTTTGGCACAATTTGTCTTTTATTTGGTTATTTGCTTATTTTTGTTTTTAATTGGCCATTAACTGCCTGTAGTCTAAGTGACTAAGCAGTCATACAAACTGAAAAAATAAATATAAATATAGAATAAATAGCTAAACCCAAAATCAAAGTCAGTATGATTAATAGGCCAGTTGCTAGGGAGAAACAATATTTAGGTCACTAAGTAGATGAAATAAGCAGAATGTTTCAATAGACAGTTACCTGAATTTAACAAAGCTCCCTACAATAATGCTATATAACAACACTGGCAATCACAAGGGTATACTATACACACATTCACAATAATTTTAAATTTACCTTTCTAAATATTCAGCTAGAAGCTGTTCCACTGCAGAGGAATACATCCATTCATTTCCAACTTTTTTAGTGTAGCCAGGGACTTCTTCATTCCTCTTATTGAATTTCAGATTTAAACCTACATTTGCTTTATGGTCTCCACGTGGACTGCAAAATAGATGTCAAATGTTAACTCTATATATTGCAATTTACTAATATTCTAATACTATTTTTGCTATATATTAATATTAATACTTGATATTCAGTCTTCAAATTTATTGGCTGAAAAACAGCAAAGGATGAATATTAATAAAATCTAAACTAAGTTTGAATGATTTATTCAGCAAAATACATGCTCATAGTCACTCTCGGTTATTTCCATTATAGACTGCTGTAACGTGATCTATAGTACATGAGTTTATCTTTGAAGTTTACCCAGAAATTACAACTAATACAGAAAGTAATGGCACACACAGTTGTGGGTACTCTGTGGTTTGCCCTTATTATACTGCTGCTGCCTCAGGTGCAATGATTCCTTGTTTCTTTCCTGGCATAATTCAAAGTGTTGGTGATCACGTTAAAAGTCCTGAATAGTGCAAGGCCAGGTTATTTGTAGGACTTCCTCTCCTTGAGGCTATCTATCAGTCCTAACAGTCAAATAAGGTGGGTGTGCTCCAGGTTCCCTCCTTAAATCCTATAATTTGGCAAAACCTAGGAAGCACACCTTCTGTGAAGTTACACCTACCTGGCAGGACTGAAGGTATCAGAAACTGATGCTAAGGCATTCAGTATCCTCTAGAGGTCTTGCCATAGGTTGCCTCTGGAAGTGAGTGTTTTGATTCCTTACAGTTCCAAATGAAGCACTGCCTGTATATTTACTTGAAGACAACCTAGGAAGGCCCTGAAGAAGTTGTGCTGAGCCTTCAAAAAGTCATAGCTGCCTAAACGCTTCAAGGGGACATATCAATATTATTAGTATCACTGGTCAGCTTCAACATGTGAAGTATGTTCTGCCTCCATATCTTTAACTGCTTCTCCCTGTTTTCATTTCTTTTTCCTCATAAATTATGCTCAAATTCAACCTATTCATGCTTTGGAATACATTTTAAAAATATACATACAAGAATAATTCCATATGGGGAAAGGAAGACAGAAAATTGGACAAAGCATTTTATAAAAGAAGTACTGTTGGAAAAATAACTTTAACAATGCTTTACAGTGCTTTATAAGGAATAAACATTTTCTTTTAGTAAAAAATACAGATAATGGCATTTCAAACTCTTGTGGGTCAAACTGGCCTTCTGAGCTTTAAAGAGTCAAAATACTCCCAATGAGTTCACTGGCTCACATAAAGGGGCAAAGAAAATGTGCCTATACATCAATGATGCAAAATTGCAGTGAGTCATGTTTTTGAAAAATAGTATTTGCGCACTTATTTCCTTATTGTGCTTCATAAAGGCATTGTTTCTCAATTTTAAACTAAAAACTGGGCACAACTAACATAAAATTGTCTTTCTTGACACTGTGCAATCTAGTCTTCTCTCTGTACTAAATGCACACATAAAGGCAGAAGGTCTAGTTCCATTAATTTTTCTCTGTTAAAACCGATTTTCAAAGCAAATAGGAAGAATCAGATTAATAGCATTTTAACCTGGGTTTAATTCAAATATACTTAGATATTTCATTGCAAAATGGTATTCTATTCCAAACTTACTTTCTCCTGGCTCCTCTTCCAATAAAAATGCTTCCTGTAAATCTTGACACAAGATAGCTGCTCACTCCAAGGCGACTGGCCAACACATATGCAGGATTATATTTCACAGAATATTTCTAAAATATCAAACATTTACTTTTAATATTTGAGAACTATATTAACATTTATAGAAACAAAAATACGGAGCCTTTGGAAGACTACAGATTGGTTATGCAATACATTTCTATGGACAAGTCTTTACATAAGGTATCTCATGAACTGGATTTGCATCAGAGGTGGTATTCAGCCGGTTCACACCGGTTTCGGCGACCCGGTAGCAAGAATTTGGCGTGGGTCGTGGAACCGGTAGCGACTACTGGCTGGCCATGCCCCCGAACTGGTACGGTCACCCGATGGTCACTCGCCCCTTTTGGATGCTCGATCATCTTTTCCGGCTGTTCGATTCCCCACCCCCACCCCCACCCTATATATATTACCTTGACCATGTGGCCCAGCTAATCGCCTCGCCTGTTGCCTTGTTGATGCCCGGTCGGCTCAACTCACCAAAGGTAAGCAATGCATACCCCCCCACTGAGCCTTCGCCTTGGGTCGGGGCCCGAGGCCCCAGGGACGTGCGCTATTCCCTGAGGCCCTGGAACTGCTGGCTGCCTCAGCTGGGTCGGGGAATGCATGATTCCCCCACTCCAGCCTTGCCCCGGAGCCGCTGCCCACTCACCACCTGCTCTCCCTTAGGCGCAATGCATCACCTATCTTCCCCTCCTTCAGAGGCCCTGGCCTGGCCCTTAATCTCCTCGCTTCCTCCCCTACGACCGCCTCTTTCGTCGTGCGTGGCCGTGATCTTACCTTCCTTCAGCGGCTGGCTGCCAGGGAAGGCAAGCTAGGGCTGAGCGCTACTGAGCTCCTCGCCAGCCTGCATCTCGACCCCCTTGTCGCGAGATGCCTGCAGCGGCTGCCTCTTTTTTTTGGTGCAAGAAGTCTCCCAGTTGATGCCTCTTTGCTAGCCGGATCTGAGCCGGTAGCCCATGCGCTGTCTCCTAGCAGAAAGTCCCGGGACCTCACATGTGCACACGTGTGGATGGGACTTTCTGCAAGGAGAAGGTGCGTGGGCAAGTCCCTCCAGTGCAGCGAGCTCAATGAGCTGGACCTGCATGCCGGCGCCTCTGCTCCCCTTGCTGTCTTCCAGGTTCCGGCGCACTGGCCAGCCTGCCACCACAGCAGGTAAGAGGACAGCGGTAGTTCACACACGCAGCCATGCCTCCCCAAAAGAGCAGCAGCGAGAGACAGGCAAGAACTGCTCTCGGCAGCGGCAGGAGCAGCTGGCAGGGCAGCGTTTGCTGGCGGTGTGTCTCTTTGTTCAGTTTCCATCCATTGCTTCTTGTTTGCCTTCTGGTGCTTTGGAAAATACATTGCCCCCCCCCTTTTTTTCTGGCAGCCCCTTAAAAGCCTGTTGCCTATCACACTCTTGAGCAAAGCATGTGAGCCATTTTCTCCGTTCAGTGGTCCATGAAAGATGTTGCCAGCATCGAACACCAATCGCCCGGTGCGCGCTCCCAGACAGGGCCTCCTTGGGGTACCGTCAGCCAAACAATGTCGGCTGGCAGTCCCTAGGAGGAGGGCCTTCTCTGTGGGGACACCCACTTTGTGGAACCAGCTTCCCCTGGAGCTATGATTGGCCCCTGACCTCTGCCCTTTTCGCCGCGGTCTAAAAACTTGGTTATTCGAACAAACCGGCCTGGACTGAGCGGGGAGGGGGGAATTTTGTTTTAAATGTTTTGTGGGTTGGGTTTTAATTATTTATTTGGTCTAATTAGTTTAATCTGTTTTTAATTCTTTTAACTTTTGTATTGGGTGTTTTTATGTGAGCCGCCCTGAGGCCTTCGGGAGATAGGGCGGCATATAAGACCAATCAATCAATCAATCAATCAACAAACAAACAAATAAAGTACATCTATAGTACGTAGATAATAAAGTCGAAAAAGGTGAACAACATTTTTACAGAACTATAGATACTTTGAGGTTGGTGTGACAAGGAATGGCTGGAAGGGGAGGGGCCAGGCAAGGTATTCTTTGATGTGAGTGACATTGAGTTGGCCATGCCCACCCAGTTACATGACCAAGCCATGCCCACCAAATAAGCCACGCCCACAGAACCAGTAGTAAATTTTTTTGAATCCCACCACTGATTTGCATCACCCTTCAATTCACAGCATATACCAATGTATATATTAGGCTTCAAGTAAGTAGAATATGTATTTTCTGAAATGGTATGTAATAGGATAAGAAACTACTGAGGTTCACAGTGTACCATTTCTAATAGAAAAGCAAAAAGAATAAAAATAATGAAAACAGCATTTGCTGAATAAAGAACAGAAAGAGGTACTATGAGAGTGATGGGGGACATTAATATGTCAGGAAAAGATTAGTATAAGTTAGTTATTTTCCCAGTTCTCAGCTAAGGTGCAATGCAATCTAAGATGCAATAATAAGTTGCCACTTCTTAGGTCTATAGGGGCGTGCATAAGTGCACCAAAGTGCCTACCATCCCTGTCCTATTGTTTCTTTTATTTTCTTATATGTATCCATGTACATATTTATACTTATACCTATTATCTTGTAAGCAATTGACTAATCAAATAAATAAAAAATAAAAATAGAATATTGTAGTTTACAAACAGCAAACAGATTTTATATTTATCCCCAAGTCATTGGGACAGCAAAGAGCTGAAACAATAATATAATTGCATGATAATCTCACAGTCAAGCTAAACCAAAAGCATACAATGGCTTTTAAGGCAAAAATAAGAATAAGTAAACTCTAGATCAGGGCTGTCAAACTGAAGGCCTGTGGGCCGGATCCAACCATGGGGTGCTTAGATCTGGCTTGTGGGTCTGCCCTGAAAACAGTGAAGGACTGGTCCATGGTGCCTCTGCCAGCGAAAATGAAGCTTGGGGGGTGCTGGCAGAGGGCTGCAGGAGGCCATCGTGGTCAATAATGGGGCCCAGGAGGGCTGTGTGTGCCCCCCACAAGCTCCATTTTTGCTAGCAGAGGATTGCAGGAGGCCATGGAGGCTGAAAATGGAGCTCAGCAGCCCGTTTTCGCTGGCAGAGTGCTCAGGCCACTACAGGTGCCTCCAACTTGAGTATTGTCAAGCTGGCCAGGCCCACACCATGTCCACACCCACCCAGTCCCCCCAAGGTCAAACACAACCCTGATGTGGCCTCAATAAAATCAAGTTTAACACCCCTGTTCTACAGCATTAGAAACCAATTAATTTTGTTTGGAGCAATGAATTATTGGAATAATTATTGCCTATTGAAATGACTTCTGATTAACAGAATAATGCAAAGATATTCTAATGAAATCAAATGTAAACCATATCATAGATTGGTCTTAAGGGCTGGAATGTTTCAGAAGTTTGATACTTTTCTCACCAGAATTCTGGTTTATCAATCATAATTATAATTCTAAATGAATGGATTTAGAATATTGGTGGATGTTGAATACTGTATTTGCATGTAATTTTTTTAAATAAAGTATTCAACTTTAATAAGTATAAAATTCAAATGAGTATAAAATTCAAATGAAAATGAAAATAGTGGAAAAATGGGAAAAAGGAAAAGAGAAGTGAAAGATGAAGGGGAAAAATAAACTAAGGGGAAAAATAAAAGTAATGATATGCATAGGTAATTTTGTAATCTAGTCAATCGAGGCTTTTAATTCTAAAATGGCAAAATGTTTCTTTAAAGAATATTTAAATATTTTTTAAACCAGTCCAAAATACTTTAGAACCTTTTAGATTCTAGTGATATATACAAAAATATAAATGGAAAAGATTAAAGTAAAAGAACGTAATTGTTAATTACTTGAAAATTTTTCCATAGTGTTCAATTACTTCCTGAAGTGAGGGCTGGAATGGGTCACATGGTAAGATGCTGCGCCTGCGCACTGAGATTGGCGGCTCAAATAAATCGTAGGGACAAGAAAGGAGCCTCCCCCGATTGCCTACCAGAATTCAGGCGTCCCACGGGTAAAGATAACACCAGCTGAAAAAATTCCTTTCACAGAGGCAGCCAGCCACCTCGGTGATCCCTGGCTAACATGTGCCATACATTAAAAAAAACCCTTCCTGAAGGATTAACATGAATTCTGCAAGGGTATTCTACTGCTAGAGAAATAACACTTACATGCTGATTCTGTATTAAGATATCCAGCTGAGGTTCAAATGGAATGTTGAAAACAACACGGATTCTGCCATCTGAGATTACATCAGAGGAATCCTGAACCTAAAAGAAATAACTGAAACACTCAGGTTCACAATGGAAGAAAAGTCTTTAAAATATTTATAGTGATTACAGGTAGTGCTTACAGGTAGCTTAACAACAATCTAAACCAGCAGCCTCGGAAAGGGTGCTTTATGGCCCGTAAAGCATTTCCAATCACTTCACTTACCCACCTCAGTCATGTGATTGCATCTGGTTGTTTGACAACTTGTTTACATTTACAACCAGTTGCAAGCACCCTGCGATCATGTGACTGCCAATTGCAATATTCCCATGATGGCGAACCTATGGCATGCATGCCACAAGTGGCACACAGAGCCCTTTGTGCTGGCACGCGAGCCGCAGGCAAACTTACCTCACTGAGCATGCGCGCGCCTCACAGCTAATTTTTTCCCGGTTGGTTTGAGGCCTTTTTCAGCCTCCTAGAGGCTTTGAAAAAGTCTCTGCAAGGCTTCTCAGGCCGAATTATAGGCCTGTTTCATCACAGGCCTATAATTCGGCCTGAGAAGCCTTGCAGAGGTTTTTCCAAGCCTCTGGGAGGCTGAAAAAGGCCTAAAATCAGCTGAAAAATCAGCTGTGAGGTGCAGTGCAGGTAAGGGGGTGGGGATTGCACATGCATGTGCAGGGGGCATGGGGAGGGGGCGCACATTGCATTTTGGGTGCTGGCACGTGAGTATGAGCGTGTTGGCGTGCTTGCAATTTTTGGCACAGGAGCCGAAAAAGGTTAGCCACCACTGTAATATTCTCTGTCCGTTTCCATAGAAAGTCAACTGGGTTGACAAAAGGAAAGATTGAAGATACTGCTGACTGATGAGAAGACCTTATCTTTACACCCTTTACTCCTTACCTAAAACTGTCTGTCTACTTAATGACCCACAAGATCACTTAACAGGTGCTTAACTTAACAACCAGGAGTGCCAAAATTATAAACATTAAGTGAAGCAATCATGTGATGTTTCACTTAACCCTTCACTCAACACCTGAAATTCCAGTCCCAATTGTGGTTGTTGAGCACCTTTTATGTGAAGAAAATAAGAGGTGGGAATATTATATACATTGTTTGGAGTTCTACAAAATAAAAACAAGACAAAAATATAACAAATAAGTACATTTTAAAAAGAGGTAAAGACAAGTACAAAGTCATATATTCAACAGGCAGACAAATGATAGCTCAAAAAACCTAACCATTTGATCTATTTCTAATAGTTTAAATTTATGAATGAATCTGATGGAAGATTATTTTGAAACTCACTTCTCCTGTGCAGCCATAGTAAGGTGTTCCTAGCATGAAAACTGTGCATCCAAGAGGGAATAGGTCATCCAAAGTTTTTAGTTTGGAGAAGTGGCAATCAAAAGTTTTTATATCCTGTCAGAAAGATATATCACATTAAGACAATCCACACTAATCACTGTAATAATGCTTGCCTATTTTAATCATCTATATTTAAATGATCTATTTTAAAACAGCAAGTTTTATTGTTCAGTGAAGATGAACAAATTTAGGACTTTCGGTTAAATACTGTCCATCTGTTTAGCACAGTCAATATCATCTCAAGTACAATACAGATGCTCACAAGAAAAGAAAATGGTAGTGATAAGAATGGGGAAGGTCTGGTAATATTTTTTTTTTTAATTACATTTATATGCCGCCCTTCTCCGAAGACTCAGGGCAGCTTACAATTTTTGGGATACAACCCAGTGTGCTCAGCAATAGCCTTCATTCCATTGTATATGCCTGCTTATTACTAAGCGGCATTTTTACAAGGTCAGCTAATTGCCCCCAACAATCTTGGGTCCTCAATTTACCTACCCTGAGAGGATGGAAGGCTGAGTCAACCTTGAGCCTGGTGGGATTCGAGCCTACAGTAATTGTAGACAGCTGGATCTTAAGAGCAGGCATTTACAGCCTGAGCCACCAAGGCTCTTTCATGATCATCTGTAATCCTACTGTTTATGACATATAGTGTGATCAGAGTTTTTTCTAAGTACTACTTCCCCAGAGGTTCTGGTCAAACAAGGCGGTACTGTGCCTTTGTTTGACTGAATACGTTGAGCCAATATTCACTGTCTTTGTTGGAAAAAGTATGTGACATTTCAGATTTAGTAACTAGTGTCACCTTGTTTAGCAGCAAGATCTCCAACCAAACATTTCCTAACACGTTGATCAGCCTTGAATATTGGCTTAGAGGTGTCTCAGCCTGTTCCTATTTATAGCACTGCTTTTTCTTATGGACATTTTTGGTCTAATTTCATTAACTAATAGCTTCAGATTTTATCACATTTCAATTGGACTCAGGTAAGAAATCTGAATCCCCAAACACAGAATTTCTTTTGCTTCAATCATTCCATCGAAGATTTCTATGTGGGTTTAGATCTAGTTGTGTTAAATAACCCATATTTTGACATGTTTCAGGCATGGATAGATATTTGGAAATGGAGAATATAGTGGTTCAATCCCAAACACATTATTTCTTGAAAGACTGGGAATTGTCTGTTCCTGAGATTTCAAAGCAACCCCAAATTATGATATACTGTATTCCCTCCATCATGCTTCATGGCTGTAATATGGTTCTTTTTATCAGAATGAAGTGTTTCATTTTCTTAAAATTTTCTCATTAATGCCATGATAGTTCCCAAAACTACAAAGCAGGTGGCAGTGTGCTTTCCAACCAGAGGTGGCATCTTCCCACCACTAATTTTTTGTTCAGTTTTTCTTTATGGTGGACATGAATACAAAGAATGCAAGAGTGGCATGCACATTCTTTACTATCATTTTGGGGTTCTTTATAACCTGAAGTATTGTATGCCTTGCTCTTGAGATATTCTTTCATTAGATTGCTATTCTTGGGAATCATAACAATGGTGCTGCATTTGATAAAACTTTTATCACATAGGTAATTTACAGCTGGATTATAAAGAGATATACAGGGTTCATATACCTTCTCAACCTACAATACTGAAGAATGTTGTTATCAGAGCATATTTCTCACTGCATATAGCATTCTTACAGGATTATAGAGCAGCATAAATGAAGTCCTTTGCATCTAGATTTATGTGCCTATGTACATGTCTATGTAAATATAAACATGTAGAGATTTCTAACAAATTAAGCTTAAACCTAAAAATATTTTAAATCTGAACTGTGCTAATAATATAGATTCCTTGAATTAATAGATATGTAAATAAATATAACAATAACAAACTTAAAAAGATCACCTTGACAATTGTCTGGTACGCAAAAGGTAGGTTTTGCTTGGACCACTGTTTTTCAAAATACACTTCACCATTTTGATTTAACTGATATCTACTCCCAGTTAGTAATTGGGCATATACAATTATAGATGTTTCATTTATAATTACTCCTTTTCTTCTTTGGTAGCTATAAAAAGAACAAATTATACAGTAAATTTGAATTTGCATTTTTAGAAATGGATTTTTAAGGAAAAAAATTAATAATCATTTTTTGGGGGGGAGTCAAACAAATAATAATGAAATCCATTAATTTAAACCTATTATTTTTTCCAAGTGTTTGCAAGGGTAGGCTGGATTCCTATATTGGACAAAAGGTAGTAAGATTATTAGTACCCACTTATCTAATAAACATTAGAAGTAGTACGTGTTATGGAAAGATTCTATAGAGAGATTCTATAGAAATAATACCCATGAAGCCTTGTGGTCTGAAAGGGACATAAGGAAACTTCACTCATCTTCTTCCAATCCAACTTCCTATAATATATATCCAGCATATCGTTTAACTAAATAAGAGGAGTGTATATAGTTGTGTCTTTTGCCAATCTGAAGCCAGTCTGCTTCACCCAAATTGTGGCATCCTAACCTGTAAATAAGTTTTTCATGAGGACATTGAGATCTTGTGGGATTCTCATTTTTATGAGCATAATCTACTGCTTGACATAACTGACATAACTAAAGTCCTTTAATGAATCACATATGGAATTATATTTGGTGTTATTTTGGTTTCTGAATTATCCAGCACCAATCACCAATAATATCTCATGCTCTTTGGCCTTTTATAAAGTCATCTTGAACATTTAGTATCTCTTTTTCCATGTTGTGCTCTAATCTGCACTGGACGATCCTAAGCATTATTTTGCTAGCATGTAAAATTAAAGATACTGAATAACAGTTTGAACACTTTATTAAGTCTTCTCCCTCTCTCTCTGCATCTCTTTTGGTACTGGAATCTAAATTGATCTCTTCTATTCTATTGACCATCTTATAGTTCATCAGATTATCTGGCACAGCTTGGTTAGAAAATGTGAGTGATTCTTCTTTTGTTGCCATATTTCAGTGAGAATTCTGTCAATTCCTGTAGTCTTCTAACTTGGTAATGACTGCAATGTGATTTTTAAAGTTCATTCTATAATTCCTCTGGTTTTCTTTCAATGTTGTTCAGGACTTCAAAGTGATTCCTGATGTTCTCCTTAAAAATATCTTCAAGATAGTATTATGGAAATTGACTTTCTCTTTAGCTTAACATGGAGCTTGCAGATCAGCAATTCATGATCTTTTCCAATCAGCACCTGGGCATGTCTCTGAGCTATATTTGAGTGCCTCCACCTCTCTTAATAACAATATAGACAATCTGATTTTTCTATATTCTATCTGATGATGTCCAAGTATAAATGTGTCATTTTGCTTGTTTAAAGACACTGTTAGCTATGAATTATTCACTGGAGTGGCAGAAAGTGGTAAGTTGGTCTCCTGCTTCATATTGGTTTCTTAAGGTATACAAGCCAAATATATTTTCCTCTTTAGTGTTTCCAACTTTAACATTACAGGCTCCAACTTTAACATTACAAGCAGCATAACTTCCTTGTATGATAACAATTTCAAGTTGAACTTGATCACAAACTTTGCTTTTTCTTTGAAAATGTTTTGCTTCTCATCCAAGCTTCTTAAGTTCTGATCTGGTCTATAGCTAACCATGAATTTCTAAATGAGTCATTTCCACAAAGTAACCTGTGCACTCTTAATTTTGCTATAAAGTATATAATCAAAGTATAAATCAGGTACAAACATACTGTTCTGAAATTCCCTGGATTTCTTTTATCCATACATTATTTTCCTTTTCTCCAACAAATGTTACTTTAGTTGGTGGCACAGCATTTCCCCTATAAAGTTTTTGGGTTCCAGGACGCTCCTCCAAGTAAAACCTTAAATAAAAGCATGTGGTTAGTTTAAAATAATACATTTTAAATTTTCTTCTCAGTTTTAATATCAGTAAGTATATTGAATTCAGTCAATATTGATGGCATTCTTGTGTTTTTTTAATTTGCTTTCCTGGAGAGCTTTCATTAGTAATATCATCAGTGCATGGGAGAGTAAAGCTGTTCGTTATTTATATATAGAAGCTTGCCTTTCCAGTCCTGACTGAGTGTAATTTTGTTCCTTGATAATTCCTTAATTCTTCCCTAATTGTTTATCTGGTACAGTTTTCTTCTTATCTGGGCATTGCATACAAGCGAGGATCAGTTCTGCCTTTTTCCTTCCATTATTGGCATTTGGTTATATCTTTTGAATTGTATATAAATGGAATTTAGGCATCTGTTGATAGCTGATTTGTGTGATAGCTCCTGGTTGTTTTGTGATGTTACACCTGTCCATAAAAGGAGTTGCATAAGAACTTACATACTGCAAAAGACACATTCAGTAAGCCAGAATTGCAGCAAGAGAAAAAAGACTACACATACAAAATCTTCCAATAAGTACACATACTATTCCATTAAAAAAGTTCCTAGGTAATTATTATATCACAAGTTATCAAAATGATAACTGCCGTACATCAAAAAATTTTGAGACACACAACAGACCACAACAAGTACTTGACATTCCTCCAAAACATAAACCAACAAAATATCTCCAAAATATCTTAAGCAAAGTTCTAGTAACCAAGGAAGAAAAAGGACTCATCTATAATGTAAGTTGTAAAGACTGAAACAGCAATTATATAATTATAAGACAAACAGGTAGAGGCCTGGCAGAGTGCACCCTTAACATCACCTGTAAGTTAGAAAACATGGTGAGAGTTTCTAAATCTGTCAACACTTAGATAAATTCAAAGACAGCTTAAAGTGGGAAACTGTTGACATTTTAGGTCAAGCCAAACCAAGAAAGCTAGAAAATTCCTGAAATCTTAGCATTCTTAAAAAAAATCAAATAGTCATAAGTCAGAATGGAAAAAAAAACAGCTCACAGCACATTCCCTTTATAACAGGGGTGTCAAACTTGTGTCATCACAGCAATGTCATATGACATATCGGCACTTTTTCCCCTTCACTAAACCGGGTGGGAACATGGCCAGCACGTAATGCATCCGGCCCGTAGACCATGAGTTTGACAGCCGTGCTTTATAACCAGCACCCATATAAGCAGGAAACTTCCCTCAATAAACAATCAGGAAAGGAACAATATCCCAATCAAAGAACTATTAAGTAAGAAACCACATCCCAACCAAGACAAAAACAAGGTAGTATCTTTAAGGAATCAGCAAACATCACTTTCCATACGCCAATGATGATACCTAGTGTGTGCTAATGAAATGTCCGCAGGAAAGCAACCCAAGTTCAGAAAGTGATAAGAACCTAACAGTTTAACCAAACCTACTGCATATTTTATTTATTATTTACATTTTTATCCCATCTTTATAAGTAACTCAAAGTGGTGAACATTCATAATACTCCTTCCTCTTCCTTTTCTCCACAACAACAACCCTGTGAGAAGAGTTGGGCTAAGAGGGAGTCACTACTGAAGTTTAGCCTTAAAAGATACATATATAGAAGCAAATAAATAATAACTCTTCCAAATTAGTCTCTTACTTAGTGTCACCATCAGATACAGCAACAGCTCTGGCTTCCTCAAGATGTGGCCAGTTAACAAAGACTGATTTCCCAAGTATCAAACTGGCTACTTTTTCTATATCCTACAGGAGAAAAATAATTGTTCAGTGCAGCAAAAAAAAAGTCCATCCCTACATTTGTATATCAGGCTATTTTTTAAAAATAAAATGGCTACAAGTAGCCTCACATAACAATTTCCTTTTTAGATCGTTTGAAGTTATGACGATGCTGAAAAAGTAATTTTACAACCAGTCTTCACTCTTATGAACACAGCATCATGTGAGCAAAATTCATTTGTTTTTCAACTGGCAGGAATTGATGATTATGGCAGCAGCCCACAGTCATGTGATTGCCATTTACATGCTTCATAACTAGCTTCCAAAAAGCAGACTTAAAGGAGAAGCTAGCAATAAAGTTGTAAGTTGTGGTTATATTATGTCTTGCTTAACTGCAGAGGAAGAGGTGTCGTAAGTTTGGTGCAGTCATATGCCTCATTTAATGACCATGTTGCTTAACAATGGAGTTTCCGGTCACAGTTGTGTTTAAGTAAAGAATACCTGTAATTAAATTTAATAATTAAAACTATATTTTGTTCTATTTGGATTCTGTTTATAATTAGTTATCAATAATAATTCATAAATGTATGTATTACTTTAAAAACATACTTGATGTATATTCTGTTTTTATATGATTTAGATTTGTCAGTGAGACTTTGGTGACATGCCTTATTTTAAACATTCTTAGCAAAGTTGTCACAACATTAGGTACTCTTGAAAATATTATGCAGATCAACAGGCAAACAAGTCAGATTTTAGATGTAGAAATTATAGCACTAACAACCTCAGATCAACAGATGTGTTGGCTAGTTTTATGGCCACTTTTTTTCTTTTGTGAAGCTTATTCCAGGTCTGCCAAGATGAATATAGCCTCTGCCTTCTTTTCACATCGAATATAGATTTGTCAGCAAACTAGTGCTGCAAGTAAAAATGTGGACTTTTTTTGGTGACCAAAACTTAGCATTTCCTACACAAAGGAATCATTGTTCAACATTCAGAACAAGCATTAAAATATTACTACACCTTTCAAGTTATCACCAGCACATGTAGTGGAACCATAAGACCTCTAATGTCTCTTCCAAAAAGAACAAACTAAGTTAAGACTAGTTCCTAAGATCAACTCAATTATAAATAAATCAACAGTCAAGGAAATCAGTACTCAGGTAAGTGTCTCTAATTATTTGCATTCTATATTCCATATAGCTTCTAACCAGATTCTGTTAGTCACAAACTTCTCAAATTTTGCCCACAATACTATCACTATACTATTTTCACAGTGAAGTTATCAGTCCCCAATGGCATATACTGTTGACTTAGATTCAATAATATGTCCATTAACCTCAGAACTTACTTTACACATGGTAGAAATGTGGATAAATCATGTAATGATGATTTGTATTCCTTAATTGAAGTACATCTCCTTCATCAGTGAGTAATCTCAACAAACTCTCAGACAACTTAGATTACCATATCAGACTCTCAGACAGGTTTTAATTACTATGTTTTCAAACCAGTTGTCTAAGTGATGCATTAATAATGTTTATTAAATTAAATTAATTTATTATTAATGTGTGTAATACAGGTAATATAAAACTCTCAGGCTGCACACTGAAATCCAAACTACAAACAGTATTTCTACAAAACAAATTTGAGAAAGCTAAATACTTACAAACTCCTCTGAGTCTTCTGCAGCTATAATCTCCAGCAACATATTTTCTCCATGACTGCTTTGCTGAAATACTTGCACTCCACTTTTTTTCAGACCAAACTAGGACAAGGGAAAAAAAACAATATTTACCCAAAAAGAGGATAATAGGGATGAAAACAAAATCCTGGGAAATATCATAATAATGCTAGGGATCCCAACTCTTGAAAATTCCTCTGCTGCATGTGACATGCTTATATCCACATACATGCATGTGCATATTATACAAACACACAAAATATAGGTTATACTCACAAACACAAAGCATATATAGTTTTGATGTATATATTCATATGTACCAAAACTACACTTCAGTCGATCTGTCACTAAATAGTAAGGGCCATGACTAAAATAATTAAAATGAAGTTATATCTAGTTCAAGCTGCCAGTAAGTAAACAAGCCAACTGAACTCCTATATGTATCCATTTCAAATCCAATCAAGCTACCCTCACATTCAGAAACATAGAAGTACACTACATACATCCACTTTTGTCTTTTCAGCAGAAATAGCAAAAAAAAGGAGAATGAAGATGGGCTTGTGAGAAAAGATAGCTATGCTGGAGAGAAAAAACTAATTTGGATGGAGGAAGTGAGAGGAAATAGAAATGGGCAGGGCTGGAAAGAAAAGAGAGCCGCTCTGTTAGACATTAGGGATTTAGCCTTGCAAAGTCAAAACAAAGCTTCAGAAGCATATCTTTTGGCAACAGCACTATTAGTTCTTCATAATAATTGATCACTAAAGAGCTTCTGCTATTCATAACCCTCCCTCCCATCCATAAATGTAACCAAACAGAGCAAAAATAATATTCTTGCATATACAATTAATGTCAGCCATTAGGCTTCCTACATTAAAAAACAAACTACTGAATGAAAACTTGCATTTTACCTTGTGATTAATGTGTTTTAGAGTAGGAAAGCCACAAAAATATAACTTCTCGGTATCTAATTGAGTTATTTTATTATCAGCTATATCCACATGCCAAGCATCCATAGACACAGCTTCACACCTATGTAAAATAAAGAAAGAAAATAAACTGTAGATAAACCACTAATCAACAGATCATGAAGGCACTGATATTTTGGGGGTGGGAGCAGGTAACAACTTTGAACACAAGTATGCAAAATAATAATGCTGAAGCCAAGAGCTTTCCTATGCAGCTATGGATAGTTCTCTATAGCCACAATTAGGCCCAAAATTTCAGTTGCTAAGAAAAGGTAGCAATGTAAAAAAAGAGCAATAATTCATTTATATAATTTCTTAGATTAATATTCTGTTTCCTTCGGAAGTTCAAGGTGATGCATTTATGCCTCCACTTTTATCCTTTGCATTTATAACAAAATTCTATAGACTTACCTTGTATGACACTTTTCTATGGAAAGGAACTTTTCTGGCCATGGTGATAAATACCGGAATTCTGTATCTCTATCATATAAGTACATTAGGCATTCACTGTGTCTATTTCTTTGCTTTTCTTCTGCTTTCAATAATTTGTTGCACGGTGCCATGGCTTCTAATAATAGTTTCTAAATAAAAGACATAATTTTGCAGTAATGTGGACATCATATACTTTTAGAATTTTTGGAAAACATGTTAAAAATACTAGATTGAATCTGTCAGGTTTGCTTATAAATCAATGGAACAAGTTACTACAAAGTCACATGCCAGGTATCTACTAATATGCTAATTTGTCCTGCTGAAATGTATGACTATTAAATTAAAACCATTGTCCCTTGTGATATTAATGTGATTCATTCTGGTACAGATTGCCTTTTTCTGTATGAAATAAGTTATTCAGTTTTAAGATCTGTTGAGTTAAATTGGTATTGAACAGGAAAATACCAAATAAGGATACTTAGGAGAGGTATAGGAACAAGAGGACACATGTCTTTATTATCTTTTAAAATGGTCAAATATGTGATAAATAATAATAATAAAAATAATACTAATACTAATACTAAAGCTCTCACCTCATCAATAAAAGGGATTAAAACTACAGCTTCCCATTCTTGTTGCTTTCCATTTAAATCAGTTTTAAATTCTGTTGGATAATATTCAATAATGGGAGACTCGTCGCCAGTCATTAAATGCTGAGAGATAGAAAAGGAAAATTCATATTATTTAAACATTATATTAAAACAGGATGACTAATATAAAAATTAAACGTATAGGGCAGAAATGCCAAACAAATCAAAGTATGAATCAATTAAGTATTAATAGTACTGAACTAATATATCTGTATATAATAATATGAAAAAGTAAGTATATCATTGAAACGTTTTAATTTTTCAATGTTTCAATATGTAGATATTAGATCAGTGATGGCAAACCTTTTCGGAAACCGGAAGAGCCGGAAACTGGAAGTTTAGCTTCCTGTGATATGATTTGAAATGGGCTGTACTGTACATGCAAGAAACCCTTCAAACATCATATACACTGCAGAGAAGAGTGGGGGGGGATTCAGCCCGGTCAATGTCAGAGATTGGTAGACTGATATAATAAATACATACTTAAGGTTGTTTCTACCAAAGGGCAAAACAAGCCAAGGATGTACTTGCTTATTCCAGATGTGAAGTTTGCATTTATGCTTATTTAAATTACACAATGAAATGCAAAATATAACTGCTACATGGTATTCGTTATATATCTTTTATCTATCAATGTTAAAATAAAGATCAAATAACTGCATGTTGAAATATTCCAAAAAAGTCAAACATTTCAAAAGGATATTTACTTTTCATATGAGTGTAATGTGAATGAATTAAAATTCTCCTTGTACATACCAATACAAATGCACATTATCAAAATATTGCAACCTACCTGATAACATTTTGGTAATAAATCCTTGCTAGCTGCAGGAAGTACTGCAAGAAGTTGTTCAAATGGCATAAATGGTTTTCCTAAATCTAAATGAATCTTCAGTTCACTGATATTGCAAATATCTGAGAGATAAGGTGCATAATGGAAAGGGTAGTACCTAGAAGGAAGTAATGTAGGATTTCAGTTCTTTAAAATGCATAGATGTATGAAAACCAGTATCTTGAGCTTATTCAATTAAAAACCTGAAGGTAGGAAAAAGACATCTGAAATAACATCATTCAAATAACGTAATTCTGAGAGTGAGGTACAGGTTGAGAAAGAACTAGAAGGGATTGGCTTTCTAGGATCTTTCAGTATAAAAAATTAATCTAAAATATATAAACTGATATATAATTTATTTTGTAATAATTAGCTTACCAGCTCCATGATTGAACACCATGGTAGTAATAATGCAATATCCACTGTATTGCCTGGACATAACATTTTGCCTGGTCAGCTAGAAAGTCACTAAAAAAAAGCCACAAACAGATACATGACAGAAATAAGAAGTTATACATTTAAAAATAAGTAAGCAACTGTGTCCATCAAGAGGCTGGGATATTTTGGCAAGTTTTTCATAGAAAAAGTTTCCAATAATTTAGTGCTAACACTTACTTTGAAACAACTTCTACACCCAACTTTGTCATATAATATGTTCGTTTGTATTGTCTAAATTCTGCTTCAAATAAACCATCATCTTCCAGTTCATCTTCTAATGCTGCTAAAAGAGACACAAAATTGAACATTACTTGTTATTTAACTATTAATAACACTATCCATACTGTTACACATTGAAACTTATATGTCAAAAAAGTCTGCAGAAAGTACTAGTTTTTAAAATTGACATGGTATACATTAAATGTGTTAAGATATAAACAGTTCTGAAATGTCTTTGAATATTAATAGCTCGGTAGTTATGTTGTTGGTTTGCGCTTGGTGATTTGGCGATTTGTGGCAAACGTTTCGTCCCCATTTGAGGAGACATCTTCAGTGGCTTTTGTTTTGCTTGTTTGGGGAAGCACATTGGGGACAAAATGTTTGCAACCAAATTGCCAAGCTCAGAGCTCAAATCAACAATTTAAACAGCTCTGTTAATTCAGGCTATATAAAATTCATCTTCAGCAGTATCATGTTTACTATTGTAATTAATCAGCTATCCTAGAGAAGCACATAAGCAATGCATAATGCAGTACCACTATTGTACCAAGTGTGAATTTTCTAATTCTGAATTGGAAAAATACTTTTCTTCAATCGACTGAGCTGCAAATTCTCACTGCCATTTAATTGTTAACAGCATGACACATTCACTATGCAAAGTATTTGAAAAGTCTTCTAATAACTAAAATATTTGATTGGATTTGATGTCAATATAGTAAAATGTCTAATATGATATTACGGATAAAATAAAAACACAGAAAGAGTTTATATAATTTTAGTTTTCTTGGAAGTGTATTAGTATTTATACTAATGCTGTGTGAAATGACTGGAAGAGGCCTAATATAGGGAAACTTTCACTGATAGGAGGTTGTTAATATAAACTATGCTTATATTTATATTCACATATAAAATACCTAACTGGCAGCAAAACATAGCCAAATATAGGAATTTTATTTAACTTATATATTAAAAGTTAATATAAACTACATAGTTCTGTTTGTATGTGAGAATAAACTTTTAATTAAAGGAAATACAAGAAACAAAAGTATAACCATTCATATTAAGCAATACATTCAAAGTAACAGATAACAGATAATCAGAGTTGGAAGGGACCTTGTAGGTCATCTAGTCCAACCCCCCACCCAAACGGGAGATCCTGCACCATTTCTGACAAATGGCAGTCTAATCTCTTCTTGAAAGTCTCAAGTAATTGTACCCAGTCCTGGGTAGACTATAAGTCAAAATATGAACAGAACTGAACAGTATTTCTGAACTTACTTTTTGAAGTTTCTACATTTCCATTGTCGGTTTTCTCTAAAGCATCCAAGCATATAACATTTTCCTGAGCCTGTTGACATTTAAGTAGTATTAATACCACAATACTACAGAAAGGAAAAGTCTAAATAATGACACTTTCATTACATCCTTGGACATCTCACAAATTGCTTCTGATGGTTGGGGTTACCTCCAGAGCCAATTTGGAGTTCTTGAAGAAAAAAGAAGAAGAAATCATCTCCTCCTATAATATTGGATTTAACCCAAAATTAAGAAAAACACTTCAATAATGAAGAGAACAAGAACAAATCAAAGTTCCAAGTCTGTTCATTTATAGTATTATTTCAACAAACACTCAGAAAGCTCAACAAGGTCCAAACATACCAACTTGGAAATGAATAATTAATTGAATTTATTAGATTTATAAGTCTCTGAGCAATTTATAAAACCTGCTCCAAAAATTCAGTAAAAATTATTAAAACAGTTTAAACTCACATAAACAGGCAGCAAAAACTAAAATAAACAACACAGAAGTAAAAGACACCACTAATATGTACCAATTAAAATCCAAGACTAGTTACATTTAAGGGGGGAGGGAAGCAAAATCCAATACCACATGTATAAACTTTAGCTTTTAATTTTCTCTTCGTAGTTACTACGTCCCCCCAAAATATATTTAAGTGTGTTGCTCAGGAGCAAATACTAAACAGGTGAGAATGAAAACTGCTTGCTCTATTGATAGAAAGCACTCTGTCATCTTGCCAAAATTGTTATCTAAATGCAAAGTCCATCACAAAACAATTTGACAAGCCTGATACATAAACTTTAAAGAGTTTAAAATAACAATTTCTATTTAATGGGAATAAACTATGGAACCAAAGAGTTGGAAGTGATCTCAGAAATCATTTAATCCAACCCCTTGCCCAGTGAAGGAATACTCATACCATCCTGAACAATTTAGCTCTCTAGTCTTTTGTTGAAAACCTTTAGTGATGGAGCATTCACAAATTGAGAAGTCAGGCTGTTTCACTGCACAATAGCTCTTGCAATCAGGAAATTTATTCTTATTTCAATCTTTCCCTGCTAAGCTTTCATGCACTGTTTTAGTCTTATCTATGGATGCTATGGAGAATAAATCCATACGTGCAACATCCTTCATGTATTAAAGCTGCTATCATATCTCCTCAGTCTTCTCTTCTTTAGACCAAACATAACAAGTTCCTTTAAGCATTCCTTATAGGATTGAGCCTCCAAGCTCCTTACTATCCATGTCAGTCTTCTCTCTGCACTTATTCCAGTGCCTCAGCATCCTTTTGCATGCTTGAGATCAAAATTGGAAGCAGTATTCCAGTGATGATTTGATCGGGGGTGATAGTACTTTCTGTGACTTTAACACTATATCTGCTGATGCAGTCCAAAAGTGCATTGGCTCTTTTGGCAGCTGCAACATATTACTGGCTCATGTTTAATCTATGGTCTACCAAGATTCCCAGATGCTTCTCATACTTTATTTATTTATTTATTATTTATTAATTGGATTTCTAAGCCTCCCCATCTCCCTAAGGACTTGGGGCGGCGTACAATCATAAAAACAATACAAAATATTATACAATTAAAAAGAATTAAATAAGAAACCCAGGGGTGTAACATGGGAGTATTGGGACACTCCCATCACAACCCACGCCGCCGCATTCTGGACAAGTTGAAGCCTCCGGGTGGTCCTTAAGGGCAGCCCCATGTAAAGAGCATTGCAGTAGTCCAGACGGGAAGTAACGAGCGCATGAGTGACTGTATGTAGGGCATCTCAATCCAGGTAGGGGCGCAACTGGCGCACCAGGTGAACCTGGGCAAATGCCCCCCCTGGCCATGGCTCCCACCTGCTCCTCCAAACTGATCCGTGCATCCAGGAGGACGCCCAAGTTGCGAGCCCTATCTACAGGGGGCAACACCTCTCCCCCCCATAGCTAAAGGTGGAATATCCTGGATTACTCGAGATGCTGGTACATACAGCCACTCGGTCTTAGCTGGGTTGATCCGAAGCCTGTTCCTCCCCATCCAGACCTGCACCACCTCCAGGCACCTGGATATCACATCGAGGGCATCACTGGGTTGGTTATGGATGGAGATAAAAAGCTGGTATCATCAGCATACTGATGATACCTCACCCCAAAACCACGGATTATCTCACCCAGCAGCTTCATATAGATGTTGAACAAGAGACGTGAGAGAACCAACCCCTGAGGCACCCCACAAAGGAGGGGCCTTGGGGCTGATCTCTGCCCCCCGTCAACACCATCTGTGTACAACCCAAGAGGTAGGAGGAGAACCACCACAAGATGGTGCCTCCCACTCCCAACCCCTCGAGGCGTCGCAGTAGGATACCATGGTCGATGGTATCAAAAGCCGCTGAGAGATCTAACAGGACTAGGACAGAGGAATGACCCTTGTCCCATGCCCTCCAGAGATCATCCACCAGTGTGACCAATGCCGTCTCCGTGCTGTACCCGGCCTGAAGCCCGATTGGTGCTGGTCTAGGTAGTCGGTTTCTTCCAGGAACACCCAGAGCTGTTGGGCTACCACACTCTCAATAACCTTCGCCACAAAGTGAAGGTTGGAGACAGGACGAAAGTTGTTTAAATTAGCTGGGTCCAAGGCAGGCTTCTTGAGGAGGGGCTTCACCACTGCCTCCTTCAAGGTGGGGGGAAGAATCCCTCACTCAAAGAAGCATTAATTACTGCCTGGAGCCAGCCTCGTGTGACCTCCAGGGTGGCATACACCAGCCAGGAGGGACACGGGTTCAGTAAACACGTGGCAGCACTCAGCTTCCCCATGATCCTGTCCACCTCATTTGGAATTATAGGGTCAAACTTCTACTATGCCAGATATTTATTTTTTATCTATACCCCTGTTTTTTTTTCCTAAGTTCAAAATCTCACATTTCTTATCACAGAGAATCATTTAACATTGAATGGAAATTTGCTTCATTGGTTAATTCAATCCTTTGGTCATGATGCATAATCTCTTCCTTAATCCCTAAGGATGTATTTCCAGCAAATTTGCTCAAGGCATTTTTTCTTGCTTGTTGTTAAGGGCCACTTATATATATTTAGGAATAAATGCAGTAAACAGCTTTACATGTAGTAAACACTAAACATTAATTTCTCATTCAAAAATTATCTCAAAATACCAACCTTGAGATTTTTTTGTTTTTTTGACTCTTCAGCTGCAATACCAGCTGCTTCATTTAAATATTTATTACCAACTTTGCTTTCAAACCATTTTAGATCTACAAAGATTTCACTGAAGTGTTCACGATCAAACTATTAACATAAAGGAAAGGAAAAACAAGCCATCAGCCATTCCATAATCTGTTTTACAGACAAAGTTTAAAAACAGAGAGGGCCATAAAGAGTTAACCAAATACTGTATGCAAAAATAGTATAGTAAAAAATTAATAAGGCAATAGATGAATAGATGAAATAAAATAGTTATACTATTAAGTATTGAAAGGTAATCAAAAGAATTATGGTAGCCTTTATGGAAAACTTAAATTATCTGTCAGTTCAAAAGAGAGTTATTTTTTTCTAAGCTAACAAAGCTATATCTTAAAAGAAGCATTATTAGTACACAAGTATAAAAAAAGGAAAGAAATGCAGACATATTCTGTTTATCCAGTTGGTGTTCCACTGGGGAATTATGGAATCTTCCTTCCAGCAATGTGGATGACAAATATTAAATCATGCAAATATAAGGGTTCTCCTTTCAGCTGAACATAGTTTATTGAGTAAGTAATTAACATAGGAGAAAAATCTTGCA
The DNA here is from genome assembly GCA_009733165.1 of Naja naja. Lineage (NCBI taxonomy): Eukaryota > Metazoa > Chordata > Lepidosauria > Squamata > Elapidae > Naja > Naja naja. The sequence goes on from CM019151.1 coordinate 155,404,776, forward strand.
AACAGATCTGTCTCATACAAGGTGAGGATGATACTTCAAACTCCCTAGATACTGCTGTCAAGAGGCTAACATTTCAGTTCACTCCAGTTTCTATAAGGGAAATTATGATCAAATGTTTATTTATTTATTGTGAAATTTATCTATCACCTCAATCTTTATGGGTTGTAGGTGGTTTACAGATAATAATTGGTACCATAATTTCTGCTTATCAAATTAAAAAACAAAAGTTGTGGGTTGTGCTAGAAAACCTAAAAGTGTTAATGGTTATACAAAAAAAGGGAGGGGGATTTTATATATTTGTGGTTAGTATTCCAGAATACTATGCCTGGAAGGCCCATATTGAATATGTCACTTCAGAAGCACAAAAAGTACAGCAACCGTTATGAAATTCACTTGGACAAAAGATAGGGATTGCATACCAACAGCTCTGAAACTGGGTTGCCACAGCTCAAATACTCTGTGGTATTGAAATGGTACCATTTCCACATTATAGGGCTATTAGAGATTTAATAAACAGTTCTTGAAAATATTGTTTCAAGCACCCAGAGGTACAGTTAATGCATCCCTCCAGATAGAAGCAGAGTAACCAAAAGTTGAGCTGAAGGCGTGGCTACTGATTTACTCCTCTGGCTTAAATATTACTATTTTCCATCAAGACTGATCCCCTGAGTATTTGCAAATCACTCACCTAACACAAGGTGTCATTTGGACTCCTCTTTCTGGATTACACTCAAGCTAAAAGAGACGTGATTCTAGACATGAAATATCAGCCAGATTCTAATGCATATTGGAAATGTATAAAGCACCATAGATAGCAATTAGGCAGATAGTTACAAAAATACTGAACAAAAACTTTTTCAAGAGTTAAGCTTGAGAAGTTCCTTTCTTAATGAATTCTAATGCTATTTCTTTAATTTTATGCAGTACAAAGAATATATACTTACATCTGATAATTTTATAAGGTATTTCTCAAAGCGGGGCAAGTTGAGGTGCCCACTTTCATTTATATAACCTATTAAGAAACAGAATAATAATTTATATTTACAACCATGACCTGTTTCCAGCCCCTGATATTGTTAAAAATGATCTATACTTATTTCTTCTGTTCAATAAAGGAATTCTGGGAGCTTCCCATTGAAGAGTGGGGGTAGCATACTAATAAACACAGATGCCTCCCCCCCCCGGAGTCCTCCACCGTTATTTAGATCAGATTGGAAAAGCATGAGAGGCTGCTAAAAGGGACACAATATCACTTTCTCCTCCAGTGGCACTAGAACACAAGTGAATGTAAATTAGGATCTACTAGGTAGATCAGGTCAAAAAAACTCAGCTCCACAAACAAGAGAATCATCAAATTTTGCTTTCTTCTTTCTCCTAAAGTTAAATGAATTAGGGAAGTGCCTATTTGAGCTGCTTCCAAGTGTTTTAAACTTAGATAATGTTTTAGTCTTTTCCTTGTTGCCTTGGCAACATGCTTGCATATATTGTATTCCTTAAGGTCATCTTCTTTAAAGGTAGCCTTTGCCGGGTCCACTGACCTTCAGGCACTTTTCTATTCTTGCTGAGAGGAATGCAGGACCTATCCAAAGCAGTTCCTAATCACACCAGACTTTCTTTACCAAAGCTGCCTCAGAGTTCTTTATTTTAGGTGCACGCTCAGCACTAGTCATGTGCCACTGTGCAATGGATCAGAGGAAAAATGGGTGTAGAGGTAAGTGGCTTTCTTCAGTGGTAGCACTAGAACTGATGCGCAGAGAAGTGGCAACTGGCCAAAACTGCTTTGGCTTTTATTTTAGGCCCAAGCCAGAACGACCAGGATCTGTTATGTGCTTCATGCTGTATACTAAATAAATGTAGAACCAGGGTGGGGCAACCACAGCTTTGAACCACACTGCAGCCACCATCCTAGCTCGTGCATGGTCTGTGCCAAACCTACAAGAGCCTCCTCTATTCCCGGAGGCACTTGCTTAATGACAACTCAGAGTGCTGGGATTACAGTTGTTGACTGAAGGGGTCACACTGGCATCTTGCTTAATGACCCCTTTGCTTGACAACAAGATTTCAGAGCCAAATATGGTAGCCAGTCAAGGCCTACTAGTATTGTCTACAGGACCCAATCCACAAAATGGAAGGAAAAATCTAATTTCCAGCATGATACAGACCACGATATAAAGATTAAAATAATTATTTTCTTTCCCATTCTACCTTTTACTCTGTAGTAAGGTCTACTATAAGACCATCTTGCAGTAACTATGTGAGATAGCTTACCTCCAAGTTCAGGCAATGTAGTCATGTATGTTTTATAAAGCAGCGGTAATGCATCATGGTTAATATGAAAATGAGGTAGATGAGGAATAAAATCATTTCCAACAAGAAAACCCATTAAAATCCAGTCATCTATTATTCTTTCAATTTCATATGGAAACGAAATCTTGTCCTGATAAATAAATGTTGATACAAATAATTAACTAAAAGTGTAAACCTTTGGCAACTGTCAACAATCTTTAGCACTCATACTTACTTTAACTGGTGAAAATTCGTAGTCAATATATTCTCTCATTAATGATAAGTGCAAAAGATGAAAAGTGGTTTCTTCTGGGGCACTTGCTCTGTAAATTATTAATACATTTCAGTAAACTAATTAAAATGTTACATTTTGAAGATTAAAATGTGAATGTTTAATACTGAAGAAATACTGTGTTCTCAGTTATTTAGTAGTTTTGCATAACTTCCTTTGCTGTCATTTAACAATTTTTGCAGCAAATTACCTTTGGGATTTTTTGCCACCAAACCGGACCTCTTCTCTTAAAAGGGAGAAGTGTGGCTCATGACTTGTCAGCCCAAGCATTATCTATTAAAAGAAGTAATTTAATAGAACCAATCACTGAAAAATTGATCAATAATGAATGAATTATTCTAGCAGCTTATTATACCCCGATATCAAAAGATCTCATTGACATCCATGATAACATTGCCCCTTTCCACAATGGATAGCATACTACAAAATAAATTGTTTGCATAATGCATACAACCCTACAAGATATCAGGGAAACCAGTAAGAATCCTATGTGTAAATAAAACCCTGGCAACCTAAAGAGACTCTTTTTACCACAGCTATTGGCATTTATAATCAAGAATCTTATTTTTTTCAAATAAATCATGTTTACATGTAAACATACCAAGTCAGCATCTAAACCATAGAGACAATGTCTTGTGTTTGGATCATGGTCAGGCTTTGTTTTTTCTGATCTAATAAATTCCATAATTTTATGTTCTCCTTCTCCTGGTGTCTGAATGAAAGAAAGAAAAACAAATTAATAAATGTTGAATTAATAACATTTAATTTAAAAAGTCTTATAAAAGTAAAAAGTAACCTCATGGCCTGATAAGTAGACAGTTATGCCTTGCCAAGATTTGTCGTGGAAATCTTCATATTTACAAAATACTTCAGGTGTTCGTGCAACCTGGCCATGAATTCAGTCCCTAATAAGAGAAATCTAAGTTACATTTTCATTCACTAAAAACTCAAAAATATTTTTCAAATATGGAAACACATATTTCTTTTAAAAAGATTTCACAATCTTTAACAGTGGTAATTATGTTAAACACGTACACAGTTATAATACAAATATAAATTTGGAAGTGAAACATAAACATCTCTATTACATTATTTCAACTATTTTCTGATTTCAGGAAATACAACCTCCTTGGGACTGCATCTCCTCTATTAGAAATCTTCTTAATCAGAAAAGAATAGTTTAGTTCGACAAAAGTAATGGGACAGTATAAAACAAGATTATTCAGACACACAGAATCCATAATGTGTAAAATTGAGAATTTGCTTATTAATTGGCTTTAGTATAAGATGGAAGTACTTAACTGAAAAGAAAAACAGTAAATAATGAATAACAGTAAAATATAGCTTGCAATTCATGCTGTGTCGTTACTGCTATGGCAAGGGAATAAGGGTAGGAAAGAGAGCATTCAAAAACAGAGATACCTTACTGTTTAGTTTGATATCTGTGGCCTCTGATATATTTGAAAATCACATTCTTTTATTCCAAGGAAATGATAAAATTTTCATGAAAATAAGAAATAAAAAATGAAGAAATTCGAAATAATGTAGCAAAATAACAGAATTACCTACCTGGTGTAATGCAATTAGAATCAAATCTGGATTCAGTTGGAAGAATTTCTCCTTTTTCTAATGCCTTCTTAATTTTGTCTTCTGCTTCCCTTGCTGACCTATAACAATACTTTGTGGCTTAGTCTGTAATAATCTGATGGCTACATATGTATTACAATTTCACAACACTTCTGTAGAGATTATGGTAGAAATATCTTCAGATTACAGACAGACTTCGGAGGAGAATACCCAGCCCAGCACTTGCTCACACATGATGTATAATTTCCTTAGCAAAATAAATTTAATAAAAGTTTAATATTATTTAACTTTCATTACTATAAAGCTATAAAGTTGCATGGAATAGAACAATTAGCAACATTGGTAACATTGAATCTATAGATAAAATCATCCAAGTAGTTGTGAAACAAGTCCAGCACCTCCCCCTGAATTGAGAACAAGCCGAGGGCTTGCTTGGCAGCTATCTGATGAAAACACTTAAAGAATCTTACTGACGAAGACCAAGTAAACAATCTATATTCTTTCCTATATTAGACTAAGAAAGGCATACCATAGCTTACAGAGGCACTACCATTTTGAGGGACCAGAACTGTACGCAGCCCAAGAAATCTGAAACTATCATTCTAATATAAAAAATAGGAGAAATTAACATATAATTAAGGCATAATTATGACTAACTGCATTTAATAAATGAAACGATTTTAGTTAGTCATAATATAAATTAAACTATAACTTGCATTTTGGAAAGTAGGCCGTGAAATGCTAAAAAGGTACATACTCTTAACACAATAAAGCATGAAAAATGACTGGATGAAAATACTTGATGATTCAAATGTAGTTGTAAAGTGAAATGCCACATGCTTATGCAGACATATGACATCAATTCTGGCTGCATCATAAAGTGAATCATTGCAGGTCATTAAATATGATGTCATATGACTACAACTTATAACTTCCTGCTGTCTTCCTCACTGACTTGTCAGAATTTGGTGGTGAAATTTGCAAATGGAGATCATGTGACTGTGTAACGGTTGTAAATGCACACCAGATATCAAGCAACTGCATTATGATCACATGACTATGGAGACACTACAATGGTAGCAACTTAGAGGACCAGTTGTAAGTCCATTTTTTCAGCACCACTGTAACTTTGAACATCCCCGCATGAGTTCAATAGTCAGTAAGCAAGGACCACCTGTACTATCTCTCCCCACACAGCTTCCCTTCAGAAAGGAATGATTGGGTTGAAGCCAGCACCACTTATTCCCCCTTAGGTTTCTCTTTGGGATACCAATGGCCAGTTTGTTACCAAAAGCAGGAAACATTTCTAGAGCTCCAGTTTTTCCAGAAAAAAAGAAGATAGCATTGAATGAGCAATCCTATGTTCACTCCTATAAATAATCATGAGTATGAAGAAATAAGCATATTACATCAGTCTGTAGGAACAACAAAGAAACCAGTGAAAACAAATCAAAAACCCATTTTATGTAACATACCTAAAACGTCTGCCACGTTGCTGGTTCATTTTTGCTCTTGGAGCTACTCCATCAACTGCCATAAAAAAAACTTTTCTTGGTTTAATAATGCGAAATAAAACTTCTAAATAGTGAAATATATCAGCAAAGATCTTGTCTTCAGAGATTCGGAAATGAACATCATCATCATTAGGATGTGAACATTGATGAATAATGCCATTCATGTCCAAATATAAGTTGTCAAATTCTGGAATCTAGAAAACATATTAAATATAGAATTTGTTCTATTAGTCAAGTTTTAATAAGTTAAAATTTCTTCTATGAAAATTGTACTTTGCATTAGCTAATTTCATTTTATATCTCTATTTGGAAAACACATAGGCTAATATTCTACATATTCTGCATATAGGCGGCCACCTAATTAAAAATAAAATTCAGAAAGTGATAAAAATAAGGAAGTTTACCATTAATAATGACTCTGTAGTGATTACATTAATTTTAAATCTAAAAACTTTCATTTTTAATAGTGCCAGAACTTCTCAAAAAGGGCATTACATCCATCCATATTTATTTTAGAGAATTTATATAATCATCCACTCACTTTCAATGACTTTAGGCATTCTACAAACAATAAAAAACGTAATATAAAAAGAGTAAAAACAATAACTCCCCCCCCAGGTGACAGCAAGCACTCAAACAAGTCACTTAATGGGCTCCATCCCACTTTGGGTTTCCAAGCCCATTGGCAAAACTAGACCTTCAGGGCCTTGTGAAAGAGTGTCAAAGTAGGAGCCAGTCTAATCTCCATGGAGATGATGTTCTAAAGGAAGGGAGCCACCATGGAGAAAGGTCTTCACACCAGATCTACTTCCTTAGGAAAAGGAAACTGCAACAACATTCCCTGCCTCCCTGCTCTAGTGAGTCAGGTGGATGTAACTGGAAAGAGATGGTCTTTCAGATAACCTGGTCTCAAGCCATGTAGGGATTTAAAGATGACAGCCAGCAACTTGAATTTCATCCAGAAGCAAATCAGTAGCCAATGCAGCTCCTGCAGGAGAGGTGACACCTGGGTCTGTACAAAACCATATAGGCCACTGCATTTTGAACTAAGTGGAGCTTCCAGATGCTTTTCAAGGGCAGCCCCATGCAGAGCACGTTGCAATGGTCAAGATGAGTGGTGACTTGGGCATGAATGACTGTGACCAGGAAAGGGTTTAACTGGTGCACAACCTGCAGTTACACAAAAGCCCTCCTGGCCATGATTACCACCTGCTCCTCAAGCAGAAGTCATGAGACTCCCAGATTGCTCATTGGGTCTGTCTGGGGCAATGTAACCCCATCCAAGACCAGAGATGGCAATTTTCCATGGATCAAAGAATCCCAACTCAGAGCCACTTGGTCTTGCCATGGTTGTTTCACCTGTTGCTCCCCATCCAGCCCTTAACAACCTCCAAGCAACGCTACTTAATTTGAAACAGTCCAATTCAAAACATTTTGCACATTATTAACTTGTAAAACATTACAATGTAAACAACTCTTAACAAATGGCACAGAAGTTCCAGTTTTAATATTTCAGAACTCAAAAGCATATCTGACTGAAGCATATCGCTTACCAGAACAGCCAATGTTCTATAAGAGTATTAAGATAGGTTTCAATTCTGCTTTGCTGATTAAGATGCAAGAAACACAATCCAATGATAGTTACATCTATTAATTTTCTCATTACAAAGCTTACTGGAGATGCTGAACTTCACAATATGTTCCAAATATTTGCATATGTAATAAATTAATGGGCAGTGCTTAATTTTAATAACACTAAGTCATGCTGAAATCTATGCTCTGCTATAAAATGATTAAGTGATCATTCAATCTTTATGCCCATCCCTGTGCCCACAGACCACAGTTGCCCGCCAGGCTTTTAATATATTGTTAATTCTTTGCCCACCTAATTTGGTCAGCCTTCACTGGGAGACAAAAAGAAATTTCACAATTATTGTTTTATTTATGATGAGGATGACTTTGAATTACTGTGCTACTTCATGTATTGGCAATGAAAGAGTAAGCTTGAAAGTTCATCCCTTTTCTTGTAGAAATGGGCTTAGGGATCATTATTGCACCAATAAGGGGAATATAGCATCTCTCTCTCTATATGGGTGTAAACTATGCATATGAATCTCCTCAGAAATATATATATATGAGTAGCTAGATTTACATATACATTAAATTATAATGCAGCTGGTTTACATCTGACTGGACCTTCTAGGAACCTTGTTCATATGTATAAAAACTATGTTTCCAACAAAAGATATAGCACCATATTTTACATGCCTTAATTTCTAAAAGCTGTGGCCCACCAAATTATATATGATTAAAATGCTACTCATCTTCACAAAAACAGCAAGATCCAAATATATTTTTATTTTATTATATCCAAAATATAATACAGCAAGTATATAGAAACATTTAATAATGAACTTATAAGTGTACAGAATTCTTCTGAATTCACCGTGCTTTGCTTTACCATTTTAATATCAAAATATGTAAATACTTTAACCTATACAAAAAGTATTAAAATAAAGCAAAATAAAATAAGGAGAAAAGGTGTTTAAAAATTGGGAATCTGAGACATAAAATGTAACACAAAAGGCACTGAAAATATGCAAAAGCGTGAAACAGTTATCGTGTTTATTATTTATTAAAAATTATTTGAGGATTTACATTTTGAAGTGATTAAAGAAAAAGGCAGTAAGCATACATTTTCAGGGCAAAAATGTTATATTCAGATAGTCTACAACTTACGACCACAATGGAGCCCAACATTTATGTTGCTAAGTGAGAAATTTGTGAGAAAAAAAAGTGAAAAAGAGCTGTGTTGGTGCAGTAGTTAGAAAGCAGTACTGCAGAGGCGTTCAATTCTGATCAGCTCAAGGTTGACTCATCCTTCCAAGGTTGATAAAATGAGGACCTGAATTGTTGGGGCAATATGCTGACTCTGTAAACCACTTAGACAGGGCTGTAAAGCACTGTGAAGCGGTATATAAGTCTAAGTGCTATTGCTATTTGTTGAGTTTTGTCCCATTTACGACTTTTCTTGCCACATTTGTTAAGTGAATCACTGTAGTTAAATTAGTAACAAGGTTGTTAAGCGAATTTGACTTTGCTTGTCAGGTTGTCGCAAAAGGTGATCACATAACCCCAGGACACTGCAACCATCATAAATGTGAGTCAGTTGTCAAGCATCCAAATGTAAATCATGTGACTATGTGGATGCTATAATGGTCATAACTGTGAACAATGGTCACAAGTCACTTTTTTCAGTGCTGTTGTAACTTTAAATGGTCACTAAATGAATTCTTGTAAGTTGAGGACTACCTGTACTTGAATGAGAACCAACAGGAAAAAAGCAAAATAAGTCTGCACAATATTTCCATTTAGAATTGTACTTTTAAAAAGAATTTTTCATCCAGAAATTCAATTCTGGATAAAAATTGTATCTAAATTTTGTCCATTATTTTTATTCTGCATTGGTATAATAAAACAACTGACAAAAATGTGGAAGCTATATATGTAAACTAATTTATCTTGATTTAAAGCATATCTACTAACACTAGGGTTCTATAAAATCGTATTACAAACTACAATGACTAATTTTAGAAACAATATTTCTCTGAAACAAAGTAAACTATAATGTATCATTTTATTTTACATTGGTTCAAAGCAGAACTGTTTAACTGAGATGCACTCAGGAAAACAATATCAAGCTAGGAAGCAAATAACAACGGATAATATTGCAATTGTATGACATTGCACTTAAATTCATACAGCACTCATATATGCCTTAGCACAATTAATTATACTCTGCATAGAGTATAACTATTCCTAAACTCTGATTCAATAAAAATTTTATATGATTACTTGTGTAATTCTGTTAGTAAGGAGGACAGTATTGTTTCTTTCCCTCTTTCTCAGCATAAAATATTATGTTCTTCATTCTTTGTTTTGATTTCTTTGCATGCCTTTCAATTGTTGGCTAGTACAAAAGAAACTTTATTGAATTTTTAATGTAACAGACATGAGGAATACTACATTTTCCCAACATGTTGCATTTTCAGCTATCTAGTCCTCATCTTCCCCTAGTCTGTTAAAAAGATAAAGTACATTAGGATGCAATGTGCTTTATAAATCCGATTTAAATTTTAAAACAATACTAATAGGAGGAGATGTAATCTTAAACACGCTGTTGGGCTAAAAAGGAAAAGAAAATATTTCTAATGACGTGGACAGTTTTTCCTACGACATCATGAAGCAAAACCGAAAATAACTTGGCAGGCTCCAGACAGCAGGAAGCCCGCCACTCTTTTCTCCGTGGCTTCCCACACGAAATGAAAACTACGAGGTCTCTGGGAGTTTCACAAAACTCTTTCCAGACCCGCGTTTGTGAGAAATCGCCGCTGACATTCGCGGTTAGGGGTCAAAGACACCCGGACAGAAAGGAAAAGTTGAAATGTGTTTGAATATTAGTAAGTTATAGGTTTTCTCTCGGGTTCACTCCTGTTCTCCACCAATTTCCCCTTTCCTGAAAAAAAAGATAAAGCGGCCTAAAACTCATAGCCGGGGCAAAAAGGAAAAAAAAATATGAGAGGACTGCCAGCAAGTCAAGAATCCAAAATGGTAACTCCGTCACGGCGCTTTCCAGTTGGGGATCCACGCAACAATTCCAGAGGCAGGCGCGGCTTTACTGCCAGACCTGTCCATCACACCAGAGGCCCCTCAGGAAGGAAGAAGAGAATCGCCCCGGGTCGGCGGCTAGGCAGCCTCTCAGCTTCCCTCTCCAGAGCAGGGAAGCGCAAACCGCAGCTGCTCACCTGATGCTCCTTCACCACCTGACTGAGGCAAGGATACCGCTCCGAGACCCACCGATAAAACTTCGGCACCCCCATAGCTGCTGGCTTCTGCCCTTCCTCTTTAGCTACCTCCCGCAGTCCACTCGGACCCAAACAACCGCCTTTGCACCTTTCCTCTCAGGCAAAGCGCTTCCTTCCGCCAAGGCCCCAAACCATAGAGCGGGCCTCACCAGAGCGGACGACTCAGCGTCGGAAATCAAAGGTGGGCGGCGGCAGCTTCTTATTGGACGTCGTGAGAATTGCAGGTTTCTATCATCCTGTATCGGCCGAAGTTTCCCCTTGTTACAGTAGTATTAGATGATGGAGGAGAAAAAGACGCGAAAGTAATTTTTTCGGTCCCTAGGTTGCCGTCAGACATTAGGGCAGAGGATTAAAAAAAATCCCTTGAAAGGTCCATAGAGAGACTGGAAAAAGGTGGAATGACAGAACGACCGGCAGCAAGGAAACGAATAAGTAAAATCAAACTAAATAGAAAATGGATTTGTGATGAAACATTTAAGCTTCCCTTAATATGCTAGGAAATCGGCACCTACCTAGCCACAATCAATATACAGTATATTAGAGATGAAGTTGTTACTTAATCATACTACACAAAATTATCTGCTACAATGTCCTACCAGTCAATGACTACTTCAGCTTCAACCGCAACAATACAAGAGCACACAACAGATACAAACTCAATGTAAACCATTCCAAACTTGATTGCAGAAAGTACGACTTCAGCAAGAGTGGTCAATGCCTGGAATGCACTACCTGACTGTTGTTACATCCTCAGACCCCCTACTCCTTCAACCTCAAACTATCCACTATTGACCTCACCCCATTCCTAAGGTCTGTAAGGGGCATGCATAAGTGTACCATCGTGCCTCCCGTCTCTGTCCTATTGTCCCATTTATTTGTACCTATTTCCTGTATTCTTACTCATTTTTATACTTATACCTATTATCTTGTAAGCGATTGACAAATCAAATCAAATCAATAAAAGTTGGCAAGCAGAGGAAGGTAGAAATGGGAAGGTTCTTCTGGCCCTAGCTGGGGTGGAATTGGTAGAGGTGAAGCGTAACTCCAGTTCAGTGTTGAGTATCATATATAACCAGTTATTGGGTGCCTGGGAGAGTGGGTTGAGGTAGCTGAAAGGACATGGAGAAGTATGGTAGAAGGGAAGGCATTGGTCATACGTGCTGCTAAGAGCTGGCTAGATAATGAGCCCCTCTTACTGAGATGGGCCCAGGAGTTTCATGTCTTGCTTTATTCCTGTCCTAAGCAAGAAAAGTATTACGGCAGTTGTGTGCCTGGCTATTGTGAACACTGTTTGGCATGTGAGGTTAAGCTAAAGGGACAAAATGGAGTTGCTGCTATTGTGCTGTCCTAACAGAGGTATGGCAGCATCCCTCCTTGGACTGCTTGATTTAACTGATATGGATTTGCTCAGACTATTGGTACTGGCTAATTTTAATCTTTTGTCACTGAGATTGGAGGTAATTTAGGAGTTATTTCTGCAGTGGCACTACAGACTTATCAGCCACTCAACCTCTATATTGCTGCCATATATTAAACCTAGTCCTAACTTTGGAAATATGAAATGGGTTCTGGAGAACATCTCCACCATATCTATGAATCCGTAATAATGGGGTTAACCCAAACTACAACTATTGCAAACAGTACTGGCTAATTAAAATAGTTCACTCAGAGTATCTGATGAATTAGAAAGATTTTCAGGGATCATTTGGATACAATGAATACAAACGAATCCTTTAGAAATACTATGGGGCATGAGAAATAATTAACTTCCTTTTCCCTTTCACTGATTCTATTGGGCTATAGTATACAGTGTCTTATTTCAGTGGAAAGACACCAGCTAGAAACACAGCTATGGATTCTAATTTACCTCAAGTGCAGTAACATGATTAAAAATGAAATTATTCTTGATGAAATTAGTTTAATTGAAAGTGAAACCAATTCTTATTTTAATGCAGTTGTGCAATACTTCAGACTTACTCTCTCAAAAGTGCTTTGGGGCACATGGGAACACAAACATTGTAGCTATAATACCTGAAAATAGATGGTTATTGTCCATTTCTTCCTAACCCTGACTCTATAATTTCTCCTAGTGATTATATTATTAAAAGTTGAATGTCTATGACTTACATAGTTAGCTTCAGTGTTCACCATATCTCATCTAAAGCATTATTTCTAACTCTGGTTAACACTTTTAAGGATTCAAACAAATTAATTTGGGACCTGGCAGTGAGAATATTAGGGACACAAAAATCTACAAATCTTATGAACAGATTGAAGGAGGTATGCATATTTAGCCTTGAGAACTCAAGGTTTTAGTAGAGATTGACAGTAATCTTCAGATACCTGAAAAATGTCACAGAGGACTATTATCAATTGTGCTGAAATACAGGTTACAGGACACAGAATATTTATTTAATTTCTAGAAGTCAGATTCCAAGTGAATGGAAACTTGGCTAACAGCAACAACTATTTGATAGTGGAACGAAAGACATGTGATGTCTTTGAAATAATTTATTCTACTGAAAAATAGTATCCTACCCATAGTGAAATAGATGCAAGTAAGCAAATACACACATTCTTAAAGAATCATTATTGAAAATAATAATGGAGATTCATCTGCATATAGCTATCATAAAATCAGTATGATCAATGTTTTGGGTAAAGTACAACAGTCTTTAATAATGGTAATAGACATATTCTTCTAAGAATAATTCTCAGTGAAGTATTCCCTTTCTCATTCATTATTGTTACTGTTGAAAGATTTAGTATTTGGATCCACTGAAATCCAGTCATTCTCCTTTCTTAAGTATGTAGATCAGCTACAATTTTTTAACTCTCATTTTTCTCTTTTATTCTCATCTGGCTTACCCTATTATACGTCCAGTATCGTTAACATTCCTAGCTCAAAGACCTACTATTATTGTATTATTAAGCTTGTGGAAACAGCATTGTGATAAACATAATAACTTGCATTTTGTAGTCAAACTTTTTTTACTGGAATAAGTTCTATAAATAGAACTTCCACTGTATCAGTGGAAACAGTATTTATATACACTGATCTGCATTAGCAGAATTTACTAACTTTAAAAAAACTAAGATTTGTTGTCTGCAAATGACAGCATATCACATATACGGTGCCCAACCAATATACATCTGACACAGCAGGTTTTCATCAGTTGAGTCTTGAATAAGATGGTGAACATGTCCTTCAATTGACAATGGTAGGCCCTTTACCCTGTTCCTATTTTTTATTACACCCTGCAGCCGCTGCTCTATATCTTGCACATGAGTCTTGGCCTGAAAAACAAAAAATAATCTACATAAGAAAAAGTTGTCATCAGTAATTAGAAGCTAAATTTTTAATGGTAAGTATTCTATCTTTCTCCTTCCAACTTACAAGATTGAGTTTCCACTGAAGGTTTATTGAATTATATAAAACTGAGTACTATGTACTATACATTAAGCCATAAATTACAATTTACAGTACATACTATATAATATAAACTTATTACATTAAACCAATCCAATAATTGTATGGTTTAGCTGCGTAGTGAATGAACTCTGGAGCTATCTAGTAAACCCTTATGGATGTCCCAGTCAAACTGGGAGCATATACTATTCATAGATGACAACCACCTTAAATGTTGCTGGGAGACTGGCACTTCCTGAAAGATATTTTTTAATTTACATTAATCTTATATTTATATTTATTTACATGTATTTAAAAAAAATGAAATCAACAGCAGGCTATGTTCAACACCATTGCAGACAAGATAAGATGATTGATTACATGCATCCCTATCTTCTTATGCAGAGGTGAAAAGGAAAATGGGGAGGGGAAAAGAGGAAAGAGCTCTTGGAGCCAACATTCTCTAGGATTTTATTCCCATCCCAGCAGTCAAAAAAGCTGATTAAACTTCTATTAGTCATTTTCCTATCAGAAAATATGGATGTCTGGAAGACATTAGTTTAGCCATAAAGAACCCAGGCTATAATAATTCCTCTAATTTCAGTATTAACTGAAAAATGATATTCAACATAGCATGCTCAATATGTGTGTAATGTAATTCCAGCCACTGTGTATATTATGGTAAGAGCTTACTATATTAGTAATAGGATACAATTCCATAATTTTTTAGTTTCCATTTATATACATTAAAAAAGTGGTCAATTTCAAAATAAAAATTTCAAGCTTAATTTTGAATTCTTCATTAAAAAAAATCTTCATTAAAACTGATAAGAATTGACATGCATAAAATATGCTTTGGGAGATGATAGATTTATCAGAAACAATTTGGGGTACAGGCTAAGATATTGGGCTAGAAACTGGGAGATAATGTGTTCTAGTCCCACCTTAGGCAAGGCCAGTCTGCCTTAGGAAGCTGGCAATAGCAAACTTCCAAAAATCTTACCAGAAATCAAAAATGGATGGGAAAGTCATGGGAAAAAGAGGTAACTGAATGTATAATTTGGTAATAAAACATTAAAAGTACAATCTATAAAGTTTAAATTTGATGAGCAAGTTTTTAAAGTATTATTTTTATTTATATGATAAAAATTAACCTAATCACAAAAATAAGTATTTCTCCATATTATTTGGTATTAATGAATGAAATAATTATAAAAATTAAACTGCTAGCATGCATCAATATGAGAATGACCTGATGAAAAAAAATAAGTCAAAGTTTCCAATTCTTACAGATACCTATTCTTTTTAAAAATAAATTTTATTAAGTTTTGAAATTTTAAAAACAAAAAACTTTATACATTAGAGTCAACATCAAGACATCTTTTATATCTCTTTGCATTCTTCAGTATATATATTTACTTATTCCTTTACCATTACATCTTACTCTTGCTATAAATCAGTATCCTTTATCCTTACACATTAATCTTCTCTATAATATATTTACACATTCCCTCATTCTTTTCCTAATTGCCATTTTATTTTCTTTTTATTTCTAAACCACTCATACCAGGCATACCAGGCCCTGTAATAAATTGAATCTTCTCTGTCTTTTATTTTCATCATTAGCCTGTCCAACTCTATACAATCTATTATTTGTTTTATAACCATGCCTTCCGTTGGAACCCTTTTCATTCCAGAGTTGTGCGTATGAGAATAGTTACCTATTCCTAATGTGTTTGGCTCTTCTTAAATAAATTCAGTTATCATTCAAAGCAAGGTTATGTTGCTTAATATTATAGTGTCTATTTTTATTTGTTTACTGCCCTGGTGCAAAGTTTGAATTTTTAACCCTGAGTTTTACCAGCTTACCTTTTCATTGACAATTTCTCCAGTTTCATTTACCAAGGTTTTTGTATTGCCTCTACCTGGTTTACTCCATTCCACAAGGGGATCATGCAGAAAAGTCTTCAAAACACTAGATTTGGGAGAGAATAAAATATTTTTACTTGCATTTGTTGTATTAAGTCTCATTAGATTCAGTTACTACCCAAATCTGCTGGGAGTAGAACAGCATATTATAAAATAATCATCATCATAATCAGGCTGACTACAAACAACAGAAAGGTAAAGTAGCAACAATGGTGCACTGAAATATCTACAAGAAACACCACTTGCTTGCAAGCAAGAATTTGTAGGACCACAAAATAACCAAAGTAATAGAAAATGAAGAAGCTAAAGTGCTGTTCGACTTCAGAATTCAGACAAACAAGTGCCTTCCATATAACAACACCCCAGATATTGATTGTGGCTGGATAATGGATGTGGCAGGAGATGGAGACAGCAAAAGAGAAGAGAAAGAACTGGAGAAAATCACAAAATGCAAGGACCTGCAAGTAGAACAACAACTGTGGCACACACACACACACACACAAAAAAGCAGAGCTAGTACCAATAGTACAGGTATTCCCCGCTTACAACATTTAGTGACCATTTGAAGTTACAATAGTACTGAAAAAAATGACTTATGACTATTTTTCACACTTATGACAATTACAGCATCACTGTGGTCATGTGATCGAAATTCAGACATTTGGCAACTGACTCATATTTATGACAGTTGCAGTGTCCTGGGGTCTTATGATCACCTTTTGCAAACTTCTGACAAAGTCAGAAAAGCTGGATTCACTTAACAACTTACTAACTTAACAACTGCAGGGATTCACTTAACAAATGTGGCAAGAAGAGTTGTAAAATGGGGCAAAACTCAGATAACAAATGTCTCACTTAACAACAGAAATTTTGGACCCATTTGTGGTTGTAAGTCAAGGACTACCTGTAATAGGTGCCTTGGGTGCAACCCCCCCCCCCAAAAATCTGGAGCAACGCTTTAACACTATTGCATTGACAAAATCATGAATTGCAAAAAACAGCTTTTGTTGGAATGGCTTATATTCTGTGGTGCTCCTTTAATATAATCAAACAACATCTACTGATCTCACGTCCTTAGAAGAGACTCACTAGGTTGATAAAAATGTCAAATCCAGTGTAAATAGCTGGCTGATTGTGCAACCAACCATTAATCAGGGGATGTTGAATAGGAGACAAAGAATTGGAAGAGATCAAGTACTGTATCAAGTTCTGAAAACTGCCTGTGGTGGTCTCAGAGGTTATTGGCACATTGACAAACTTTCTGTCAATTAGAAAAGCCCACACTGTTTGGATACACATATATACCTTGCCAATACATTATGACATCCTAGGTTCTTGAGAAAAACTCGATGCATTTGAAGGCCAATACAGTTAAAGAACTGGCAATTGTGATTTCATGTTGTTGCATATATATTATTTCTAGATTTCTATAAGAATCTTAAAAAGTTAGTAAGTGCATTGATTCTGAGCTGAGAGCATGTGACTAAACTTTTATCTATTTCAGTTTTCCCACAGGAAACCATTTTTTAATTCTTATTTGGGAAGTACCATGCACAAATCCAGAAGAGATAATCACAAAATAATTATTTGCAGCTCTCTTTCTTATTAGCACAATAGTTTATAACTGCATGACTATCCTGTTTGGTCTGATCTCTGGGTCACAGAAACAGAGAAAAAGAAAAAATACATAAGCAGTACTACCCAATGAATATTACAAGGCTTATTTATGCAATGTATAAAAGGAAACCAAGCCATCAAAGAATATAGTGGCTGGTCACCATCAAAGCTGACACCAGCCAGAGCACAGAAAAATTCAAAGTGCAAGATCAGAAGATGTGAGACCTGGCCCATAGAATCACCAAGAGTCGGACACAACTAAATGGATATTATAATCATTTATGCAATGTAGCATGATAATAATGAGAATTTGAAGTTGAAATGATTAAGTGTAATGATTTTATGTGCCTTTCCCCATTCTACTTGAAGACCATACTTTCTTTACCTCATGAGTGGTTCTCTCTGGTTTCGCATAAGTCTTAAGGTAACTTCACAAGCTCTCCTGAAGAGCCCTTCTGTGCCCATTGGACCCATCGCATTGACCATGTTATGAGTAAGGCGAAATGGAACAATTTCCGGAACATCAAAAGTTTCTCCCTTTAAATGAATATAAGAATAAATTCAGCAACACACTTCTCTCAAAATGGAATGCAATAGATTCTTATACCGCTTGTATTATGCAATTATACAAGAAATTTTATTTAAGTTATACTATTATAGAATAGAAGTAGAGTAGAATAGAATTCTTTATTGGTCAAGTGTGATTGGACACACATGGAATTTGTCTTGGCACAAATGCTCTCAGTGTACATAAAAGAAAAGATACATTCATCAAGAGTCAAGAATCATAAGGTACAACACTTAATAATAGTCATAGGGTACAATAAGCAATCAAATCATACTAGGAAACAGTCAATATAATGTTATAATGTTAGTACTGCTTATTTCACTCCTTTCCAAATTACTTTGGTGTTTGTGTATAGACAGGCTGATTATGTTTTACCATTAACCAATGTTAAATGTAATATAAATGTAAAACAAAAACCATATTTGTGATTTTTATTACTGGATGTGAAAATATTCAATACATGGGACAGCTTTTTAAAATAGTTCATGGCTACTTAAAAACAAATGTTTCAGGCATTTGGATCTGTGATGGATCTGAACAGGGTAGATTTGATCCATGCAAAAACGGTTTGGCAATTATGAGGAGGAAATCAAAGGACATTGAAAGCTGGAGAGAGATAAGGAAGGAAAAGAAGAAAGATGCTGGGAAGATTGGGGGACACTGGAGAATACTGTTTTGAGAAATCGACGGGTGAATGAAGCAATGAAAATTAGGAGTAGGCAGCCTGATATGATATGATGTATTACTCTAGGATACTGGGTTTTGAGGGAGTTAAGGTAAATTGAATATGATGTTCTGGGACTTCAGCAACAAAGATGAAGGGAAAGATGGGAAAATGCTAGAAAAATGAATGACTAGGCAGGCCAATGGGATAAGCTTACTTCAGGCATTGGTATTAACAAGGAAGGGAAAGAGAAGGGAAAATGCTGGAAGGGAGATGGGGTTGGACAAACACTTCTAGAAGCTGGTGAAGGGGAGATGGGAGAGAGATTTTATTACTACCAGTGGGTGGTTCAGAATGATTTGGTAGATCCTCCAGAACATATTGATTTTGTTCTGGGTTACAGACAAAACATTGTTCCCATTGAAGTAACACCCCTTTGGGAGACTTTCTACCCTTAAGGACAGTCTAGATAGTTTTAAATAACTACAGTGACTGTGAATTGATACATTTTGTTCCTGAAAGTTAAAATAACATTTTTTTCAATATTGGAAGTATCGTTTGCAAAGACTGGAACCTGCCTGGAAAAATTTGAAGACTGTTTCAGGTAGGCATGACTGCAATTCAGATGTATTTATTTTGCCAACATACTTAAAATAAAATTAAAATACATTAAAATAAAAAATATTTTAAATTCAATATTTAACTGCTCACCTTATTAAACAGACAGTTGAAATCTACATGCACGCATTCACCAGTTAAAGAATCAAACAGAATATTTTCTCCATGACGGTCCCCAAGACCCAGCATGTACCCGACCATTGACATAACTGCAGTGGAACGACAATAGGCTGATCTGCTGCTGTACCTACAGAAAAAATAAAAATCAAGATACCTTATAGGTACTTGGTCATTTTGTAATAATTGTTGGTGGCATGACAATTTGTGCACTCAGCAAAAACATAAAATATGTATAGTTTATGATGATTACTACAGGCAGTCCTTGACTTATGACCACAATTGGGAATGGAACTTTAATTGCTAAGCAAGATGATTGTTAAGTAATCTTCAACCAATATTACAACCTTTTTATTGTTGTGGTCATTAAGTAAATAAATCATGAGGTTAAGTGAATCCAGCTTCCCCTATTGATTTTGCTTGCTGGAAGCCAGCTGGGAAGATCCCATGTCAAAACCATGTGACTGCAGGACACTACAATTGTTGCAAATAAATGCCAGCTGCTAAGCGCCTGAATTTTGATCATGTGACTGGAGGAACCACAATGGTCATAAGTGCCAGGGCTGGTCATAAGTGTGTAGACCTGTGGTGAGTCACTTTTTCAGCACCATCTTAACTTCTAATGGTTGCTAAACAACTATTTGGAAGATGAGGAATATCTGTAGTGTTTGAATTAAAAAAATTATGTAAGCAATCAGATTTTTTTTAAGTTGTAGATATTGTTGTAGTGTAACTCAAACTGTATTTAAATGTATATTTATTATATTTATATACCATTCAACTCCTAATAACTGTAGAAAAAAGACTGACCATGAAGTAGGATCAGGGAATTTTCTCAGAAACCATTCATGAAAAATTGGAGGATGCCGAGGAAGTAGAGTTTCTTTGAAAACCTTCAGCTTTTCAGATAAAGGTGCTGTTTTTGGAATAATACACTGACGTAGCTCTTTGCCAGTCATGTAGATGCCTGTTAAAGAAAAACAAATATAATTACACTGCATATTCTGTAGCAAATAGCATTCACTAGTTCTCTTCCCCTCCCCTTCATTTTATCTTTTCACTCACACTTTTTAAAGATTACACCATCATTATTTTACCTTTTTCTTTGTATAATTTAATTAGGATATTTCGCAAACCAGCAGTGTTGTTCACCCATTCAATGATTCCACATTCCTCATTCAGAGGAATAACAGCATAGGTTCGGATGTGGAGTTCTCGTCTTCGTGACTCTGCATCTTTTCTTAAGCACTAGGGTAGAAACATAGCATGCTCCATAAGATTAATGTAAAACAGTACCTTTAATTTCATTTTAATTCATTTCTCTGCCTCTTGCAATCCCAAATTAAAAGTTTGTATTTTTAGAAAGGGTGTGTACACACACACACACCAAACACATATGAAAATATCAATTGCTTTATTTTCCCCACACAAGATCCCCTACAGAAGATTCAGGGAGTTAAAGTCGTGCACAATCCAATATTATTAAAAGTTTATATACTGTACAATATTTCTGCTACCAAAACCACCTAAGCACTTAAAAATTTAAAACAGATTACAAAAATAATTTTAACAGAAAACAGTAATTTTGACAAAAATATTGAATCTTTAAAAACAAAAACACTGTTCCCATTCATTCAAAATGGGGCAAACAAGAACCAAAATGACTTTATAAATATAGAAAGACAAATAATATGGGTTCCTTTTATAAAAAGCTTTACATATCTGACTAGATTTTAAGCATATGTATTTTCATCAGTGCCACTATAGTATTAGAAAATTTTGCTGAGATTTATATTCAAAATCAACTTTTCATAAAACACATATTATATATTGTAGAAAGCAGACTATTACTCAATGTATTAAATCAGGCTTGATTAAAATCAGAATGTCTTCTCAGGTTACCCGCAATATATTTGACAGCAAATAAGACATTGATTTGCAATGCAAATAAGACTGCGTTGTTTAGAATGGGGACAGACAGTAAGAGGAACTGCAAACAAGCATATTTGGGTAAATCAATTCTGGTTAATCAGTATACACAAACATGCTCACTGATAACTCTAAAGAAAACATTTAGTGGATTGTCAGCAGCAAGTTTGCCGCACATTCAGAAACATATTTAGAATTTAACCTTATTTATGAGGGAGTTGAATTCCATGAGTCGACAGTCTTTTCTAAGATCATCTTTTGGCTTACACATCATGATATAAGATTTCCCATCTGAACCTTTTAAAGTAATCTTCTTGGGCTTCTGAAGCGATGGAAGGATTTCAACCTACAGTAAAAAAAGAGGCAGAGTTCTTTCATACTGTTTCAGCCAACATACCTCATAGATACATTACTGTGAAGGAAATATAGTCTTTGATTTACAACTATTCATTTAACAATGATTCAAAGTTACAATGGTGCTAAAAATTGACATGACCTGTTCCCAAGGTTACAAACATGACATCATGCCTGCAGTCATGTCATGATAATTCAGGCATTTGGCAATAGGCTCACATTTATGACAATTTCAGGGTCTTGTGGTCATGTGATCATGATTTGCAATTTCCCAAATGGCTTCTGATAAGCAAAGCCAATTGGGTGGGGGGAGAGAAGCTGGGTTCACTTAATAATTACAGTAAAAAATGATAAAATCAGGTCCACTCATGCAGTGACTTGCTTAAGTACAACATTGCTTAGCAACTAAATTTTGGTCCCAGTTGTGTTCATGAATCAAGGACTCCCTGTCTGCTGCCTTGAGGTCCTGAAGAAAAGATGTGGCATAATTTAAAGACTTGATTTCCTTTTTCCATTTTACTTTGACTACCAAGAGAAAAAGTCTTTGATTTGGAAAGTAAATTTAGGTCTAAAGGTTAAGCCTTTTCTATTGTGATGTCCTCCCTTCTGAGCATGATCCCCCTTGAACTGAATACCTGAACACTACAGGCATTATGGAAGATGTAGCTTTGTCTCCGCATTTGGCGATCTGGCTGTAGAACATGCATGGATGGTACTCTGATGTGGATTGTGACTATGTTTTTGTGTTTCAATATGATTTAAACATGGTTTTATATCCTTGTCCTTTTTATTTGCATTTGTGGAACAGATGGCTAAATATTTATGTGTTAAATTTATATTCTGCCCATCTTATGACTGAAATATTATATAATTTGATCAAGCAAACAAATAAGGATTAATAGATACTAACAGTATCGCCAAAACTTTCAATGTAAGCCCAACATCCAGGAAATGGATCATGATTGGAATGTGTTCCAGGAACTGAAGGAAGAGTTGGTATCATTACAGATTGCAAAGGTATAAGAATCTGACTGAATGCTTGGTCTTCTACCAGCCTCTTGAGGTTTTTGAAATGAATAGCCATACTTAAAGTAGAGGTATTTTCAGCAACCTGAAAAAAGTTTAAAAAGTAATCAAATGCAAACATTCAATCATATAATTATCTTAACTCTAACTTTAACATCCATACAGTTTTTCCACTCATCATTAACTAATTTAGGATGTAATTTCAACTCCACAAAAAATGCAGCATTATTATAATGCTGAATATAATAATGCAGTAATATATTTGAATAGGTCTACGGAAAATGTTTGTGTGCCTATCTTTTGAAAATAAATGATATCCAACCAGTGCCCTGAAGCTGAAAACATGTATCAATCAATAGGAAGAGGACACAATTTTCAGCCATTAGCCCTCCATTTTGACTCTGTGATATTGGTCCTGGAACACTATCATTCCTAATAGTGTTTAGATGAAGCCTATCTGAACCTATCATATAGGTGTATAATAAACCAAAATCTTACAAAATTAAGCCAAATGACCAAAGAATAAAAACATCTGGTAATGTTCCTTTACTAGATCCCTCAGTTACAAACTTTTGTGCATAAATAAGGCCATTAACCATTTATTTTAGCATGATGGTGATGATTGTCAAGAAAGTAGCCACAAAAGAAGGGGCAAATATTTAGAAAAAGAGGGGAAAATATATCATGCCCCAGAGCTACAGAAGAATCTTAAAATGAAATAAGTTTGCATTTCAACACTTGGTATGCTTTAGAACAATACAATAAAGGTTTTTCATTAAATAATTAAAGTTCTGATTTAGAAAACTAGATATTTGACACCTTCATCCTTTGACTTACAAAACAAAACAAAAACATTATTGGTTATGGAGGTGAAAGTAATAGCTAACAAGAGTTTTCAGATTTTAATTACACTTCAAAAAAAGCAAAGTTTAGGAAAATCACAAAATCTGCTTTAAAAAAGCTTGGAGTTTTCAGGAGGGGGCAGGTTGCATTGAAAAATCCCTTGCTCACCATTCTTTTGCTCTTTCCTTTTAAGTGGCCAATAGTTGCTTCTGAGAGATCCTTGGTATTCTCTGAGTTTGGTTATTTTCTTGCAGACATTTAATTACCCAAACTAGGTAACATCATCAGAGCTCTAATGATGCTACCTTGTTTAGATAACAAAATATCTGCAAGAAAACAACCAAGCTCAGAGAGTACCAAGGACCACTCATTTCAACCCTGAGCTACAAATATTCTCATTTGTTGCTTCTTTTAATTACCTAAAGCATATTTAAGAGCACTTATATTGATGGTCTTAGTTTAGATTTAATTTAGATTTAAGTCAACAATTCCTAATTTGGTTATGTTTTCAAATCCACCCAAATCCATGGCATGAAGAAGTCTAAATCCAATCCTTTATAGGATTGTAATTTATTTATAGACTGTAATAAAGAACACACTAGAATGAATAATCTGCTTTCACAAAATAAACATTTTTAATCTACCAGAAACATTAAATTATAGAAAATAAGATAGTTTTGTGCAGTGTATGCATTACCGATTTGTTACAAAGTTCTAGGAGTTTATCTGTCAGACAAGCTGCATCCAAAATAAACTTGCTCAAAGATGCCTTCATATTAACAGCTTTGTTCAAGATTTCTTTGCACCTGGTGGCCCGCATTGGATAGGATGACTGCAGAAAATACAACTTATTGAGCTTTAATGTTATCCTTCAAATCAAAATTTCAGAGCAATTGACAATTACACACAAAACTTGCAACAAAATAATTGCATCAAAATAAATTCAGAAGTTAAAGCCTGACAAAGAAAACTTCTTTGCCTGGAATGTAAAAGGTATTAAGTCCCAACTCACATAAACAAAACAAAACAAATAAATAAAGGCACAAAAACTGAGCAACTCATCTTCCTCATAGCTAGCTATCTCACTTTAGATTGACTTTGAGGGACTTGTGGAAAACAAGTAGACTATATATACACATCTTCGCTCCCACACACATTTTACATAAGTGGGTTTAACACCTGCAGAGGGCTATTGAAAATAAAGTATATCTTAATTATATGATTTTTTCTCAGTCTGGATAATAGCCTTAATTAACAGAAAACTGTTGCTCACAAGAAATATTTCAAGGAAACATCTCTACAGGTGCAAAAGTTGAATCATTTTAATATTTCTTGTAGGGGGAACTTCTATCAAAAATGGAACAACATTAATGAAGGTACCTTAGATACTGCAGTCATCATCCACATAGCTTGTTGAGGATAAGCTAGAAAAACTTTAGCAATGATTGCCATAAGAACAAGAAAGACTTCATCGTGTGAATGGCAGATTCGGGAAATCAGCTGAGAAAACGCTGTCAAAAATTGATAAGGGGCCAAGACTTGTGTATGTTCTGCAATCACTTTGTTAATTTTAGCCAAGTCATTTTTCATTTGTGCACGATCATGGCGAACAGCTAGACAAAGCAATGTAAATCAGCATTTTATTTCATGGGGGGAAAATGTACACAATCCAAACCAAACATATTCCAAAAATGCATTTTTGATATCTATATCTAAAAAAATCATCCTTCTTTATTCTGCAACTGCATGTTGAAGATCTATTGAACATCCACAAGAACAGATTTTCTTTAGTTATATTCCTGTGTGGAATAATTAATTTTATACAAATCATTCCAGCAAGTTCCAGAAAATGCCATCTTATTCAACACAATTATTCTTCAATAACTGTTACCTGCATTTTAAATAAACATATCTAAAAGATAGACCAAAACATATTAAAAATGGACAAAAAAAGAATATATCTTTATTTTTAGATTTGGATTAGATTAGATATACATGGTATTTGCCTATTCAGCTAATGTATTATTCTCTCCTCTTTCTCACACACAAGCACCCCACAATCCTACTCATTCTTACATATTCACACTCCGCTACCATACATACACGTCACATGACCCAATCTGTAGTTCACTCACATCTGTATCAGCTAAACCTCAATGCAGAAAGAGTACTTTTTTATGTCTTACCTTTCTCATATTCATATGCTTTTGCTCCAAAGTCTAGCCACAAAGACAACATTCTTGGCATTGACTGGTATATGAATTGATTTCCAAAATACAAAGATCTGAAATTAAAATACCACCTTGCAAAATGTGTATTTTATCTATGTCCTTTTTCTTCTGCAGTTTGTTTTCACTTTATCTCATGTTAGTGGTTTAAATTACATTTTATTTGACATGTTCCAAGAACAGGAAAAAATGCAAAGATATAAAATTGCTATTTTATTGGTATAGTTTATAAGAATTGGCAGTTTTTATATCTGACTTCGGATATTTGTAATATGTTACAAGATTATAAATGCATTTTTATAAAGTGTTTTTATATAGAACATTATTTACAATGTACTCTTTTTGGAAGATATATCTAGTTTATTTTTTTAAGCTTCTTACCCTGCCCAATAATTTAAATAAAAATGTTGAAACTTCCAAATTGCTTGTTAAATGAGAACTACCAGTTGTTGGTCTATGGCCACTGGCCAAGCTATGCACACTTATGTTGGCATTTGAGAGGAATACTGGTCCCCACACTGTTAAACTGACACTAATCTAGTCATCCCATAGAATGTTAATAAACATCAATAAATATCTAAAATTACCTGAAAGAAGGGGGAAAGAGGAAAAAATAAATATAAATAAAGATCATTATATGCATTTATTGAACTAACCTTCCAAAATGATTAACAATGTATTTGATCAAGTCTCCCTGCTTTTCCATCTTGTTCTCTGTTACTGTAGGCATCACTTTATCATAGTATTTAGCAAGATAAAAATGCCCATTCTCCCATTCTGGCAAGCAGGTGGTGACATCCTGAGGGGGAAAATATAGGTAATAGGTTTATTTATAATAGTAATTAAAATTTAGTTCCATGAGTCAATCATTACTTCAAGCATTTATAATTCTTTCTAGGTTTGTTTGTTTGTTTGTGCCATTCCAAAGTAATATAAATTCTAAAATAGAAAAATAAAAAACAACCTATACAGATTGCACCCAAAGTAAGCTAATGTGAACAAAAGTGATGTAGCTTAAAGTTTTAAAATTACATTATTTAAATTTTCCAATTAGCATTTACCTTATATTTTTTCATTACTGCATTACTCTCAAAGTTGGCTGTTTCTTCCATAAATCTTCCCACCAATAACAGGGCTTGCCCATGAATAAGCTTACTTTTAGCATCACATAATTCTTGACTATCTGGAAAACATAACTCAACTCCCTTTTGAAGAATGATAAGACCTTGATGAGCCTCACCCTGAAAAAAGAGGGGAAAAAAATTAACAGTCACATTACTAATTTTATCACAGTTTTATCATAGTTTTTATATTGATCACAAATAAAATCAATCTTTTCAGCATACAACCAAAAGCATCCGTCAAAGGAGCAGGGACAAACGACAAAATGCATGAAACAGAAATAAAGAGTTACTAAATTCATTTATCCTTGTAATGGGAATTAAAGTTATTACTTTATATACTTCTTTATCCTTTATTTATCTTTATATTCTCTTCTAGCACTGATTATGTTATCTAGTTTAGTAATGAAACATCTGAAAACAGTTAAGCTCAGAGACCACCAAGGACCCCACACTTTCTTTATTATATAATTATACAAAATATATATTTTTTCTTTCTTCTCTTTTTTCTTTTTCCCTACACTTTTATATTATTTTTGTTCTATTTTTGTTTACATTGTTTTGTATTGTTTGTTTTGCCTTGGTGGTGCAGTGGTTAAAATGCAGTATTGCAAACTAATTCTGCCCACAGATAGGATTTCTATTCTGACCGGCTCAAGGCTGACTCAGCCTTTATTCCTTATAAGGTTGATAAAATGAGGTCCCAGATTGTTTGGGGCAAAATGCTGACCCTGTAAACTGCTTAGAGAGTGCTGTAAGGTACTATGGGACAGTATGTAAGTCTAAGTGCTATTACTATTATAATCAACATTCTTATATGTAAAAGGAACATTGCAACTTTATAAAAAGTCTATAATACACTCTCATCTAAATACCATTTTGCCTTAGAGAACAACCTTCTTAATACAGATCTTTCAAATGTAAAATTAAACACTACAAAATACTTTTTCTGACTATATTTCATTTAGATCAGGATGAAGAAGCTTAAATATTGCCCAATAATATGTGATGAAAATTAAAATATAGAGGGAGTCACATTGTATCATATTTACCTTAGACCAGAGCCATTTTGCTCTTTCCACATAAAGTTCAGATAACTTGGATTCTCCAGCATTGAGGAGAGCATTATAGGCTGTTTGGTGATGGCCAGCTTTACGTGCTACTCTGGCACTTTGGAGCCAACATTCTCCTATTAGCTCATTGGAATTCTCTCTATAGAAATACACATTGTCAAAAATATAGTGAGACACTTACGACATTCCATGTGTGCCTGAGAATAAATTCTACATAGTTACAATTCTTACAGTCTTCAGATATTTTTCATCTATTAGTTTAGGGACTAATTGAAAGTAATGATTTAAAATAACAACACTAAAAAAATTGACCCCTTTCTCATTTCCTATATGAGCTATCTATAAGGAATTTTACTTAGCTTGCAGTATTATTTATGTTAGTAAGACTTTCTGTATAATAGTACCATCACTGTGAAAAAAGGACTATAACCTACTAAATTAGAATGTGCATATTTTTATTTTATTTCAACAGGCATTAAGGTGAACTCAGTATGTTTGACAAGCCAAGCAAGGGTACATGGTTTTGCACTATGTGATAATTTTTTCCTTATAATTTCAATTTCACTTTCTTTCAAGCTTCTATTACTATTTGGTAAATGACTTGGTTGTATACCAATAGCAGCCTAGGAATGTTCTTCTCTTTAATTCTCATGATTTATAAAACAGCATGGTTGCATTCACTGCCATCAGATGAGTGGAATTCTAATAGAACAGAATTCTATTGGAATAGAAAAAGTTCCCAGTTACTGGAAAGGAACAACAAATAAAGTCTTCTGTAACCTCTTCATTTGTTTCCATGGTATGGTTAACCATGATGGCAAAGGCCGTTGCTCCTCACTAAGGATGTTCGAATGTTGTTATAATAAATTATCAATAAATTACAAAAACTGTGCAGATTCAGCAATATTTAAACACTGAATAGTGCCTCTGCCTCACACTTATATATTACACTTTTCCTCTCCCCTTTTGGGTTGACTTAAAGCAATGTATATATCTTATATTCTTTAATTGGCTCACAATAAATAGCTCAGTAACTTAACTCTCTTCCTGAAGATTATGTAATTATACCTACAAATTTAATGTATAAAAATTATGATCTAAACGTATCTTGGAAAGCCAATCTGATAGCTAATCCATCTGAACCTCCAGTCAGCTATATGCTATTTTGCTATTTATTATCTAAACTAGGGCTCTGCAACCCGCAGCTCTGGAGCCACACATGGCTCTTTCAGCCCTCTGCTGAGGCTCCCTGTTGGCTGATCCCACCACTGGCTGGCCCCTCCCCTCCCACCCATCACTCTTCGCCTGGCCTGAGAAGGTAAGGGGGATGGAGACTTGTTCCATTTTCCAGAGGAGATGACTGAGTGGAGTGAGTGATGTTGAGTTGGCCATGTCCACTCAGTCACACCAGTTGTTAAATTATTGGCTCCCAGTGTTTTCTGTGGGAAATGGGTCCAAATGGCTCTTTGAGTGTTTAAGGTTATAGACACCAGATCGAAACTATCAATTCATAAAACTGTTGCAAAATCAGGATCATGTAACTCTTCTGAGCTCCTTTTAGAAAGTACAATTTTGCTTTTATTTTGTAAAAAGTAATTGGTACTGATATTTCCCTTTACTAGCTACATTTCAGTCCATTTTAATTTGTAATTCACATAATAAAGAGAGAAAGACAGGATGGGAAAAAAAAGGTTCCATGGCAAAATTCACCTTTTGACGAGACCAAGCAAAGCCCGTCTAAATGCCAGAATTGGCTCTTTAGCTCTGTATGAATTTTGTGTCATTTCTAAACGAGCATGCCAGTTCAAAGAATCTTTACCATAGTAATCATCAGGTTTTTGAAGCAGGGATCCAACACTGTGCTCCAGCTCACAAAGCATATGTAACCTATGATTTAAGAGTATTTATCTATTAAAAGAGTATTTGGAAAGCTACATACTTTAGAGATTGCATTATAATTTTACCAAACTGTCATTTCAGTGTATACAAGTATAGTTCATCTTTAAAAAATTATTTCAATGGAAAAATTACATTAAAATACCACAACTTTAAAAATTTGATTTAATTCAGATTAAGAAGAGCTCATTCTAGCTGGCTAGGTGGGGAAATTCTGGAAGCTGAATTCCACATGCCTTAAAGTTGCCAAGGATGAGAAACACTGATCTAGAGAGTCTGAAATTCCCTTCTGAATCTAGTGCTGCCAAGTATAAAACACACACTTTAAATCTCTTAAAACTTTTATATAAATTTGCCCAAGACAAGGGAATCACAAAATTTCAAATTCACCATTTTCATATTTGTTTTACTGCAAATATGACGCGATGCTTTTCTCTGTCCCAGAACTATTTTTAAAAACTCATTTTTGAATTTAAGAAAAAGTCAAAAGCAAGAAGGGTTAAGAAAAAATACAATATATCAAAAGTATATTAAAACAGTAACATAATAAGTAGTTTTGGGGAAAATATGCAGAAAAATTATGTTATGTTTATTATTAAACAGCTATTAAACATATTAAAAATACCTGATAATATATTCATATCCTCGTTGGTAGGAGCCCCTTTCAAAACTTGCTGCTGAAAGAGGAACTATCTGTTCTGCTCGAACAGTTCTCAAAGTTTCATAGAAAGTGGCAGCTTCTTTGTTCTTGGCTGACAGCAGCAACTGTCCAAGCCTAATACTCCATGTATTAGACTTCCCATCTAATTAAAGAAAGGCCAGTGGGAGAACCAAAATTTCATATGAATATAGTCAACACTTCTGATACACATACACATGCTATAACAAAACTAGTTGTAAACATTCCAGTTCTTATCTAAAATCTCACAAATTTCATTAATATTGGTATTTTAGTTGCCACAGCTTTGCCAGAACATTATTTGAGACCACCTTTAAAAACATATTGACAAAATGAGCATAAGATTTCTGTACTGGGCAAAGTGATGAACTAGAAGATGCCCAAATTTCCTTCCAGCCCTTAATTTCCATAGTTCTATGATTTTAGTGCCATGGTGCAATTCATATCATGTGTTAAATGTGCTAAAACATTCATGTTAGCAAGATTTTTGAAGTGTGTGTGTGGGGGTGGAAGAGTGCAATCAGGTAGATCATGAGTTGGGATAATATGGCAGCATCTGACACTGCCAAACAAAAATATTTTAATTACATATAAAATATTTTACTTGTTTTTTGAAACAGTTAAGATTTTGGTATGACACATAACATATTATAAAGGCACTTGAATTCCATACTATTTCAGCATGTTTCCATTTTGGGAGGGAGACAGCACTTGCAGCATTGTGCCACTTCCAATTTCACAGTGAACATACAGGAGGCTTAACTTATCAGATCAGACAACTTTGACATCTTTCTTAGGACTGTCTTCATAACTGATGTTAAATGTTTCAACCTAAACTGAGGACATTTCTGCAGATTCTTTCTGCTATTGTGTGCTTAAAGAGAATGGCTGCAAACTACACCTCTACTAAGTAAAGTAAAAATCCCAAACCTTAAGATGTGTTTTTAATGAAGATGGGAATGTTAGCTTACTTAAAATGTATAAAACCAGTACAATATCCTTACTATTTTCTCTAGTGTACAGTTCAGTACAGAAATAATAAGGATACTACTAAATTGATACTCCTATTGCAATACAGTATTCATTAATAAAACAAATCTAATTCAAACAATCTAATGAAGCCCTCTGAATGTGATCTGAACAATCTGATGAATTTGGAACAGTATAGGAATTGGAAAACTCAGTCGCTCTGTGAATGAGATGGGCGGTCTTTAAATAAGATAAATAAATAAAAATGAGAGACAATATTACTGAATTTGCCCTTCTACTGCTTATGGCTGGTATCTTCTATATTCCCCCCAATAATCAAGATAAAATTAAGATAAAATTTGTATTTAACAAATATCACATATTTATTCCAACAACCTGAAGCTAAATAATTTTCCAGGGAATCCCACTGTGTCAATTTCCAGGCAGCTTCTACTCTGTAGCTATTTAATTCAGGTGTCCATTCAGGTCTAGTAAAAGGAGAAAAGAAGGTTAGATCAAAATAATAGAAATAGCATGGGAGCCAGTTTGGTTCATGTACTAGTCCAAAAATCTGTAGACTATTGGTTCTATTCCTGCTTTAGGCAGAAAACTAGTTTGGTGACCTTATGCCAGTCATTCAGCCTTTGTCATACTTATTATATAGCCATTCAAAACTGTGCATCTATATTCAAACTAGAGAGCCAATTTGACAGAGTGATTAAGACACCAGACTAGAAACAGGAGATTGTGAGTTCTAGTTCCACCTTAGGCAGAAAGCCTGCTGAGTGATCTTGGATTAGTTACTTTGTCTCAGCCTTTCTAAGGAGATAATGGCAAATCACTTCCAAAATACCTTGCCAAGAAAACTGCAGGACTAATCAGTTGTCAATCATCAACACTGACTCAAAGGAGCATGCACACAAACACAGAAATAGCACTCACTATTCTATAAGAGAATGTACATTTTATTTACAATTTGCTCGCAATTTTTTTTAAAGGCTGAAGTTGGCCATTGCCATTATAGGAGGGCTGCAAAAGGGATGCTGGCAGGCTGCAGGAACTGAGAAGCCAAACAGTTTACATCCTTGATGTGGAGAAGTACTATTCTCCTCTTTTCCCCTAACTAAGATGCAAAAGGTCTTAATGGATGGATACATGCCCAGCTACATATTTTCCCAAAAAAATCATAATGTGAAAAATAGTGTGGTTGATTAATTCTCCTTGTTGGTAAAACTGGGTGATGCATAGAGTCTGTTTCCTGCCATCTATGATTCTACTCCATTCCTACCTACACGAACATAAATAAGGGTGCAGCTAATGAGATTTCTTTTCAAGCAGAATTTGAAGTTATAATTAACACAATTAGTTATAAATTATTACTGTTACTGTACTTACAGTACTAATCCAGGCAACTAATGGAAAGGAAATGGAGACAAGAGTTTCAGTTTCTGGGTAAACCTGAAACCCAGTCCTGGATTTCTGAAAATGCTTATTCTGTCTGCACTAGATTTGTACATATTTCTCATACATAATAAGGCACAAGTGAGTCACCTTACCTTTTAGCAAGTACTCCATTCACTTGAGTGATTACAGTAGAAAACTGACCAAGACCTAACATGGATTTTACCACACCCTGATAATGAATTATCTAGAAGGAAGCAGAATAACATTTATGATCTTTCAGTCCATTATATTCTGTAAGGAAGTACACAAATTCTGCAATTCAACATGTCTTACTCACAATCACATAAATCATATAAATTAGGTTAATCCTGAAACCTAACTTTTCTTTTTGTCTTAAAAAAAACTCCAGCTATGATTTTCCAGGGACTTTTATTATTGAATGAAAATTTGATCATGACTCATTCTGATTCTCATCCTAATGTGGCCTGCTTTACAAAGAATAAGGTGACTCATACCTCAATACAAGCAAGAAAATGGCACAAGAGGAAAAAAGAATGTCTTTAATGATATGAATTTAGGTTTCTTTTCCCCCATGTGCCACCAATGTACTGTGCTTCCAAATTCACATAAAAATGCATAGAATAAGAAAAGGAGGACAAGGATAGCAAGAGATGAGTTGGTAGATGTAGCTACTTATATATTAAAAACAATTACACTTAGGAATAAGAATTTTTTAAAATACAAAATACATTTTCACTGCTTACCAGAAGGCAAACTATGTCCACAGTATTTTTTCTGACTCTGGGCATGTACCCTCTCCTCCCAATACTTTGTTCTGTTTTTTATGCTCCAAACACCTGAGGCCTAAAGCAACTGCCTTATTTTGTCCAAGTGACTGCTCCTTCCTACTTCTGATATTTTCAACTATTACCGTTAGTGATATCTGTCAATACTTCATTCTATCTTACAAAGAAATTAAACTTTTGCAAGCCATCTCATTTCTAGCTGGTCTTTTCCTGCTCATATGAACAAAACATTTGGTTCCAGTCACTGATTTACCATTTCCCCACATAATCATTTTATGCCTTTGAATACTTCCCCATTACAATTTAAGAACACAGCCGATCCATTTATAATCTGCTTCAATTTTTAATCAAGCAAAAGCTTCTGCTCGCTGGATTTTGTTTTATACCTTTTGCAAAAGAGACAGATCTTGATTTTTCTAGTTCAGAAACTATTCCTTGTTGTCATGATTCTCTTATGGTCAAGGAAGTAACAAATTATATTATCTGTCACAAACATTTATGTGAGTTATTTTAAAATAAGCCCCAAATAGAAAAAGTCTCTGATTACCTGTTCTGGTTCTAGCTGAATTGCTCTATCATAGCAAGCAGTGGCATCTCTCAACAAACCAATGCTTTCATGTTCAAGAATTTGTTCTTTGAGAGATGGCTCAGCTTTCCGTAACGCACTCACTCCTTCTACGGCATCTGGTTCATGCATTGCTGCATAGAGTTTCTTTGAGTAAAGAGGAAAAACATTTGCCATCAGACACCATTCTGCCAAATAGTCACATGTGAGACTTAATTAACTTTAAAGATATCTTTGTGTTCTATCATTATATTCAAGATTCCTTCTACAATTTTAATGCACTGATAACTGTAAGGAACATTTCATTTTTCTTTTGTTTTTGCTCTGAATAATTTACCAATCAGTACTGACAATGTAACTTTCCTTTTCCCAATCTTATCTGACCTAAGAAATCTGATCTCAACCTTTTTCTTTCAAAAAACCTTACTAAAATTATATATACATCGCATCTAATTTTGTTTTTATTTTATTAAATGAGGTATTATTAGTGGGGGGGAAGAAATAGCAATTACCCAATTAAGTATCCAATTAAAGCCCTAGTGTAATAAAATGAGTAAAATGACACAATATAAAATAGAAATGGAATTTTACTCTATTTTAAAACAAGTATTAAACCTGAAGAAATCCAAGATGCTTTTGAATGTCTTGTTTCTTTTCTATGATGAAAGATTCAAAGTGCATTACAGCTCTGGTGTAAGCTTTGGAGTGAAAAGAAGCCACAGCCAATGTGTCCTGGGGTATGAGGTCAAGAAAGCGAGCTACATTTTGATATTCTTCGTATTCCTCATTGGATGCTACAGATAAAGAGTTTTAAAAGGACACATCAAACTTCATTTTTCAAAATGCTAATCTTTACTGCTGTAAGAAGGAAGCATGTAAAATATCACAGAAAACAGATCACTCATTATAGTTGGCATCCAAAACCAAATACAGGACTTTTTCACCTGCAACAGCACCCCACTGGCATCCTCCCTCCACCGCAGTATTCAGAAGAAAGTGAGTCTGCATGAAAGTGAGTCTCTCATCAAATGCATTTTTTTCTCAAGGGTCTTGCTGGGATTTTAATTTATCTTCTAATCTATTCTTAAATTTTGGAGTGCATATATGCAGACTGCACCAAACATTTTAAAAGGTGCTTTATAAAGACATTACAAAATTATCTTTGAGATGTTATAGTTAGTATTTCATTGCAAAGATATGGCTGGTGCATGGGTGTCCAACCTTTTGGCTTGCCTGGATTGCACTGAGAGAAAAGGAATTGTCTTGGGTCGCATATAATATTTTGTATCAAAGGTATGGCTACATGAATTTGAAATAACTGAGAATGTTGGGAATTTCTTACATTTACTTATAAAAACAATTCTTGTTTAAAATATTTTTCTTCTTTATTAAAGCTTCAATACATCCTATAGTTTTTCTGCTTCTAGCCAAATAACTAATTCCCTTCAAAGGCAATTAAAAACAGATACAAATCAGAGGTAATTCAACTGAAGCAAAGTAGAATACCAACCTGATAATTCTGTAAGGTCTTTATTTGACTTGCCAGCAGCTTTTTCAAAACT
The DNA here is from genome assembly GCA_009733165.1 of Naja naja. Classification (NCBI taxonomy): domain Eukaryota; kingdom Metazoa; phylum Chordata; class Lepidosauria; order Squamata; family Elapidae; genus Naja; species Naja naja. Next base: position 155,440,697 of record CM019151.1, read on the forward strand.
CAATTTTTGAAATTTATACCTTGCCCACTGTGTTAGATGATCAAGCATAGAAAACACTGTCTGGGTGCTTAAATGACTTAGATCAGATGCACTGTCTTCACATCGTCTTGTGCAGGTGTCATCATTTTTCAAAACAGCCATGATTTCTGCATAAACCTAGACAGTATGATATTTTAAATTTTTCTTGGAATTTAGATTATTATTCAAGCTGGCTCAAACTAGAAAAAGAGCTAGTTAGCACCATGAGAAACTTAGTGTGAAACACTTCCCTGCAATTCCATAAATATAAAAAAGATACAATATTTTTAAAAAGACAAAAACCAAAGCTTATTCAGTGTTTCATGACTATACTATGCACTTCAACCTAATTCAAGAGTCCACCGAGATGAACCATCCTTACCTGCCCACAGCCCTGATGGGCTTTCCAGTATTTTTAGGACCTCAGAATATAACCAAAACAAAATTCCAGACTTTAAAGCAAAGTCTAAACTTATTTTTGCAGCATTTGGAACCCTCCAAAGTTGTATAGCCGTAGCCAATACTGAATGGCAAATCACTGAATTTTGGTGATCTATTGTTTTGCTTTTAACAAATAATTGCTACGTCTCTGGTAACTTCACTAAAACCAAAAATGCAAACTAGCAGGTATTTCAATCCTGTCCACACTAATTGTGATATAATCCTACCAATAAGCATATACTTAAAAAAACAGAGTAACAAATGAAACAATTTGTTTGTGATACTTTTCTGTTGTTACAAGCCACTTAATTAATGCAAGGAGTGTCATATTAAATAACACTGTTATGTTTATTGCTATCTATGAATTTGTAAACATGTCTGGTTCATAAATGAGAAGGAAATTTTGAAGTATTGTTCAGAATACTTCATACTGGTTCAAGTACAATGGTATGTTGATAATAGTTACTAGGGCAAAGTTATCCTACTTTCAATTTAGCAGTCAACTATAGGTAGTCCTTGACTATGACCACAATTGAGCCCAAAATTTCTGTTGCTAAGTAAAGGCACTTGTTCAGCGAATCATTGTAGTTATTAAATGAATTATGCAATCATTAAGCAAATGTAGCTTCCCCCATTCACTTTGCTTGTTGGAAACTAGCTGGGAAAGTTACAAATGGTGATCACACGACACCAGATCAGTGGTACTGTCATAAATACATGCAAGTTGCTAAGCACCCACATTTTAATTATGTGACCATGGGGATGCTGCAACAAAGTGTGAAAACAGGTCATAAGTCACTTTTTTCAGTGCTATTATATCTTCAAATGGCCACTAAATGAGTGGTTATAAGTCAAGGACTAAGTGTAATATTCTTTAACTTTCTCTCTGCAATAATAGCTTGAATATATGATGATCTGAACATAGAAATAAGCTGAACAATTTAGAGATATATTGGGTTGATGTAATACCCAATGATTGCAATTGCAATGCCTCTTTATTAGGGGATACAATTCAGGAGATTCTCACCTCTTGTTGATCTTCCTGACTGCATCCCAAAAGGACATACACAAGAATGTGAGGAAGAAGATAGATAGTCACTTTAAAGTCATTCTTCATAATAATACTGCAGCAGTTAAAAACCTTACTGGCAAGATCATGTCGCACCTGGAACAAAGGTAACCATTTGAATATAAAATTTTGAGAGGAAAAATGTGTTAAGGCTGGCATAGCTGATGAAAGTTAATAGACAATACATTTTATAAAGAGCATCTAATTTAATTATTGGTTATTGTTCCTACCTTTGTTATGAGATAGCCAGCCCAGCTTGCTGACCATTCTGCAAAGTTTTTGCCTAATTTACTTAAGTAAATTGGCTTCTTCATTTTAGACCAATTTATAGCCTTTTGATAACTCTTGTATCTGTAAATGGAATTTCCAGAATTAGTTAAATCACATTACCTTATGATAAACAAAAACAACAATCAACCAACATTCTAGCATCAGTACGTGACTTTAAACTACTCTTGTTGTTCAAAAAACTTTTCTAACACTCCACTGAAATCTGCATTCATCTAACCAATCCACTTGCACTTGAATTTAATTCAAGACAGGTCTTGAAGTCTCTCATGGGGTATATTTCGTGTAATATTGAATATCAATTTAGTTATCTCTTAACGAAGTTAACCATTCTGATTCTTCTCATACTTCTATATACAATGTGGCTTTGAGTTTTGATCATCCTTGCTGTTTTCCCTGAACTTGATTTAGTTTGTTAGAATCATTCTTAAATTTACGGCAGCTGAAACTGCTCACTGATATGCTATTAAGCTAATTAAATGACTGAGTACAATATGTGAACCAATTTATATAAAACAGGACTGCTTGTAGTATTGTACAAAAAATGTATGGGTTATGTAACTTTCCTTAATTATATAATTCTACTTAAAATCAGTAAAAAAATTATCCATATCTAACATTTGCACAATATATAATTTGCATAAGCTCATATTGGGAATAGTCTGCTAGCTTGTTCAACTATGTAATTCAGATGTGATATGCAATTTTGCTTAAGTAAAAAGTAGAGAAAGACTATATTTAAAACTACCTTGATTTTTTTAAAAAGTTGAAGTAAAAAAACTAAATTTATTTTTGATACCGGGTTTTTAAATGAGGTTCCAATATTTCCTGAATATGTTCTGGAAACATTTTCCAAAGTGCTGCGCCTGGTTCATCAGTAGACATCTCACTACAGTTATATATAGATAGCAATTCCTTAAAAAACAAAATTAAGAATCCACATTTAATTATTTTTAAGAATTATAAAAATGAAAAATTCCATTGCTGATTAACAACCGAATGAAAAGAAAAGTCTGTTTTGAGTCAAACTTGACACATGATAACTATATCAACAAATATGTAGTTTTCTTATCAAGAAATGGTAAGAAAATAGTTTCTTTTTTCCAGGATACATTCTTGACTCCTTTGTCCACTCTAATCCTGGAATTCCCTGCTGATCTTTCACCCAAGCCAATCTTGCTTAATATTCTAAATAGCCAAAGTTGGTTAGATCTGCTAAGTGTTGAGTGCAGTGAAAAGGTTCCAACCAAATTTTGACTCTATTGGCAAGGTAAAGCTCCAAAAATCTAGACAAATTATAATCACCAAGATCAAACAACTATGATTGTATCTTGCTAAGAAATTATGCTTCAAAATGGTTTATTTGCCTGGACTTCCAGTTAAGCCCACCTCGTGGACAGACCAGGGACCGCGACTGTGCGCAACTTCGGTCCATGCTCTCTCATTGGAGAGCACAGATCAGCTGGATTAGGGGCTGAAGCTGCCTTGGAGTGGCGGCGGGGTAAGGGGAAACCGCAAGCCAGGTCGAGGGGAGCCTTATCTCCCTCCTGGGCTTGGCAATTTTTCCCCCCGAAGACGACTGAGCGGTGGTCCAAAATGGCCATCCTGTAGAGGAGGACCTAGCTGGACTAAGCTTTGTGCAGGAGAGAAGGAAGAGGTGGACAACATAAGAACCGGGACAATTTGGCGCAACAACTAATCTAAAAGGTACCCTGGGATTGATGTTTTAATAACTTTTTTTCTGAAAGAGTAAGAAAGCTGAATTAGAAAGAGAAGGAAAAAAGTGAAAATATCTTTTACAGCTGAGTGGGGCTTCGAACCGGAATAAGATATTCTAATAAATCGAATTAAAATACAGTGGAAATAAACAGATATAATTTTAAAGCTGGACTTAAGAACATTAAAAAGGAGGGGGAAGTATTTAACTGGAGATTTGATTGGTTTGGAACATCGAGGCTCGGAAAGCCCTGAACAATAAAATTGGGGGGAAAAGGTGAGGACATTGTATAACGGAGGGTGTCATCTTGCGGACAAAAATATAAGCTGAAAATAAGCTGATTTGATATACTGAAAAGGAAATATTGAAATAACATAATAACCACCCCAGAAAGTGAAAATTGAACCATAATAAAAGAAAAGACATGGAATGCTGGATTGATTGGTGACTTTGCTATAAACCCAGTTTTGGAATAATTGTGAATATAGAAAATTTCAAGAAGAAAAAAGAAAAAGAAAACCTGATTTGTGGATTTTAATGACTATAAAACATAAGAGTGTGCAACGATAGTATCTTTGTGGGACTTAAAATGGAACTTAAAAATTTAAAGAACTACTACATGTGAGAGGTGAATCACTTGTCTCTGAGCTAAGAGATTTGGAAATGGCGATTGAAGATTATGAAAGAGAAACCTCAGCGAAGGAGGACTTAGTTCAGGAAGAAGCCATCTTAAACAGACAATCAACACAAAAAATTCCACGAAGAGGAAAAAGAAGGAGGGCTAAAAATGGGAGATTTAAGAAAGTAACTAAAATGGGGAATACTTGTAAAAATTGGAAAGATAGAAAGAAACAGCAGAAAAGTAAAAGGAATTGCCAATTTGACAGATAAGAGAATTAAAAGGAATAAATATGAAGCCTCATATTTGGAATTGCCAATTTGACAGACAAGAGAATTAAAAGGGAATAAATATGAAGATATGGAAATTATTAGTGATTTAAATGAGAAAAGAATACTTTGGAAAAGGTTATATTTAAAAGAAATATTAATGCTTAAGAAATATATCTGAAATAAATTGAATTGAGAAGATGTTTAGAATGAAAGTAATATTAATGATGAAGATTAATTTGTTAGTTCCTTTTCTTGCAAAAGTGGAGAGGTAAAATGAGAAAAGAACATTTTGGAAAAGGATGTGTTTAAAAGAAATGTTAATGGCTAAGAAATATATTTGAAATAAATTGAAATGAATTGAGAAGATGCCTAGATGGAAAGTAACATCACTTAAAATAGAATTAATGTATTTCTTTTTGTGTAAAAGTTGAAATCGAGAAGTAATAAATAGAATGAAGTTAAAAATAGATAAGATAGGATGCTGAATGATAAAAATGAATATATAATTACTGTCATATTTGCATGTAAAAAGACTCGGAATTACGTTGTACACTGAAAAGAGCTTTTTTTATGTTGTTTTGGAAAAATTGAATAAAACTTGTATTTAAAAAATGGTTTATTTGCTCATAAGAAAGAACAATAGGACTTGGGAGTTCTTTGGCTTTTGAATAAGTAACTAAGAAGCTGCAGTACCATTCTTTAGAATCCTGGTTTACTGTGACCATATTCTGATACCATGGTACTGAAAAGAAAACTGAATTTGTTTTTTTAATGTTGTTAATAAATAATAAATTAACAGAACATTAGAAAAGGATATAATCTCACCTGAATTGCATATGAAGCAGAATCTTGAGCTCGGACATTGTCAGCATAAGCAAGGAATGCTCTTGTCAATTCCATGAGTAATCCATATGCAAAATTTGAATCTTCTACACCCACCTCAAAGCAAATGTCTTATGTTAATATTCTCATTCTCACTATCCAAGTCTAAATGCTATTGTAAATTAAAATAAAATGTGCTGGAACTCCCAATAATGATGCAGACAATGATTTTCAATTAAAAAAAACTAGTTCAGTAACAATGAAACAATGAAAATCAGAACAATCTAGCATTCTTGTGTCAAATGGATGCTTAAACAATAAGGGAACACTGAAACAAGTAAATTATATACAAGTAAATTATATACAACTATGGATTTTATCATTTTTCCTTGGTTGTCATTTGTTGAGAAATCCAATCTGCCTGGATCTATAGCTCCCAATTCTCCTAAACACTCCCCAGAGAGTAACCGTACATGAGAATTCACATCCTGACAGCCAATCAGGAGGACTGTCACCAGTCGAGAAACAACTGGCTCAACAGTTTCACTATCCGTTGAATATTTTATCAGAGCTTCCTAGAAAAGGCAAAGAAAAAAAGAGTTAATAAATTATGTCCACAAACACCTGTTAGCTTTCATTGAATTACCATTCTTTTGTCATTCTTTCAAACAATACAGTAAAACAGCCTATTTAGGAGCATACTATAAAGTGCCTTGGAAGTAAGGGAGACTTGTTTGTAAAATGTTGCTTTGCTGAAAAAAAACCTACATTCTTTCCTGCAAGCTATTTTCTTATCCAAGCATACCACAGAAAAAGATTTTATCAGAAATCAAGATTTTTATTTCATGGCAGTTTTATTTATTCAGAATGCGTCCTTTTCCCTGCACCCTGAAATAACAGAATTTATTTTATCTTTGATTTGCTTCTCTTGAACCGGGTGACTCTAAGATGCTGTAAAAATGAACATGGAACTATTTCTATGTCCAAAAGATCGTTTAATTTGATTGACAGTCTCTCTCTAGGATTTCAGGTGGATTGAGGCTTAGTTCATTATTTGTTTCTGCAAATATTTTTAATTTATCATGCCAAGTAGTCTTCTGCATGTGATTTATTTATTTATTTATTTATTCGATTTGTATGTCGCCTCATTCTAAGGACTCAGGGCGGCGAACATTAAAACAGAGAAAAATTTACAATAAAACAAGATTAAACAATAAACAAGCCAAATAAATTAAAATAAACCCAACCCCCCGGTCATTCAAGGCCGCAACAACCAACGGGGGTCATTCAAGGCCGGCCCGTTGGAACAACCAAGTCTTCAGGTCCGCGGAAGGAGCGGAGGTCAGGGGCCAAGCGGTCGGCCAGGGGAGCTGATTCCAGAGGGCAGGTGCTCCCACAGAGAAGGCCTAGCCCTGGGGACCGCCAGCCTACAATATCTGACTGACGGCACCCCAAGGAGGCCTCCTCTATGAGAGGCAGGGCGTCGGAAAGTGATGCTGGCAGGGCGTTCCATAAAGTACCCTGGACCCAAGCCATTAAGGGCTTTATAAGTTGTAACTAATACCTTGAAGGCGACCGAGGAGGCAACCCACAACCAATGCAAGCAGGAGGGGTGTAACATGGGAGTATCGGGATACCCCATCACAACCAGCGGCTGCATTCTACCAGGGAGCCTCCGGATGTCCGCAAGGGAAGCCCCATGTAGAGAGCATTGCAGTAGTCAATCCTAGAGGTGACAAGCATGAGTAACCGTTAAAGGGCATCTCGGTCCAAATAAGGGCGAAGCTGGCGAACCAGCCGAACCTGGGCAAAAGCCCCCTGGCCACAGCTCCCACATGCTCCTCCAAACCGAGCTGTGAGTCCAGGAGGACACCCAGGTTTCTCGCCCTATCCACGGGGGCAACACCTCTCCCCCATGACCAAAGATGGTACATCCAATAAGACCGAGATGCCGGTAAGAACAGCCACTCCGTCTTGGTGGGGTTGAGCTGAAGCCTGTTACTACCCATCCAGACCCGTACGCCTCCAGGCACGGGACATCACGGAGAGAGCATCACTGATCTGGCCTGGGGTGGAGATATAAAGCTGGGTATCATCAGCATACTGATGATACCTCACCCCAAAACCTCGGATGATCTCACCCAGCGGTTTCATGTAGATATTGAACAGGAGGGCAAAGGACAGACCCCTGCGGCACCCCACAAGTGAGGGGTCTCGGGCCACCTCTGCCCCCTGCCAACACCGACTGCGGCCCGAAGGAAGGAGGAGAACCAACGCAAAACGGTTCCCCCACCCCAAACCTCTAAGCAGCTGCAGAAGGATACCATGGTCGATGGTATCGAAAGCCGCTGAGAGATCTAAAAGGACTAGGACAGAGGAAAAACCCCTGTCCCGAGCCCTCCAGAGATCATCCACCAGTGCGACCAATGCTGTCTCCGTGCTGTGTCCGGCCCTGAAGCCCGACTGATACGGATCTAAATACTCAGTTTCCTCCAGGAACAAGGAAGCTGCTGAACCACCACGCTCTCAACAACCTTCGCTAAAAAGCGGAGGTTGGAGACAGGACGATAGTTGTTCAAAACGGCGGGTCAAGGCAGGCTTCTTGAGGAGGGGCCTCACCACCGCCTCTTTCAAAGCGGCAGGAAAGACTCCCTCACTCAGAGAAGCATTAACAACTGCCTGGAGCCAGCCGCACGTAACCTCCCTGGAGGCATATACCAACCAGGAAGGGCACGGGTCCAATAAACACGTGGTGGAAGACAGCCTCCGCATGATCCTGTCCACCTCATCGAGGGAGACCAGGTCAACTCAACCCAGGTAGAATCCACCAGACTCACCGCCACCCCATCATCAGACCACTGCCAATCAGAGTCCAAGCCAGCAATTGAGCGACTTTATCCGCCAGATGTATACTAAATTCCTCTGCCCTGCCCTGCAACGGGTCATCCCCCCTCAATTGAAGGAGGGAGCGGGTCACCTGAAACAGGGCAGCAGGGCGATCATCGGCAGACGCAATCAGAGCGGAGAAGTAAACGCGCTCGCCGTCTGATTGCTTCCAGATAGGTCCTGATATAGGATCGCAACTGGACACGGTCGATTCGGAGTGGCTGGCCCTCCATCTGCTCTCCAGGCATCTTCTCCGCCGTTTCATCCCCGGAGCTCCTCGGAGAACCAGGAGAGCCCATCGGGCCTACGGGCGGGAAGAGGCCGCAAGGGGACAACCCGGTCGAAGGCCCGACGCCGCCCTTTGCCAGGCGGCCATCAGCGCTCGGCCGAGCTGTGGTCGAGGGAGGCGGGCAAGAACCCCAGCGCCGCCTGAAACCTATCCGGGTCCATTAGGCGCCTGGGGCGGAACCATCGTATAGGCTCCTCATCCCAGCAGCGAGGGACAGCCAATTGAAAAACCAGCCGCAGGAGATAGTGATCAGTCCACGATAAAGGGAGGGTAGATGGAGAACCCTCCCCAGATCACTACACCACTGCCCCGAGATAAAAACCAGGTCAAGTGTGTTCCCCCTCGTGGGTGGGTCCATGGATCACCTGGGTCAGGTTCATGGCTGCCATGGATGCCATGAACTCCTGAGCTAAACCCGACGCCCCCAGTGACGGCAGATTAAAGTCCCCAGAACTATAAGCCTAGGGAACTCCACCGCCACCTCCGAGAGGGCGTCGAGCAGCCCAGGCAGGGCCGCCACGCAGCTGGGGATAGGTACGCTAGCAGCAAACCCAACCCACCACCGGGCCCAATCTCACGAGGAGGGTCTCACACCGCCCATCTGCGGGACAGTGACCTCCCTTGGAAACAGGGTCTCTCTAACAATTATGGCTACCCCTCCGCCCCGCCCTGGGCCCGACCGTACAGAACCCGAAGCCTGGGGGCACAAATCACATAGAGGGACACCCCCTCCGGGCCCACCCAGGTCTCAGTAATGCACGCCAGGTCCGCAGCCTCCTCCTCTATGAGTTCACGGAGGAGGGATGACTTATTGACTACGGACCTGGCATTCAAATATACCAGTCTGAGCCCAGAGACCACGCTCCCAAGACCCCAGGGAGCGGGAAGCGACCTGGGGGTCGGAGCGCCACCGCACGTAGACATCGGGCGCGCTCCGCACATAATTTGGCCCCTGTCCCTCCCCCCTGCCATAACCGATCACCCTGTCGATGGACAACCCTGCCCTCTCCCCGCCAGACCCCGAGGCCCCCCACCCCACCCCGCCGAGACCAGAAGCCGGCCTGGAAGAGCTGTATAGACCCGCAATTCGAACACCCACCCCCTTCCCTAACCCCTTAAAACAACGAATTAAAAATTTTAAAAGCTTCCCCTTTATTCCAAATTTAAAATTTAACCCTCTGGTTGCGCCATGCCACCTCTCCATGACTCTGCATGACTCTGCCCCTGAAATATGCTCTCTCTCTCATAAGAGTTTTACCACCATGCACCAAGTTCACCTTTCCCTTTCATGACACTTTTTCCCCTGCCTTTAGCAAACAGTACTAATCACGCAAGGAAATACATCATATCTTGTCACTATTCCAAGATAGGAATCTATGTCTCTTGATAATCTGGACTATTTCAAATCCCTCATCACTGACTGGTGGCACAGAAAGGTAGAATTGGAAGCCTGTAACTGGCAAATCCAAATTCTCAAATCATTTTCTAAGACACTAAAAAAAGAAAAGAGAGAAACTAAGAAGATAAAATCTTTGTACAATTAATCCCTGCCACAATGGGGAGTTTTAGGTAGAATTCAGGAAAACACATGGACATGATTTTATAACTATATGAATTAGTGATATTGTACTTTGGTCATTATTAGGATAGGAACCCCAGGATCTCCTTTTTTCGGCAATGCTGGCAAAAGAGTAATAATAAATTAATTGTAAGATGGAGACAAGTGCTTTAAAATTTCTGTAACACAGAAGTACTTCTATTTTAATTAATTAAGAATCAAGAATTAAAATGGAAGAAATGCAATTTAGCTGTTTCAGATCAAGGGATGACATTATTTTTACTTACCCTAAAATTTAAAAAAATATTTTATGTTTATACAAACTTTTGAGATTTCTTCCATGTCTAGATCAAACTTTAAACTGACAGAATGAAGCCACCTATTTGGCTTTGTTGTTGGCAAAAAATAAGTCATTATCAGTACCTGTTTTTGGTAGTGAGAACTAGTGAGATGTAGAAATTATTAAGTGTATTTATATTCATAAAACTGTTTTGAGAAACAGGTAGTCCTCACTTAACAATTGCAATTGTGAACACCAACTCTACTGTTAAGTGAAACATTTTATGACCATGACTTATGATTTACTGCTGGTTTTGCCATTTGACACTGCTTGTTGGAAACTGGCTGCGAGGATTGCAAATGATGATTACATGACTACAGGGATGCTACAACAGCTATATTTTTTGAGGACCAGTTGTAATTCTACTTTTTTAACTGTCATAATTTTGAACAGTCTCTCAATGAGACTGTACTAGATTTGATGTACATAATTATATATATATATATATATATATGTCAAAAGCAGAGCTAACTTCAAGAGGCTTACTGTGAGTTAAGTGAATAGAATATTTCAGTCTGATTTTGATTTCCACAACTATACATACTTGGTTTTTATATAATGTTTCCTTTAAACTGGTGAGAGCATGGATCCGAACATCGACATTTTCATGTTGGATAGCTTTCATGGATAGCTGTAACACTGTCTGCAAGTCTGTGCTCCTAGAAGTTTCCTGTATGGAAAGATGGTTGTAACTTTCATCAAGTTCTTTATTTTGTGGGGTACGTATATCATATATATACATATATTAAATATATTTGCATTTATAGGGAAATGTTAACACACAACTTGCAAATTTAGAGAATGTTTAAAAAGTGTACAGGTTGTATAGTGCTTAATTTGGCTAAACAGTACTTCAGAGTCTATGAAACTGGTATGTATATCCAGCACTCCAAACCAAACCATATTTTTTCAGATTCATAAAACAGTAAAAAGATGGCTGTGTGATGCTGCAAAAGGGCTGCTTTAAGGATTTACAGGCATTTGCATTCCCACATGCCCAAGCCTCAAATCTAAAGCACTACACAGCCTTAATATTTATACAAGAAGTACTTAATGAAAGAAATCAAGTAATCTACTGAATTAAAACAACTAAACCATTTATTGAGGGGCTTTCTATTTTATATATCTCTTAGGAATTTAAAGCAGCTTAATTAATATGCCATCAATGTCATCTTATAGTGACCACATAGAGATAAGGCAGTTTACCTGTTTCCTTTACTTGGACAGAGGAACAAAGGACTAAATAAAAGATATGTGGACTTTCATGTATTAAGGACATAAACGATAACTGTACCGTGGTTTCCCATTTAATAATTTTTAATGAAAATAATTAATTAAATGCAGGTAGGCAAATACCCAACTTACTAAATAATAAGCTGGGGAGGTTTTTCTGCCAGCATCAAAGGCCCAATAATTCATGTTATTTTCAAAGATTCATATTCAAAATATAGAAAAAGTGATACCTTTCTAGATTCCTGAAGAACTATTTGGATTTCTTTCAATTCTGGATGATCAGGTAAAAAATAAATTTCATGTAAGAAGTCTTGGACTGCATCCCTAACCAATAAAAAACAACAAATACATAAAATAAAACACATTTTTAAAGCATGCACAATATATTTAAATACGCATAAATTGGAAATGGTCAAAATGTTTTTTTTAATTTTGTGGAAGTTACAGCTTGGGCTTTTAGACAGTCTGCCTTTATTCAAACCCATAGCAATATGTGATTTATTAAGGAATACTATTATGTAATACACACATTCTCAGAAAATAACAATCTTCTCTCTTCCTTTCTCAACTGAAGGAGATATGATTTACGAAAGAAAATTAAAAGAGAAAGGAAGAAACTGCTACTACAGGAAACATACTGTATATTGATGACTGTACATTTTCCATATTTGGGGGATTTATGATATATTGCTAATGGCATTTGAAACTGAAGAAGGGACAATTTGCAATATTACTTATTACATTTATATCTTGAGAAGCTTTTGTATAATTCCAGAAAGATAGTGATACACTTAAAAATATTTTGTTACCTGTTCTCAACTATAAGAAAATGGAAGATTGCTGCTGTTTCTTTTTGTTGAATATGTATGAGGGGCAAGAGAGCTACTATCACATGACTCAAAAGAGATCCAAGATGACTTTGATCCAAGCATCGTACAAAGCAATCCCAAGCCCTAAAACATAAAAGCAACATAGTATATACAGTATTGTTCTATATTTTTCAGCAATTAGACATTTTAAAATCAGCCATTAAGCCAGGTATACAATAATTTCTTTTTAATCTTATATATAAGAAGAGACAGTAATAAATCAGGATTATAATAGTTTTCTTACTTGCAACACAGTTGTGGGAAATCTTCTTTATATCTCAGCCCTGTCCTTAGTGTTGTCATCATCTTCACTCTCACTGCGGTTATATGTTTAGGGCCCATAAGTGTCATTAAAGCCATCAAACTATTTAAAGCCTACAGTTGAAAAAATTCAGGGTTCAGTTAAGGTGCTAATAATTACTATAAAGCTCTATATGCATAGGGACATCATTTGAGGGATTATTATTCCCTGGTTACATCTAATCACTTCATCAAGTCCAACAGGAGAGGCATGCTATAGGTCACGACTACAAAAGAGCATCATCTATATTTGAAGCCAGGAAGAGAAACTTTTCTGCTATGATGCCTGCCCTTTGAAACATCATTACCCCAGTTCGTAGATTGGCTCTGATCCTGCTGGCCTGAAGACATGGATTTGCCATCACACTTGCAAATCTGTAATAATGGGGGGCTTTTACAATCACTATGTTAGATATGAAATAATGATTGACTTAGCTGCTGATTATAATTTTGTTTTAAAGCAGTTTTATTGATGATTTTATTATAACCCATATCTGTTTGGTTGTTTTTTTAACTGTTGTGAGCTGCTCCTAGTCACTTAGGTGAGATTGGTGGCTATAAAATTGAATTAATTAATTTTTAAAAATTACAAGCCAACAGTCCTTTAAGCAGAACAACAGGTCAGGACTGACTAATTGTGGAAAACATAGCACTACTTCACCCCAGCTTCTCTCTGTAAATTCAAACTTGTCCTTTACACATAGTCAAGCATTTTAACCAGTTTAACCAGACTTTAATTTTTACCAAGATTATATATTCTTTGCGTACACTAGAGGTTGGTTTCATAGGCAGTGTACTCTGTCAGTTACTTAGGACTCCCTTTTGTAAAAATAAACAGAAATTATGAATATACACGCAAGCAAGTTTTTTATATTACTAAAAGCAAATGATATCAAAAAAACTTAAGGGTTTGTTCTAACCTCATTAGTATTAACAAGAACAGTCAGAAAGAAAATACCACCTTCAAGTATTCTCTCACAAGGATTTCATTGCTAAGAAAAAAAGTACTCATGTCTATTTTGTTTTCAACAAAGAATTACTCACCATTTTCTTATGTTCAATTCCAATACTAGAGCTCAACAATTGCATGTTGAAAAAGGCCAAAATGCCTAGCACTTTGGGTTGTAAATAATCAGCCTAAATAGCAATAAAACATATTGAGATATTAAAATATTTAAAGATACAATACTAATAATATCTAGAAACATATTTAGCCCTTATGTATAAGTTACATTTAGTACAAAATGAGGTAAAATATTCTCATTTCCTTTCAGTGTCATCCTGACTGATGATGAAGGATAAAAAAATTAATATCAATTTGCATGATTTACACTGTATATCTTGAATGGTATTTTCAGCTATGACCACCAGGTGACGCCATTTAACTGAAAAGTACTGCACAGGATATATGCTGTGTAAAAATAGAGAAATTCCTCCTTCTCCTCCAAGAAGCATGGAAGTCAAGTAAAAATACCTGGGGGCATGACATAAGCTAATTTATCTCTCTGCTCCAAGTGCTTAAAGGGGGTGAACTGAATGTACTATTCCAACAGAGCTTCTAGAAATGCTGGTCTACAACAGTCATGAAAAGTAACTTTACAACCAATCCTCACATTTGCAACCTTTACAAAGGAAGGCTGAAGTAAGATGATAAGCACTGTCATGGTTTCACGTAGCAACTGCTTCACTTAACAATTGAGTTGCTTGTCTCAATTGTGACTAATAATGACCTCTACTTCCTATCTGAATAGTCATGTATACATGACCACATCACTCACAACTTTAATTCATGAAAGTCGCCTCTCCTTTTTAAAATATAACTGAAAAATTTAAAAACAAGAGTATAAATTAATACAAACTAAATTGTTAAGTGAAGTAGGAGAAAAAAACAAAAAGGAAGAAATAAAAGAGAAATCTAAAGTGTAAACAAAAAGACAAGAAAAATACAAAAGAAAAAGAAGCGGCTTCTGATCGTCTTTAGATCAGTTATAAGTATAGTTTTACCTCTTTTCTGTAAAGTTATATTATGACTCTTCTTTCTATGGTCTACCTGATCTAATCATAAAATCCACCGTTCATATGCTCATTTTTTTTCTGTTTTATACAAAAAACGACCATGGGGTTTGAAAGACACCCCTACTAAAACATTGAACAAAAGCAATGCATCATAGTAATAGGATATAAATAGTTAACTGGGTTGCAAATGTTTATAATATATATAAATACATCAATATCTGTTAGTCAGAAAGAGTGCTACCAGACTTCGTTGGCCACCATAGATTCACATGGTTCTCCTCCTACAAAGGTTACAAGAGCTGTTCTTTTCTCTCTTAAGAGGGCAGAAGAAACTACAAATCGGTATTGTTACTTACCATTTCCTCAGAAGATGTGATGTCCTTTGGTCTTTGATATGGGTCATCATTCAAAGCATATGATGCTAGAATTGATAATCCACTGAAGACCTGCTGATAGTGCTCCCCTAATTGGAGCAATAATTCATTATGTAATCCCTGAAAATCCTGTCTCAGCAAACTTCCTAGTTCTATTTCTGTTTCATTCTATAAAACACCATGGAAAAAATGTATTGGCTTCAAAATTATACAAGCATGTGCACAACATAAAAATATAATAATACAGCAATTCCCATTACTGCAAATACAGGTGAGCCACTAATTTGCTAAATGAAAACCAAAGGTGGGGGGGATAAATGTTTATAACATCCTTCAATGGAAGAACCTGGTCTGTAAATTAGTTTTTGTTCTGCAATCAAAAGAAACAGACCTATGATTAAGGCTTGGTTCTTCCCCTGAAGATTAAGTTTATTTCAAAGAGGATCTTAGAATAACTTAAAAGTACCCAAGAGGTTTGCTGTGATTGCAGTGAGGCTCCATGACATTAATTCAATTTTCAATACCTTCCAAACCACCATCACTCTTACTGTTCTGAATTTTCTTCTATAAAATTTAACCTTACCTTAAGATAATGAAGTGCTCGCTTCTGCTCATCCTTACTACAGAAGCAAACTAAATGAGAGAATATGTACTTGAAATTGTTAATGAGGATCTCTCTTCGGTTTACATTTAATTGTTTTGCTATCGTTCGGATAAGTACAGAGGCTGCAGGACTAGCCTTGGCAGCAAGATTAGGCAAAAGCACTTGTAGAATCCGCTGGAAAATAAAAAGATGGCTGTTTTGGAATGGTATACCTTCATATAAGTAAATGTACATTTGTAGTTTCACTCCTTCTAATTCAAAATGACAGTGCTAAATCATTCTAAAATCTAACCCAACAAGTACTCTATGCATGTTGCAGAGTGCAAAACCCATCATCTCTAGCCAACACGACCAATGAAAGTCACAATACTGAGGGCAGCATTTTGTGTGTGCACACCTTCAAATCTGTCTTGATTCTTGGCAACAAGTCCCTGAAGTTTTGTTGGCAAGACTTCCAGATGTACGTTGCCGCTACCTTCTTCCAAGAGCTGATAGTGTGTGAGTGCCCTAGAGTTACACAATTGGTTTTGGACCTAAAGTGGGTCTGGAACTCACTCTCCCAGTTTCTACCCTTAACCACTACATCAAACTGGCTCTCCAATTTGAGGAAAGCAAGTTGAAAAGGTCACTCTAATTTAGACAACTGTTTATCAGCAGCAGATAAATTTCTGAATGCTTAATATTTTAAATCCATAATCATTTCTAATTAGACTACATGATTCTGCCCTAACCCAACATTTTTCATTTACTATACTGGGATATTTATGATTACGGATATTGTTGGTTAAGGTTCACTTAATGAGAAAAGAGCAGCTTCCTATATTTGCCATGACAAACTATAAAAGCACACGGATCTCATTACCCACATAAAAAGAAACTTACCATGAACATGTCCTATTTTCTTTGTATCTATTTGTATATTTGTATTAGTTTTATATATTTGATATAGTCAAATGATTAATCAATAAAGATTCTATTCTGTTCTGTTCCATTCCATCCCATTCACAAAAAGAAACAGATATGTTATAGTTAATACAGTGTACAAGGGCAAGGAGACTGAGATTATAGTCCATCCTGAGCCACAGAAGCTCACTAGATGACTTTGAGCCAGTTGTCCCTTCAGATCAATCTGCCTCAGAAGACTGTTATTGTAGAAGAAAATAAACAATGCTTTTATGTGAGTGTTTATCAAATAAAAATGCTAAATATAAATGAGATGAACTAAGTATGTCCCTGACTTCCTGGTTCCCTATTATTTTCTTAGCTATTTTCATCCTGTCTTAAATCCCAGAAGTGAGTCAAGACACTGAAGAGAGGGTTTTAAGTAATGAATCAAAGTGAGATTAAGGCAGGTGAAAGTTTACTTTCCATCTTCGGCATAAGCTACAACTGAAAGAATCCTTCATAAAACATATGTACTTTCAAGCAAAAACTTCCCTCCATAAATCTGGGAAGAGGTCAAAGGAGAAGGCCAAAGAAAAACTCAACCTGAATGAGAATGGCTAACAGAAAAGAATACAAGAGCCACAATTCAGGAATTTCACCTTGCTTAATTTTTTCCCTAAGATGAACCAATATAGAAATCTAATAAATCTTAAATTGCCACTTACACTAAGAAAATGATTAAGGTCCGGAAAATCAAAAACATTAGCAATTTCAGATAACATGTCCAGAACCATGTCTCTTTGATGAACAATCTCTTGCTTCTGCATTTCACTGCTTTGCTGGGCAGTGTTTGCAAGCAGGGCCATTTGAGTGGAGTGTAGAGATTCCGCTAAAAACTAAACAATCAGAAATGCATTTATTCTTATTGCAGTCAGTTGAAAACTAGCAATGTTAATTAGGAATAATATATCAACAAATCATTCCACCAATTTTAGAACCATTTCTTAGCTTTTGCAGGGTTATAGTTCAGCAACAACTTCACTCCCAACCAAAACGATGTGCACCAACAGTCCCACCCCAAGCCATGCACTGATGGTATAAGCACACAAAGTGTTTAATGTACTTGAATTTAATATTGTTTTGGATGAGAGTAAGAATAATTTTACCAATCATAAAAATTAGTTTCTTCTGAAACAAGGAAATATGTACCAAGACATTCTGGGTCCACAGTGTACAAACCAGAAGCTTACAAGTAGATATGAACAAGAGCACCCACCCATTCTTGCTCCACAGAAGTTGTATCAGAAAGGTGAAGCAATTATATCTCCCCATAATTCTAATTATCTTTTAAGCCATCTAAAAGAGTAGTTATCATCATATCCCAGGGCAGCATTGCCGTGCATTCTAAAACCTCCATAATTGAGCTTCAATTAATGACCCCAGGTTCTATTATGAAGGTTACAAAATTACTCCACTTAGTCCACATGATCACATTGTCCTACTTGACTTCTTTCTTTCCAAACTAAAAGAAAGAAGTGTTTTCAGTGACTTTTCTCTAGCTTTCTCAGCTCTTAATATCCTGGCATAAGTGAAAATTATATTTAGTATTCCAAGTTTGGTAATGCTACCCACTTTTTATTTGCTGTCAACTTCTTTTTTGCAGCTATATAATGGCCCAACATACCACTGGGCAATCTATCATAGCTCAAAATCCCTTACATATTTAGTCAGTTTTCACTAGCTCAAAACACACAAATGAATGGGAAAGTTAGGATGCTTTTACAGCAATGCACACTTGCTTAGACAGAGCCACATTTGCCAATATAAAATGGAACTTTGAGAAAATGCTTGTCTGAGTTTGTTCCAACAGAGTTTGTTACTTGGAACGCTGACATGAATGCTCATACTTGTTAAGGTAGTGCTTGCCTTATGACCATTTGTTCAAATACAGTTCAAAGCTACAACAGCCTTGGAAAAGTGAATCATAATCTGTATTTGCACTTACAACTGTTTTTTTTTAAATTACATTTATATGCCACCCTTCTCTGGAGACTCAGGGCGGCTTACAATTTTTGGGATACAACCCAGTGTGCTCAGCAATAGCCTTCATTCCATTGTATATGCCTGCTTATTACTAAGCAGCATTTTTACAAGGTCAGCTAATTGCCCCAACAATCTTGGGTCCTCAATTTACCTACCCTGAGAGGATAGAAGGCTGAGTCAACCTTGCACCACCCGCAAGTCACATGATCATAATTTGGGTTAATGCTCATTGGCATTGAGCTCGCATTTACAATCAGTTGCAGCTTCCTATGATTATCTGAGACAAAAAAGATCCAAGAGAAAGCTAGATGCGCTTAATCACATTGTTTGCTTAATGACTGGCATAACAATTTGTCACAAAATGGGACCTGGCTTAATGTACGACCTCAATGACTTGCAATCAAAATTCCAGTCCCAATTGCAATTGTAAATTGAGGCCACCTGTATCAGCAAATGGGTCAAGAGAAAGCCCAATTGCCTCTTGTCCTATATCCACTGATAAATATGGGAAAATGTGGGAAAATAAGTAATGGATACTGTTCACTTATAACAATTATAGCATCCCGTGATCATGCGATCACTATTTGCAAGCTCCTCTGCCAACTTCCCACCAACAAAATCAAAGGAGAAGCTGGCAGGAAAGGTTGCAAGTGACTCACATCTTCCCCTTCCCCCTCCACAGCAGCAGCAGCCATGCTTGGCCCTAACCACGCTTGCACACAGTTTGGTGATTCTCACCTGACAGATGGGCTTCTTGTACTGACTGAAAAAAGCCTGCAGTTTTACAGACTTGGCAGAAGCCAGCATTCTGATTTCTGTATATGCTGATCCTGCCACAGATGCTGACTTGGATAATAAACAATGCAGTAGGTGTAACAAGGCAAAGCATACCAAATCTCCTGTTGCTGACCTAATAGAGGATAATACTAATCAACATTAAGGAAATGTAATGTTAACATACAAGATAATACATGGGAAAACAAAACATGCTAACTTATCCACAAACATAACAACTAAACATTTCATTTCCTCAGCAACTGAAGTGAGGTTGCTTTTATTCAGTAAATACTATCGATAAGTAACCATTTTCCATGCAAGGTCTTCTTCGGGTGAAATATTTATAAATGCAGCAAAAGAAATATATTAAGATGCATCACCTTCCAATATCTCCTGTAGTGAGAATCAGTGTATCTTTCAGCTCATTATTCCTTGACATTTTTGCATTTGTATAAGCCTCTTTCATTCTGGAAACAAACAACTGAAGGGGAAAATGAAGTATTATAGTCATTGCTAAAATACAACTTAATGCTTTGCTATCTCTAAATACACAATAAATTCACCTCTTTGATGAATTCTTCCTCAGAGTCTGAAGCATTTAATATATATTTGATGTGACTACTAAAGGCCACTCTAACATCTTTATCTGGATCTTCCAACAGCTTTAACAAAGCTCCAACAACAGTTTTTACATTCAGTGCATCATTTCTGAAGTCCAAATGTTTGCACAGTAAAGGAATGTTCTTTATTAAATCTAAAATAGGATATAAAAGAGAAATAGAAGAACATTTCATTTTTTAAATATCATTTTAAACAAAATATTACTCATAAAAGGATTAGATAAAATTCACTTCTGTTTATCAGGTTAACCTACAATTTATTTCTTGAGGTTTAGGTCTCCAAACCCAGATAATAAATACATAACATTAAATGTTAAACTGACCATTGTACCATCTCATTTATTTTTGCCCAGAAAATCCCAGAGTCAACATGCAGCATCAGGTCCCGCTACTTCTCCCTGTGTTACATTTTGAGGCAAAGACATACTGCCCTTTTCACTTTGTGACTGAATCCTTTACATGAAGAGCAGCACCACAGATCGTTCTTGTGGGAGAGGGGAGAGAAGGAGGCAAAGGAATTTGATTCACTCCAGCAATTCATCACTGAAACATGGAGGCCAGCTTTTGTTTTTCCTATAACAGCAGCACTGATTATATTGAAAAGCGGCCACATCTCCTATACTGCCAAAAACTCATTTTGGAGACCTCAGTATTACTGTAGAGATTGCTGATCCCAATTGGCAAAGGCTGATTTTTCAAATCAGAAACCTGCCATACATCACATTTTGCGAATAACCATTTCTATCAACCTTTTGGTACAGAAGAATAAATGGGAAGTTCTTGCAGGTAACAAACATGATACACTTTTGTCGTACTGTGGAAAAACAGTCTCCCAGGAGTCAGGGTAAGCCCTCCTTCAGTTTTCTTTTCTTCCTTCCACTAAGATATTAATATATCTCTATTCCAACCATAAAATGAGGTTCTTCTGCACCTGGGTATGGTGGTCTGGGTTGAGAGGGGAGTTTGTGTTTATGAATCGGAGAAAAGGCTGCATGTGAAACAGGAGGAAAAGAGTAGGATAATTTGCCTTGGTGTAGCGTGCAACTGGTGATATGGAAAAAGTGGGCATAGAATCCAGTGTACAAGCAGCCAATGGCTAAGTGATAAGCAGCAGCCAATTGGTAACAAAGACTAAGGAACTTAGAAACGCTGAAGTCTTTGCAGCAGCATATGAAGGAAGCAAGCAGGTGCTTCTCTTAGCATCTGTCCCACATGACTGTATGTTCACTTGTTTTGCACAGCCCTCACTTAGTTCTTACAGTGCAGTAATCAATGTATGATGCAACAAGGTTTTGTTTATCAGCCAACTGCACTGATTAGAATTGAGAGGGAGTGCCTGGCCCAAGATTACTTCTTTGGCTTATGTATCTAAGGGAAGACTAAAACCTGGGGCTCTCTATTCTAATAGTTTAATTGCTATAATACACTGGGTCTCTCTAAAAAAAAAGGCAACAAGTGCTTGGCTGAAAGATCCAAACAAGCCAGTCAGCCACAAATCAGTCAAAATTCTTGGGTGGTCAAACATGGATTAAAACCTGTAAACTTGGAAAGCAGTGAAAAATAGGGCTAATTAAACATTGTAATTTAAACTGATTTAAGCAATTCAGCCCTGCTGCTAAAAAAGAAGGGGGGGGGAGGGAGGAACAATGAAACTATATACAAGACTTCTTAGGATTATATAAATCAGGGGTCACCAAGCCCTGAGCTGCGGCCCACTACTGGGCTGTGAGCTGTTTAGAACCAAGCCGTGGAAGTGACAAGCAAGTATGCGTGCGGAACCAGTCCCTCTTCTACACCCCATCCCGCTGGTCCACAAAGCTGAAAAGGTTTGGGAACTCTGATATACATAACAAGTATAGACACATAGGTAAGTATCTAAGATTTAGAAACAGTTACCAATTTTGTTTAAATAATTTTTATTTTTATAAAATAAATCCTCCCCTCCAGGAAAAGGAATCGGGGGGACGACCCTTACTCTCACACCCAGATTTCAGGCTGTTTTACTTTTTGTGTTTGGAGACTCTAGGGATTGAAGTTGGGGCTTCTTGAAAGCAAAGCATAGGCTCTATCATTGAGCAACACCTCAGACACACTGAAGTGCTGTTAGTCAAAACAGGATGCTGGAAAAGGGTGCAAGTATTAGGATGTCTGGGAAAAGTCTAGGGTTTCCAGAAGTAAACATAGAAAAAAGTTGTAAGTGCAGACTCTCCCACATCCCAAACATAGCCTATTGAGGAATGTTCCATGCCCACAGAATGATTATTCCTGTGTAAGGAATAATCCTGGGTGGGGTGATGGAGTGAGATTCTGTACAGCAAACATGGCTGATTATAGTAGTAAATAGGACCTCTCCCATTCTATAAATGCTTATTAAAGAAGGAAGTATGCATGATATAACATTGTCAGGAGAAGAAAAAACAATAAAAGTATGTTTTAAGTAACTTACCAAGCTTTACTGGGCTAGGTATATTGTTTTCAATAAGATATAAAAAAGGTTTAAACACATCAGCTTTCACTGTATGCTTTTCTCCATGAGAAGTAACAATAAATCTGCTACAGAGGATATTGTTAATTTTCAACTGGTTACCAAATTCAGCTGAGGGTGGCCTTAAATTAAAGCTGCCAGAAAGACAACAAGCTAGATCTCCAATGATACCAGCATAAGCCTTCTGAACTGGTAA
The DNA here is from genome assembly GCA_009733165.1 of Naja naja. NCBI lineage: Eukaryota > Metazoa > Chordata > Lepidosauria > Squamata > Elapidae > Naja > Naja naja. The sequence continues at coordinate 155,463,418 of CM019151.1, forward strand.
AGATTCATCCTGTATGTGATCTCTGGAATAAAAATAAAAGAAGTTTCAATTGTAATTTTCTGTATGATTGTATGTCAGTTTTCTAATGATTAAATCTAACTTGTTAAGTCAGAATATGTAGAAATACTATGCAGTGCTTTTGCTCCCTTTTTCCTCAAGCATAGTTTCCTGAAACATCTGAACTAATACCCTTCAAATATATTAAGCACTGGTTTAGAACAGTGGTTTTTCAACTTGTGTTTTTGGTCCTCTGGGAAGGGGGTGCAATATCAGAGGGTCCGTGAAGGCTTGAATAAATGTTATGATTTAAATATTGAGTTAAGTCTTGGTGGTCTGTGGCCACAAAAGGTATTTAAAGAGGGTCTGCAGTGAAAAAAAGGTAGAGAACCACCGGTTCTGAACACTGTATGACATATCTTAGTCTAATGTTGGTTTCTGTACTTTTACTTTAGAAAACAATATAGTTTCCTCATTAGATTACAAGGTTCCTGGCAGCAATTACAGGCTATAGGTAGGTTTTTCTGCCAATACAAATGCATATATGCAGCAATGTACATCATTCTCTTAAACAGATGTCTGTTACACATGCATGTTGGATTTTAAATTTTAACAGATCCTTTGACTTTCATTTCTTAAGCCTGCAGAATCCTTCCCTTAGAAAATTTCCTGGAAGATTCATTTTTTAAAATCCTCTCTTTAAATTCCCTTTTTGAAATCAAAAAAATAGATAAATGAGGTGACAAATAATTTAGTAAAAAATTACTGTAGTTTGTCTAGTTTTTATGATAAAAGATAAGAGAAAATATCTCTTCTCACAGCTACTCAAAGTATTGGAGAATAGAAAGTGACTTGGTATTTTTACCCATAACTCAAAACAGATTAGCATCAAAAAATAGAGAATCAGCCATGCTATCAGATGTCAATGCAAATCTGTCCAGCATAATTTCTCAGACAATTCCCCCAAAATGTTATATAGATCCCATAGTAATCTAAATAGAAATATCATTTTCCCTGAACAAGAAATATAGGTTAGAGGCCTGGAGTCCAGTTCCCCTCCCTAGCCCTCACGGTAGATTAAAATTGCATGTCTTCAACAGGAACCTGTGATATGGCCATTCTTCTGCTACTACATTCATCATATCTTATTGTATTTACCAAGACATTCTTCTTCACCACAGGTTTATTTGGAATTATCAAGTAGTACCTACAAAAGACATGTGGGCAATGTGGTGCAGACTTCTATGCCTAACTTGTGGAGCAAAATAGGAAAGCCTTTAATACAACTAGTTCTGACAGCTTCATGGGGACTCTGAAGTGCGTGCTGATATACAGTATTCCTCCAATTCAGATGCAATCTCTTTGGAAGCAGAGAAAGAAGAAACACAGAATTTGAACGAATTTCTGGTGCTAAAGGGAAAGATAAAGAAAAGCGATGAATTTAATGTTGATTCTTGCAAACATATTTTGTTCTCTGAATCACTGAAAATGAAAGAGCACCACGACATACTATTACCGTGTTTCCCCGAAAATAAGACCTACTCTGAAAGTAAGACCTAGCACTATTTTCTAAACCTGCCCTAATATAAGACCTACCCCGAAAATAAGACCTAGTGTAAATCTCCAGTTCTAGGAAGACTTTTCAGGAAGCAACCATGCACCAAAAGCCCCTACACACTCACACCCATTATTTGGCACCATAAATATATAAGACCTACCCCGAAAATAAGACCTAGTGTGTTTTTGGGAGCCAAAAAAATATAAGACAGTGTCTTATTTTCGGGGAAACACGGTAGAGATCTATAAACATTACAGCTAATATTTTAAGAATATTAGTTTAACTATACAGATAAGACAAATAAAACATTATATCAGTGTACTTTCTGCAATTCTCTGATGTTTTAATTCTGCATTCATACTAGAAATTTTTTTCTAAATATTTCTAAATATGTATCTTATCGAATAACATTAACTTTTGATTGTTTAGATTACATCTCCATCTTCCACAGGTGTAGCTGATGTTGATCCATGATCAGGCCTTATTTGTGGCATCCTGACTTTGAAATACTATATTTAAAGGGGTTGCCTAAAAACATCATAACTTCAAAGTGATAGGTAAAGGACTGTTTAGACTAGTTTCTTAAATGTAGTCCAAAAAATTCAAATATTTTAATGTTTTTATTTGTTACAAAATACAGGGGTTTTCCAAGAAAAATATTTGTTAATAGCCAATATATTTGATATTGTTATTTTTCACTTTATTCAATAAATAACAATTCAATAAATACATTGATTTTAATATTTAATATAGTAAATACCAGTATAATTCATATAGCCAAAAGCTCTTTTGAAGGTCCATCATGATTTTTAAAAGTGGGAAGGAGTCTTGAGAGCAAAACGTTTAAGAAATATTTAGATTAAATAAAAGCAGTTTGCAAAAATAATCTCTTAAGACACTAAGGAATCAGACAGAGCAATTAAAACATGAAAAATAAACTAAATTTCAAATATGATAAAAATTGTTTACTTACTAAAATGGCTTGCTAGTTGTTGACTCAAGCCCAAAATATCCAAATTAAGACCAGGAAGCATGGATGGAAAGTCATTTAAATGGCTGGAAATCCATGGCAAAGACAGTATTCCAAACAAGTTGTCAAACACGTCATCGTTAAACTGGAATTTAACTTTTAGGTGGTAGAAAAAATGTACACACACTTTTACTGAGATGACTTACAAGAGGTAAATGCATTAACAAGAGAACAGCATCAGGTCATTTTAACTTTGTGGGGAGACTTTATTTTTGTGACAAGATTTATACTATTAAAAAATGAAATTCTGAGCATATGTAAATTGGATTTTATCAGGTACTGAATTAATGCTATGCTCCACAATAAGTCAAGCTATTGGGAGAATTAAGGTAAAACCTCCCTCAAGGGCCTTGGTGGCTCAGGCTGTTAAATGCCTGCATTTAAGTTCCAGCTGCCTACAATTACTGTAGGCTCGAATCCCACCAGGCTCAAGGTTGACTCAGCCTTCCATCCTCTCGGGGTAGGTAAAATGAGGACTCAAGATTGTTGGGGGCAATAAGCTGACTTTGTAAAAAATGCCGCTTGGTAATAAGCAGGCATATACAATGGAATGAAGGCTATTGTTGAGCACACTGGGTTGTATCCCAAAAATTGTAAGCCACCCTGGGTCTTTGGAGAAGGGCGGCATATAAATGTAATTTAAAAAAAAAGTCAAGTTTGAGTTCTGGTGATTAGTTGAATACATGAATGTAGGGGTTCTGGCACCAGTATGGTAATATGGAAGTGGTTTGTCATTCCCGTTTTCTGTGGCCTAATGGACAGGCGCTATGTGCCACAATGTTTCTAGAATAACCTAATATGTACTTTCCAATATTCCATCCAGGACCTGGTACAGACATGGCTTGAATATTTGATATACTTTCCTCTTTTCTTTTTTGTGTCTTTTTAAATTTGCTGCAGGATGTCCTTGGAAATTCAATACCATACAAATAAGTTGGAAAAGCAGCTTACTCACTTTCCATCATCATTCTGGCTATTTTTGCTTTTTAAGGTATTTAAAAAAGATACCTCACCTTGCATATAAAGGAAGGCATCAATTATTTTCACCACTTTTTGAATGACTGGCTCCAGGTCAGTTACCAGTGAAGCAGGATCCAGAAGCTTCCAACAAACTCTAATTGCTCTCATGGTAAATTCTGAAGAAATCCATATTAACTGGATGTGTTCTTTTGATTCTGAAGCATTACCATTTTCATGACTATATAAATTACATACATGAGCAACTTGATGATCTACTCTGTTAAGAAAAAAATAAAACTGGTCACTGAAAAGTTTAATGAGTAACATTTAACATTTTTCATTTTTCAGAAAGGGAGATCAAAAATTGACTCAGCAAACAACTCAATGAAATCTACTGTTCATCAAGATCTTTAAAACACTATTTCTATCAAGTTATACATTTCTTGACCCCATCAAGTTATACATTTCTTGACCCCATCAAGTTATACATTTCTTGACTACCACATCATGCTTGTTTGTAAAAAGAAATACTGGCCTAGCACTAAGCAGTGAGCAAGTTTCTAGAGAGCCCCTAGTTGTTAAAACAGTTGCCATTATAACTCCATGCTTTCCCACCCCCCGCCCCCAAAGCTTAACTGAAGTAATAGCATGTGGGTATTTATAAAAACAATTTCAGAAATACCTTCAGATATTTTTGTAAAGCTCAAATAAAGAAGAAATTGACTTTAATTCTTTTACCTGTTGAAATCTTCTCTAGAATGGACTGTACACATTGCAGCCAGTTGAGCTATTAAAGCAATTCCTTCTACAGTTTGCAGAACTTCCCCCGAAAGGTTGTCTTGTTCCAAAAGCAACAACAGAGAATCTGCCTTTTGGCATATGAAATTCCACAACTTGCTTTTCATTTTCATGTTCATGATATGGGGCCTATGAATCAACATTTTAAAAACCATTTTAGAACATTTGTGGTAAGTGTACTATAAAACTAAAATGAAATAAAATATCCGGAAATAGTGAAACTAGATGAAGGCTGTTTTAAATCTTTCATTTTGAAAGAAACATGTTTAAGGAAACAAATAATAAAATTTGCAGATGACACCATGTTGGTGGGACTCATATCAGGAGCAGACGAGACGGCCTATAGGTCAGAGGTTCTCAGACTGGTCTTGTGGTGCAAGAGTCATAACCTCACCCTGAACATCAAAGAATTGATTATAGATTTCAGATGATGCAAAGCAGAGCCTCTCCCACTATATATCAATGGAGTTTGTGTGGAAAGAGTTCATAGTTTTAAATTTCTAGGAACTCATATTTCCGAAAACCTTACTTGGTCAGTCCACACTATGGCCACTGCAAAGAAGGTCTAACAGCGCCTGCACTTTCTGAGGCTGCTGAAAAAGAGTGGTCTGGGTGAGAAGTTGCTGGTTACTTTTTACCGTTCTACCATCGAGACATTTTGGCATACCGTGTAACTGTGTGGTATGCTGGATGCTCTGCAGTGGATAAGATGATGCTCCAGAGAGTTATAAACACAGCACAAAAAATCATCGGTTGCTCTTTCTTCTTTGGAAGAGATTGCGAAGACCAGACTCCTCTCTAGAGCACTAAAAATCTCCACAGACCGTTCTTATCCTGGTCATTCATATTTCGAACTGTTACCATCAGGGAGACGTTATAGGTGTCTTAAAATGAAGACTAATAGACTGAGAAACAGTTTCTTTTCCAAGGCAATAACTGCCTTGAATCAAACAGTGCATTTATGATTTAGTCCTATGTATATAGTGGCATTTTTAAACTATTTAACTTACTAAAGCTGTGGACGCTGTGGAGGTTGTGGGTGTTGTTGCTGGGCGATTTTCGACCATGGTTGCCTGTGTTGCCTGGGCCGTTTGTATTCCCACTGGGCTTGTTTCTGCCGATTCCAGGGGCGTTGTCTGCAGCACCATGAGCTGCACTGGCGGATGTGATCTAGCCCCGATTTGGGGCTGCCGGTGCGACGGACTGACGCTGCAGACACTGAAACATCATAGGTGCTGGAGCTTTAACCTGGACGTGGGACCTGTACCAGACTCAAGAAATGGAGCTCGCCATTCCAAGGGGGGATGGGCTTACCAGCCTAAGTTGGGGTTGGTGTGTTGGCCTACCCCTGGTTCTTGGTTAGCTGGGGCCGATAAAGCTGGGGCATTTGGGGCCTGCACCAAAATAACACCCAGGCTTGTCCTGGGGGTTGTGGGTAAGGCCTGGAAGAACCTCGGTCTGAGTCCCTGGGGGGCGATGCTTCGGCCTGGGTGAACACTGTCTCCTGGAGTATGGTGGAAGATGGGACGTCCCCTAGGCAACATGGGTTGCCGCAGGGGTTGCCTGGCTGCCTGCCTGGGCTGATTGGTAACCCGAGGGCTGCTGGACCGATCCTCCTCCGGAACTTCGGGAGCCTTGGCCATGATTTTTCCCCCTCTCGCTCCGGGTTCTGTTGGTTGGATGTTCCCAGGATCCCGCAGCCAACCTGGGGTGAGTGGTGGCATACCCTGCGGCTGTTGCCAGGATGAGTGGTGGCAGCGCTGGTGGTCAGTCCGTGGGCTTTTTTCATCTGGCCCCTCGGTGGTTGTGAGAGGACCCTGGGTTCGGACTGTTCCAACAACTCGACCTGGACCGAATATTCAATCTGGACATTTCCCACTGGTTTCTTTTGTTATCTTCCTCCTGGTCTTTATGATTGGAACACTGTGAACTTATCTAGTTACTGAGCTGCAGGCCCTGAGGGATTCCCCTCTGTCCCGGGTGTGGCCTGCCAGGTTATCGACGGCCTACCTCGATGACAGATCTTGGGATGCTGAGAGGTGGCATTGCAGGAAAGGGAAGGGGTCGGGGTTGGGTGTTAAGAGGGGTGCCAAGACCCCATTGTTAAATTTTTTAAATAAGTTTTTAAGGGGTTTAGGGGGAGGGAATGGTTATCAGGCCTGGTTGGAGCCTGAGGGAGCCCCATCAGGATTTTTCCAGTCCAGGTCAGAAATGGGCCATGGCTGGGGTGGCAGGTGGGGGCTGGCCGGAGCCTCAGGGGAACGGGTGGAGTATGGGACTGGAGTATGGTGACTGGGAAAGGCAGCAGAGGTAAGGGGGGAGGGTCGTATCGATCTTCAGGAGTGCGCACTCACTATCTCTGAGTGGTGACGCGCTCCAACCCTCTGGTTCCTACCCATTTGCCCAGGGGCTTAGAGGAATGGGACCCTGGGCTAAGGCTGGTTTATTTGAATGCCAGGTCCGTTGGGAACAAAGCTCCCCTCATCCTAGATCTGATCAAGGAGGAAAACATGGACCTGGCTTGTATCATGGAGACCTGGTTGGGCCCAGAGGGAGGGGTCCCTCTGGTGGAACTGTGCTCACCAGGTTTCCGTGTAATATACCAGCCTCGGACCCAAGGCAGGGGTGGCTGTGGTTATCAGGGAGGTTCTTTGTCCAAGGGAGGCCACTGTCCCATAGATAGGCATGTGTGAGTCCCTTCTACTGAGATGGGGCCCTCAAGGTCAGTGGGGTCTGTTGCTTATGTACCTTTCTCCCAGCTGTGTGGCAACAGCCCTGCCTGGTCTACTTGACAGGGTAGCGGTTGAGTTCTCCAAACTTATTGTGTTGGGGGATTTCAACCTGCCGTCCCTGGGGATGTCGAGGTTAGATTAGTTCATGGCTTCCATGGCAGGGGGGTAGATCAGTTCCCATGATAATCAGGGCTCCCCATGGACCCATGACCCACCACATAATAGGTTCAACCTTGGGCTTATCATGATGGGGGGGCACCCCTCTGGGGGGGGTTGTTTTTATCTCGGGACAGTGGTGTAATGATCTGGGTGGGGGGGTCTCAGATTGTTTACCCCCTGCCATGGACCGATCATTCCCTCCTGCAGCTGACCTTCCAGAATGCCGCCCCTCGCTGCTGGGAGGCAGAGCCAATGAGATAGTTCCGCCCCAGGCGCCTAATGGACCCAGAGAGGTTCCAGGCGGTGCTTGGGTCCATCCTGTCCTCTCTTGCCCATGGCTCGGTTGAGACCCTGGTGGATGCCTGGCAGACGGATACCGCCGGGGCACTCGATCGAGTCGTTCCTTTGCGGCCCCTCACCCAATGCAGATCCCGGTTGGCTCCCTGGTTTTCCGCGGAGCTCCGGGAAATGAAGCATCAGAAGAGAGGCCTAGAGAGCTGTTGGAGGTCCAGCCGGTCTGAATCTGACCAATTGCAGCTGAGGGCCTATGTTAGGTCCTATCTGGCTGCGATGAGGGAGGCAAAACGTGTTTACTTCTCCTCTCCCATTGGATCCACAGATAATCGCCTCTGTTCAGATCACCCGCCTCCTTAACCAGAGTGGGGGGGGAGGATACTTTGCAGGGACGGGCCAAGGAGTTTAGTCAACATCTGATGGATAAGATCGCTCAGATCCAGGCCGGCTTGGACTCCGACTGGTCAGAGTCCGATAGGAGTGATGTGGTGGGTCTTAGGGATTTCATCTGGGAGGAGTTTGACCCTGTAACTCCAAAGGAGGTGGACAGGATCATGGGGAAGCTGAGCGCTGCCATGTGTTTATTGGACCCGTGTCCCTCCTGGCTGGTCTATGCCACCCGGGAGGTTACACAAGGCTGGCTCCAGGCAGTAATTACTGCTTCTTTGAGTGAGGGAGTTTTCCCTCTGCCTTGAAGGAGGTGGTGAAGCCCTCCTCAAGAAGCCTGCCCTGGACCCAGCTAATTTAAGCAACTTTCATCCCGTCTCCAACCTTCGCTTTGTTGCGAAGGTTGTTGAGAGCTGGTAGCTAACAGCTCCCGGTGTTCCTGGAAGAAACTGACTATCTAGACCCACACCAATCGGGCTTCAGTCCCGGATACAGCACAGAGATGGCGTTGGTTGCACTGGTGGATGATCTCTGGAGGGCACGGGACAGGGGACATTCCTCTGTCCTGGTCCTATTAGATCTCTCAGCAGGCTTTTGGTACCATCGACCATGGTATCCTACTGCGATGTCTAGAGGGGTTGGGAGTGGGGGGCACCGTTCTGCGGTGGTTCTCCTACCTCTCAGGTCGTATGCAGATGGTGTTGGCAGGGGGGCAGGGATTGGCCCCAAGGCCCCTCCTTTGTGGGGTACCTCAGGGGTCGGTTCTCTCGCCCCTTCTGTTCAACATCTATATGAAGCCACTGGGTGAGATCATCCGTGGTTTTGGGGTGAGGTATCATCAGTATGCTGATGATACCCAGCTTTTCATCTCCACCCCTAACCAACCCAGTGACTCCCTCAATGTGATGGTCCGGTGCCTGGAGACGGTGCAGGTCTGGATGGGGAGGAACAGGCTCCAGCTCAACCCAGCCAAGACCGAGTGGATGTATGTACCGGCGTCTCGAGCTGTCCACCGTTAACTATGGGGGGAGAGGTGTTGCCCCCCATAGATAGGGCGCACAACTTGGGCATCCTCCTGGATGCACGGCTCAATTTGGAGGAGCAGGTGGGAGCCGTGGCCAGGGCGGCATTTGCCCAGGTTCACCTGGTGCCAGTTGCCCTACTACTGGACCAGACGCCCTATGTACAGTCACTCAGGTGCTCGTCACTTCCCGTCTGGACTACTGCAATGCTGTGTACATGGGGCTGCCCTTGAGGACCACCCGGAGGCTTCAACTGGTCCAGAATGCAGCTGCGTGGGTTGTGATGGGAGTGTCCTGATACTCCCATGTTACACCCCTCCTGCGTGCACTGCACTGGTTACCGGTTGCCCTCCGGGTGAGATTCAAGATGCTGGTTTGACCTATAAAGCCCTTCATGGCTTAGGACCGGGATATTTACGGGAGACCCTGCTGCCAGCGACTGTTTCCCATCGTCCTGTGCGCTCTCACAGACAGGGCCTCCTCAGGGTTCCATCAACCAATGTCGGCTGGCGACCCCGAGGGGTAGGGCCTTCTCTGTGGGAGCACCCACTCTTTGGAACCAACTGCCCCAGGAGCTCCGGGTGGCCCCTGACCTCTGCTCTTTCCGCCGTGGCCTAAAAACATGGCTATTCCAACTCGCTGACCTGGACTGAGGGCGGGCTATATGGGGAGTTTTAATGATTGTTGTTTAGTGTTTTAAATTACAATTTGGGTTTATATTGGATTTAATTTCTTTTTAACTGTATATTTGTATCATTTTTTATTATGCCCCAAGTCCTTAGGGAGATGGGGCGGCTTAGAAATCCAATAAATAAATAAATAAATGTTTAGATAGGTTTTAGACTAGGTTTTAATTATTATTACTATTAATATTTTAATTATTTTAATTTTTAAATACTCTGTAGTGTGATTGTGATGTGGTGTTTGGGGCACTGTGCTGGAGTAGCTTTCAAATTTCATTGTATTCGTGGAATGCAATGACAATAAAGGCATATTGTAACAAAATATACATAGTAATAACAGACAACCTTACCTAATGCTATAATGTATATAAGAATGGTGGATTTAATTGTCCTGATTTTAGGTTTACCTTTAAGTATATTTAGATTTGTTTCTTTATGGAATACATGTAATGAAAATAAAAACTGCAGGCAGAATTAGAAAATTATTGTGTGACTCCTTGGAAATCATGATAGGAGCTTGGCTCCATTTTTAGCCATTGCTCTATATTTCTTACAGTAAAAGCTCCAGGGTGCATTAAGAAAAAGTTGGGGCAGAGATAAAATTTTGACCTGTATTTACATGAGAAATTTATATTATACAGTAGGATAATAAATTTGAAAATATCAGTTAATTCCTTTTATGTGTTGGGACAGTTAAGATTTTTACTTTATTGCTTCCTTTGAGCCAGTTTTTGACTCCTGGCGACAACCAGACAAGTCCCTGCAGTTTTCTTGACAAGGTTTTTCAGAAGTGGTTTACCACTGCATTCTTCCTGGGGCTGAGAGTGACTGAACCAATGTCATTTAGCTGGCTTTGTTCCTCATGTAAAACTAGAACTCATGTTTTGTGGTTTTTAACCTGATGCCTTAACTACCACAACAAACTAGATTTCCAAGGACAGTTATAGATGCTAATATTTTAAATCAAAGTACTACCAGTGAAATCTCAAGTCATCTCAGTTCCTGAAGTTGGAATGTGGATTTTACATACAAATAAAACCTTTTTTAATTAAGCAGTTTTATCCAGATGCATTAGTGATGTACAAAATCCTGAATTCTTATCAGTATTAGAATATGATTTAAATAACGCAGGTTAATTTTAAAATATTAGTTATTTTTCAAGAACTCTGGTATAAGAAACTAAAATATGACAAAAATTCTTTAAAAGTATGAAATGTATTTCTTTTAAAGTTAATACAAAATAAATTTTACAGAAATGTTAACAATTAAGTGGTTTGTGAATATTTAAAAACAAATGCACTGCTTGGAATGAAACTACAATGGTTTATCAAGAACAGCTCATGCCAAAGCAATTTTATCTTCCTTTTGGTAGAATGATGAATTTACTTGACCATTGGAATACAGTAGTTATATCTTAAGTTCAGCAATATTTGATAGTGTCCTGAAATCCTAGTAGAGAAGATGCAAAATGTGAACTTAACTATGTTACTAGTAGATGAAAATACAGTTGCCTAAAAAATTGTATGTAACAAAGGTACACCAAACTGGGAGATACTAAGAAGTGTACAACAGAACTTTGTACAACTATTTATAAAAGACTTGGTTGAGAGATTAGAAACTATGTTAATCAAAACTGCAGATACTCTAGTGCAGGGGTCCCCAAACTTGGCAACTTTTAAGACTTGCGGACTTCAACTCCCAGAATTCTGGAAGTTGAAGTCCACAAATCTTAAAGTTGCCAAGTTTGGAGACCTCTGCTTTAGTGGGCATGACATAATCTTAGAGAACAGTATTAAGATTCGGAAGGAACTGGACACTAGAAGCATATTCAAAATAGATCCCAAAATAAGATTGGTTCTTAACAGCTACCATTTACTTACTTTGGTGGTGCTAACTTTTTAGGATGCTTTAAGGATAGAGATAAACGAAGCCTTTTTTGTGGGACATCATCACTACTGCTACTACTTCCCTCATCAGTATCGTAAGTCTCTGGATAACAGGTACACTGCAGCTCCTGGATGATTTCTGCTGCCACAGTCTTCAACACTACATAGAGTGGACTCAGCAGATACTTTATCAAAAAGAAGAAATTATACTATATAACATCTTCACAAAATTAATAGATATTTAACTAGGATAAAAAGACATAAAATCTCATATATGCTTCCTTGTAATTACTGGATTATGTATACAGATTTATTCATTTAAAAATTTAAAGCTAAATACATACCAATCAATTATCAACTCTACTAAATCAGTATTCTGTACTGAGGTTACACTGTAAACTCATTAATTTAGACCAATAAAATGTTTAAGTTATTCTTGCTTGTGTTGGTACAGAAAGCAGAAGCTACTGCCACAAAACCTGATGGCATTAGCCTTAGGAGAAAATGAGCTTTTACTTAATACTAAATCTAATAATTTCCTCAAAATAATTATCTCTTAATTTGTCAGCCTTTTGTGGCAAACCTTTGTTAACCTTTTAATAACACTTACCTCTTGTTCTGCCTGGCATCCAATTGCTGAGATGAAAAAACTGCAAATGTTGTTAATATAGGTGTTTCTAACTGGAACAGCAGATTCATATCCAGCTGGCACATACATCAAGAAATACTGTAGTATGTGACATAATACTTCTTTTATCTTCACAGACTGGAGAAACCTGAGCACATCAGCTTCAAACAATGCATGAAGTTTTTCCAGTAGTATGTTTAGATAAATAGGTTCAAAAGTCTCATGGGAATTAATTTGAAAAGGAAATAAAGTTCTCACTAATATTAAGAGGGGTTCTTCATATAATTCTAGTTTTGTAGAATCCATTACAGGAATGGACTGCAAAATTCCAAATAGAAATGAGAAGAAATTATTGGCTAGGTCTTCTGGAAGTCCTCCAAGTTCTACGAGTTCTGTTAAAAATACCATACTCAAATTTTTAACTTTAGGACTACCATAGTTCAAAAGGGAGCACCCTACTCCAAAAAGGATAATATCTTGTGGTTTGAAAAACATGTAAGAAACTATATGGGTAAGAATCCTTATTGAAGTCATTTCCAAGCATTCTACATTATTCATTCCATTTAACTGTAGTTTGACAGAACTTAAATTGCCCAGATTTACAGTGGAATTGCAAGAAAATCTGCTCAAAATCGCAGGCCATGTCAAAATCCTTTCTATATTTTTTTCATGAATTGAAATCAGATCTTGAAGAAGATACAGCAGTTCTTTTGTTACCAAGTTAAACAAGACACAGTTCTTGACTTTGAAAAGGCAGAGTAAAGAACAAATGACATTACTAATGTTCTCATGTAAAATGTGGCAGTTTGGACTAGCAGAAATTCTCAAAAGTCTTGCTATTATCCAATTGCTGAATTCTAAAGAAAAGAAAACAGAAAACGTTATGATCATGTATCAATTAGCACTAAAAAATCCAGGGGTAAATGTTTCTTTTTGAAACTTCTTTCTGCCACCTATTGATTTTTTGGATTTTTGCAGATCATATCTGGTATCTCAATTAATTGTGCTATTTCCCTTTCCATTCATTTGTAATTCATATTCATTCTAGAAGATTAAGGAATTTCTAAGGGAAATTGGAAATAGATATAAGGTAAGCAAAGGAAGTCAATTTGTGCAAACTTGGATGTTAATATTTATAAAATGTATTTAACTTGAGATTCTAGAAGGATATCAATCATTTCAGAGTATATATGAGAGTAAAGAAGAGTGCCTTTTTCAGCTAATTTTTTGTTTATGTATAGCCTGATATAAAATATACAATTCACATTTCAATCTGCTATAATTTGTTGAATTATAGATCCAATAGATATGTTTCAATAAACTCACCAATACAGCTGGAATCTGTGTCATTTTGCTGATCAGGTCCAATTCCATTTACAAACACAAGTGGAGATGATTTCATGATATGGAGAATGAAGTCAAGCAACATTACAGAACTTGGCTGAGATTCAGTCTTCTTCATAAGTTCCAGAGCCACTAAAAAGATAGGATAACCTAAACAGGAAGTTCAAAACCTATTTCCTATTTCAAGAAAAATGGGCATTTCTTGGATCGCTATAACATGTCTGTACAATTACAAAGGGATTCCTTGAAGTTAAATGTTTTGTTTCTCATGTATGCTATACTGCTTCTTTTCCTCAAACAAATCATACAGGAAAATAAAATACATAGTCCTTGACTTACAATCACAATTGAGACCATAAATTTTTGTCACTGCATGAAGTGTTTATTAAGGAAGATATAATGTGGCACTTTTGGTCAACAAGTGGCACCTGGAGTTGCAGTTGTTAAGCAATCTCCCAGGTTGCTAAGTGGATACAGCAAAAGAGTTCCTGCTGTAAGGACTCAGCCCCACAGAGAGCTGAATCCTTCTGGGGTTGAATCCCTCTGACAGGCAGCCCTTTTGCTCTAAAGAGGGCTCTTGTCTCTAGGGCCCCATGCTGCAAACACTTCATTCCAAAATCCTGTGTGGATTTCAGGACAGATCTTTTTGAGTCAGTCCCCAGACTACAGGGAATCTTCTAGGCAGACAGCAATGGCTTGTGCCCTTCCTTACCTCAATGACTTTCTAGGAAAACTGATCGGGAACATTACAAATGGAGATGACATGATCACAGGGTGCTTGGTAACCAATTGTAAGTGCAAATAGGTTGTGAAGTGCCCAGATTGCAATCATGTGACCATTTAACTCCAGACATGAGTTATAAATCCCTTTGTGCAATACCATTGTTAATTTCAAACATTTCATTTTGCAAGAAAGAATATTTTTATCTAGTTCTCTCCCTCTGTGACATGAGTGAATAATAAGACTGTCTAATAAGACTGTTAGAGGTTTTGTCCATGATGACCATGATTTAGAGTTGGAATAACATGTAGCAGACATCACATATAGTTTGAGTTTTTAAATCTAGGCCATTTACTAACTTTACTCACCAACATCTACATCCACAAGAATTCGATCAATGAACTGGCAGAGTATTTGTCTTGGCTTCTGTACCACAGTATTATATTCTTCCGGTGTAGCACTGAAATAAAGATGCATTTAAAAGTTATGTATCAAAAGAGCTACCTCTTATACTGAAACACATAAAAACAAATCCAGTATTTATTATGGTCACAGACCAGGATAATAGTGATATATATAATTAACACACACACACATATACATGTAACTTTATACTGTTAAGTTTTTTGCACATGTAGTAAACAAATAAAAGGTACAATATGAACTATTTAAAACATTGCGGTTATTAAAATGCTGAATTTCAAGCACTATATATTTTTGGGAAAGAAGTTTTATTTTTAGAAAATTAATTTTCAGTCGACAGCAATTTGTCCAGGGTATCAAAATCTTAAGTAGCCTATGAAACATATCAAAAGCATATTATTCAATCAGAGATGGAACCAATCTACCAATGTGAAATATGCTATTATTATCAATGATTTTGTGAATGAGTACTTACATACAATTAGAATTGTCAGTGTATTAATTACATTGTGGGTTTCATTTTTTTTCCTGGCCTCTCCCTATGTAATTGAGAATAGCACTTGATTCACTTGTTTAAATTACCTATAATCTATAAAGTTTATACTAAAATGTTTTAATTATAAGATACTCTAACCATATATTTACCCATCCTATAACATACTTTCATAGGCTAGGGACCTTCATAAGACCCTCAAAAATCTATCCCCAACTGAAGAATAGAAATAACAGAATTGGAAAGGACCTTGGAGGTCTTCTAGTCCAACCCCCTGCTGGAGCAGGAAATTCTATATCATTTCAAACAAATGGTTGTCTGATCTCTTAAAAACATCCAGTGTTGGAGCACCACAACTTTTGGAGGCAAATTATTCCATTGGTTAATTGTTAACTGTCAGAAAATTTCTCCTTAATTCTAGGTCACTTCTCTCTTTGATTAGTTTCTATCCATTGCTTTTTGCCCTGCTTTCTAGTACTTTGGAGAATAGGACAAGAGAATCTCCTCTTTTATGTGGTAGTGGCTTAGATATTGGAATACTGCTATCATGTCACCCCTAATCCTTCATTAAACTAGATATACCCAATTCCCACAACCCTTCTCTGTAAGTTTTGGCTTCCAGGCCCTTCATCATATTTGTTGCTCTTCTCTGCACTTTCTAGAGTCTCATCAGGGGTCTCCAATGCCCTCCAATGTACTACATTCCCACAAAATTGGGGAGTGCCACGTTTATCATTTTTGTTCATTAATGGAAATAAACTAAGGAAGTGAAAGAAGAGTGTACATATGCTGTACAGTATACCTATTGAGTAGTAAAAGCAAACAAAAAGTATAGTAATAAATTCAATTCCCATTAATTACAACATTAGCACAGTAAAATATGCTAATTTTGATGTTCTTCTAGGCTAGGAAAAAATAACAGCCAAGCTTTTTGGATCTACAATTTTGTTCAAGAGCTACCTTCACCTCCCCACTTTTGCCAGCCCTGTCTCTGAATTGCAGTTTCACACGACCCGGGAAAGACAAATTATGATGAAACGGAGGATCTCGAGCTTCTGGGAAGAAACGTTGATTACATACAGTAAATACAGCGATTCAAAAAGAAGCCAGAAAGAACCTGAAGGCAAGCAACAAAAGGGTGAAGCGCTTTGGTTTCAGCGTCACAGACCTGCCCAGTTCCCGGAGGGCTGGAATCATGGAAGCCAGCTCGAGCCCCTGGTCAGCCATCCTTGATTCTTCCAAGTCTCCCGCCGACTCTGTTTCGACACTTTGCTGTTCCCACCCCTTTTCCCAGCCGACAGGAAACTCAAGGACGGTGGCTCGTTTGAGCCAAATTTGTCACAAAGGAGATTCGTGTTTCTTGCATAATTATACCCTTTCGCGTAGATTAGTTGCTTCCCACGGAGACCTTCATGTTAGATAATTTGCATATCTCATATTATTAACAACTCGCTGTAATACACAGCGCTTGACTTTTGAAACTTCAATTCTACCTGCGTCCTGCGCTGAACTCGGCGGAGTTTATTTCCCAATTTTATATGTTGTATGTTTTGTAAGTTTGCACGAGTCATGCAGTAACTTTTTTTCAAACAATTCCAAGCTGTGTCTATAGTACAGACTGTATACGATTGTATATGTGTCCGTGCAGAAATACATCACTGTAAACGACTTCCGACATTACAAATCCGTGCTGTTTCCTAGCAGGCCACAGTACATAAAAGTACATCATACCACAGTACATAAAAGGGTTGCGTGCAGTTCTAATAACAAAATTCAATGTGCACACTAAACAACCTTTGGCGATTCTCTTTAAAAATATCGGAACCGAAAAGACAAGTATGCTCAAGTGCTGAGTATACTGGTAAGGAGTTATGATTGGATTAGCAGTTCCCCCACAAAGCATGTTTAAAAAGCAGGGATGAATACATGGGGTCTTCAAGTTAGGACTGAGCCCAAAAATTATGTTGTTAAGTGAGATTTGTTATGTGAGGTTTGTCCCATTTTACAACTTTTCTCACCCCATTTGTTAAATGGATCACTGCAATTACAAAATTAGTAACAGGGTTGCTAAGTGAATCTGGTTTCCCCATTGACTTTGCTTTTCAGAAGGTCACAAAAAGGGAACCCACATGACTGGGATACTGCAACTGTTGTAAAAATGATTCAGTTGTCAAGCATCCAAAAATGTAAATCGTGTGACCATGGGGATGCTGCAACAGACAAAAGTGTGAAAAATGGTCATGTCACTTTTTTTCAGTGCCATTGTAACTTTGAATGGACACCAAATGAACTGTTGTAATTCAAGGACTACCTGTAAAGGACTTCATTGTCAGGTTAATCCTTACGCAGGAAGGCTGGAAAAGATTTGTGTGCATCAAAATGTCAAAAACTTTGCAATAATAGTTTGCGATTCTGATGCATCCATCTCACACATTTAGTACTTGACAATCAGCCTCAGTCATCGGTTATATTTGCATGAGAAACTTATCAGTGTGCAGAGATGGCTAAATTGACTGCTTTGGTCAAAATAGAAATACTTTCATTTCTACTTGGAAAACACTTCTGGACTTTGCTTGAGGTAGAAAAAAAATAAAACTTTGATTTTGGGTTTTAACTATTAGATTTGTTGTTTTAGAAATGGCTAGTTGCTATTATTATGAAAAAGTAAAAAGCTGAGGGTAGATCTTAATGCCTTATTTTACTGCATTGAAGGAGTTAGAAGTCAATGCCTTTTTTTCTTTTTCCCTTGCTTTCCCCCACTACCCACTTCTCTTTTTCCTTTCCTAATTTCCCTAATATTTGCTTTTGTATTCTTTTTGTATGTCATATTATAAATTAATAAAACTATAAAATAGTTTAATATAGATACTAAAAAAAGAAACTTATCAAGAGTAAGACATGAATTTAACCACACAGTTCACACAAATTTATCTTCATCTTAGATTGGCTTTTTGGTGTATCATGTGAATATAAGTATACAATTTTTTCTTAGATTAACATCTTTTTTCAGCCATTGATCTCCCAAGCTTTATTTATTAAATTATTTTTTCATTAGGAGCTCAAAATACTATACACAGCACCCCCTTCTTCAGGGTGGGCTTCAAAAATGTTAGCAAAGGGTTTTCTGCCTGGTTGCTGGGTGGGTGTGGGCTAGTCAGCCTCCTGCACCACAGCAGGGGGGGTGCATTTTTGCCCTCCCCAGGCTCTGGAGGCTTTCCTCCAGCCTCCAGGAGGGCGAAAATGGCCTCCTCGGGCTCTGGAGGCTCTTGAACTTCCAGGAGGCCCATTTTCACACTCCCTGAGCCTCTGCACGCACCCTGCACTTACCTGCATCCAAAACAGGCTGCGTTGGGACTCCTGGGAGGGGTGGGGCGGGTGGGGCCAGCCAAGAGTGGGATTTGGGGGTTCTCTGAACTGCACAGAACCTTAGCTAGGAGCTCTCCCGAACCCCTGCAAATTCCCAGCAGCCCACCACTGCCCTTCTATTTCCCCCAAAAACTACCATGTAAGATAAGCTTATCCAGTGAACTCTCATGGTTGAAAATACATTAGAATGTGGATCTATCAAACACTTATCATTACTTTAAATTTGCTCTCAATATTTAACAAGTGGAATAAGCTGGGAATTACATAATAAGACATAGGTAAGGTCTCAACACTTTAGCAGTTGCAGGATTGAAGGTGGATTGTGAATGAAAGGGATTATGGGCATTGTAGTCAAACATATTTGGAAAGCATTCAGTTGGAGCAAATTGCTTTACTTCCTGCCATGACTGCAAGTGAATGGAGACATCTTTTACAGTGGATAATGTTTTATACAGAACCAAGAACAAGCATTTACCACCATCACTAGAGACCCTTATGGCTGAACTTCCATCTCAGTTAATTGTAGTTGGGTGTGACATAAATTTAATCAATTATTATTATCTCCAGAACTCATCAAAATCTGAGATTACAAAGTTATCTGAGAGCCTTTAATGGTCAAGTGAGATGGAACTGACCATCTGAACTACTGTTGCCACAACACATTGAGCCACGCAGTGTTTTTATGCTTGTATTGCTACTTTATCTTAGTTCAACATAGTGCTTTAGTCAAGCACAGAGCTTTACTGATCATTATTCTCACTGCTTCAAGAGCTACCATTTCTAATTATTGCAAACTAGAATTTGAAACCAGCTTCCAGAAATTCCCATCCAAGAACTTAGTATGATTAAGAAAATGATTAAATAGATTCCAATGAAAATTATCTACATATCAGTAAATTTTATGGGCTTAATTCATATCATGCTCATTTCTTTATTCATGGTGTAAATGAGTGAATCACAATTTTGGACACAAAGTTATAATACCAAGTTTACAAAACATAATGGTTGAATTCATTCAATAACCAAGAGAAACTATAAGGCATAGTGAAATGTGAATGCAACTTGTTTTTTTAACTGAACCATAGTGAATTTGTATACAAGGAATTATTGTAGTTAGCTCACATTCCAACTACATTCCCTTAAGGTCTATTCAACTAGGCTGAAGGATCGCAGTTTCCAAATCCCCAGCCACGACAGCAACTGTTTATGACTGTTGGAGATTGTAGGAATTGTAATACTCCAATACCTTGGGATCATCGAACTGGGGAAAGGTGTTCTAAGACAGCGAGCCTCGATCTTTGAAAACTTTTAAAATCACATTACTTTTTGCGCAATAAATGAACCAGGTAAAAATCACCCGTTAGAAACTCATCAGACCCGTCACCAGCTCAGAACACCCATTAGTTAGTTAGTTTTTTTAATTAGTTTGTTTTCAGGAGGATAATTGCGGCTGGAATTTGATCCCTAGCAGCTCTCCTCCCGAGTCCTTTGTAAGGGCGATGTTTGTTCTATAAACCCGCCTCCTACTGCCGGGAAGAAGAGGAGACTGATTTCTATAGCTGTCAGTCAACAGCGATACGAGGGTGGGACCGGCTACTGCCTGCAGGTGTTCTCCTGTATACGGTAGTACTTTCCAAGGCTTAGTTCAGAAAGTGGATCTGCGACAAAATTCAGCTACGAAGTAGCTGCGGCAGGCAGGTGAGTCCGGATCCTTGATGTATGACAGGTACCTTTCCTTCAGCGGCGGCAGAGCGGGTAGCACTGATTTTTTTTATTTCATTTTACTTTGAAGAAAAGCTGTTCATCAAATGGACGGTTTGTTTTTAGACAGCTTTAATCGTTTTATAGGCTTTGTCATGCTACTTCCGTGAGTTTTTAGAGTTCTTAACTCTCACACCCATAGCTTCTGTGTAAATAGACCCTTAAAGATAAGTGAACCTTTGATTAAATACAAAAGAAGCCTGGCATTCATTACTATTTCCTCCAGCGCAAGGTGTGTTTTCAAGAATCTCAATCTCATAAGGGAGCAATTTACAGTGCCCTTATTCTTGTCTTATATGGGTGCAAAGTGCAATTGTATAAGCTTTAGACAGGCTAAATAGGAAAATTATGAAACGTGTTTTTCCCTTTTCAAAGGTAGAGTGAGAGTATGAAAGTGAATTATATTTCTGACAATAAACATATTTATGAAGGAAACTGTTCAGGATTGAAATAAAGGCTATATTTTAGCACTTTGCTTGAAACAAGCTGAATAATCAGTTCTAAATAAGCATAACTCAGAAATACGTAACTCCAGGAAATTGAGGACTTATTTTTGATAAAAGTCTTTAGAATTGTTGCTGAAAATGGCAACTGTCTCTTCATTCACAGTGAATCATAAAATATGCATACATCAGTAAGTTCCAATTTATTCCTTCTTGCTTTTCTTTAAAGATCAGAGGTTATCAGTGGTATATGAAAGATTTGGGACAACCCTAGTCTGTGAAACATCATATTAGTTTTATTTTTTATGTAGAACTTTAGGACCTTTCTTGTTCATTAAAATAGATAGCAATGGAGGAGAATAAAAAATTCATGTAGTAATCTAATCCTAATACAGCCCAGGAACTCAAAATCCCCCTATTGTTTTCCAAAGATATTAAATATGTATCTATTTCTAGAATTTGCCAAGATATTGTTGCAAATATTTTTGATATGACATTGTGATTCCAAATGCTGTTGAATATCAAAAAAACTGACGTCTATTTTGTAGGATAGCATTGAATTTGGTTTATGTATTGAAGCTAGAATTTGAACATGTATCCTTCCTTTATTACATGGGAATGTAATAAAGGATCCTGTCTTATATTAACAACACAGTTAATAATTTTCTGCCTCTCTGAAATTCTTGAGCACATTTTTCTCTCTCACTCTTAAGAATTCAGAACTGCTTTTAGGGCAAATTTGTTCTTCGTTCTGATCAAAGGTTTTCAGTATGAATTATTTATTTTTATTTTTATTTGCATTGTCCTGCAGTTTTTATATATCACACACACACAAATATATATAAAATTTCAATAAAAACAATATTATATAGTTGTATATATTCGTATGAAAAAATAAGGCAATTAGGTAGTGCCTCCTTTTAAGATTCCTGTAACTATTAATTTATATTTTTAAAGGAAAAAATATCCCCCCACCCAACTATATATCTTTCTTTTTCATTTTTCTGTAAAATTTATATTGTATGATGATATCACTATGAGCTTTTGGACAGAATCTCTCAGTAAGATCAATTACATTAAAGGCAAAATATAATAATACTTGTTGAAATGTGAACTTTAGAAATTAAAATAAATACTATTAAAATACAATGGCAAAATGAGCAACTTAAAACAATATAAAATATACTGATTAACAAGGAAGAAAGAAATGGAATATGAAAACTTTCATGCATAATATTCACTCAAGGAAGCCTTGAATGAAGAATTAGTTCAATAGATAGTTAAAAACATAGTGGGGAAAGACTCAATATTCAAGAATGAGAATATCTAGAGAATAGAATGAAGGGTGAAAGACATCATATGAAGGGACATTTTATTAAGTTTAGTGAGCATCTAAAAAAAGCTTTAAAAATGGATACAAATGCATATATTAATCCAGAAGATTTTAAAGGTTAATGTATAATTAAAATCAGAAAGCTTTCTTTTGGGACTAACGGACAAGCAACTAGAAAAAAGTCATAGGGCTTTGTTTTTATGCATGATAATATTATATGGTTTAAAGCAGAAAGGCTTAACACTACCTATAATGGAAGAATAACTGGTAAGGAGATGGAACTTGCAAAGATGGCTAAGCTAACCTCTTTGATTAGAGAAAAAAACTATGTTCATGTTTTTCAGGAAATCTCTTATAGACTTTTTTGCATGAAACAATAAAAAATACACTGATGATTTGTGGGCTTGATTAGAAAAAAATGGTTAATAGGAAAAATACTTCTTTTTAATCATAAAGTAAGTGTTAACACTATAAATATAATTATATTTTTGATGCAGAAGAAATCAGAAGCTTCTTTTTTCTATTTGTTTTATTTTCTCTTACACTTTTTCTCTTTTTTACTTTTTTGCTTCTTTTGCTTTTTATTAGTTTGTATTAATTACATTTTTTGATTTTTTAAAAATAAAATCTATATTTAAAAGTGAGGATAGGAACCGCAGATTTATATATCTTTGAAACTACATGGCCATGCATCAGAACTAACCTGACCTTAGTAATTAAACAGGTCTACAAAAGGACAGGAAATCTATTCAGCACCCTGCTCCCAAGTTGTATAGGTCCAGTATATAAGAAGCACATTTTAAGTCTCAGCTTTTTTTCCTAATAATGTTACATGTCCGTCAAATGTTTCAGGCAAGAAACTTAGGAAGACAAAGGCCAAGCATGGGAGGGCTTCTGAACTTGTGTTCAATAATGCAGTATTAGTTAATTCAGCGATATGAGCCAGAAGCAAGCAGAAAAAAGTCAGTAAAAAGTGAAAGTATAATAAATGTGTCTTTGTGAGGATATCTCTGTCGTGTTAGTACTTTAACATTCTAAATAATCAGTGTTATCACTTGCATTAGAATCCATATATGGTAAGGAAAGTGGCCTCCTAAATGATAAGTTAGGTCACTAACCTTTGACCACACTGCTTTCTCTTATCTGGTTAGAACAAACTTTAATCGTTTCCTTTGGACTGTGCAAAAATGAAATAAAATTAGTTCTCTGACAATTTCTTTGTTTTGGAATGATTTGGATCTTCGAGAACATATTTGGCACTGGGACTGCTATTTGTAGCAAGAGTTTTTAGATACTAAATATATTTCATAACATAGAAAATTTGAGAAAATTTATAGAGATTATGTAATGTAATGATGTAATATGAAACTGAATGTGAAAAATGAATATGTAACTAAGGTCATGTTTGTATGGAAATGTAAAAACCTGAAACCATGCTGTTCACCAAAAGAGATGTTCTTGAAATATAAAAATAAATAAATAAATAAATAAATATATGTTTTCGTAGATTTTCACGGGTAAAGGTATGTAGGTCTTGGTGTATTCGGGTCTTGTCCCATGTAAGATTGAGAATACCTTGGCAACGTTTCGACGAAATCTCATCCGTCATCTTCAGGCTGGTGTCTTCAGCTTCGTTCTTCTGGGAGAAGTGTGTGATAGTGGCTGTTTTTCCCTTTTAAACTCCAGAGTTGGCTGTGTTGTTACTTCTTGATTGGTTTGTGGAGTTGATGTATGCAGATTGGATGGCTTTTTCCTGAGACCCTGTGTGGCTGAGGTGCTGGCTGTGTGTCTCTCAGCCTTTTGTGTTGTAACGACCTGGGTAATGGGCTGTGTGATGACCTTCTGAGTTCTATTGTTGTGACGTCCTGGGTGTGGTGCTGTAATCTCCTGGGTCGTTGTCTGTGTTGCAACTTCCTGATGTTTTGTGTTGTGATCTCCTGAGTTCTGTGATGTAGTATCCTGGGTGGAAGGCTGTGATGTGACATTCTGGGCCTTGGTTTGGCTCGAGTTTGAGGTCTGGCTATGTGTTTATAGCGTGTGTCAGTTTGCTTAGTTTGGGGTTGGAGGGGTGTAGCAGCTGGTGTTGCAGCCATGGTCTGGTTTCTGGATGGTGGTTGCCTTTCATCTGTGGCGGGCTTGGGTTTGAGTCTGGTGAAGGAGATTGGTGGTGGCATCATGTGTTATTTTGGGTCCGGTGTTGGTTTTCGTGGCTGGGACCCGTTTGTTGATTAGGGCTAGTTTCCAGATGTCTGGTAGGCGGAATATCATCCCGCTTTATTCATGTTATGGGGTGTTTCTCTATTTCGATGGCTTCCCTAATTATTCTCTTGTTGAAGTGTTCAGTATTGGAGATAAGTTTGGATCCCTCAAAATCAATTTCATGTCCTGTGGCTTTAAGGTGCTGGAAAAGGGAGGAAGTTTTTTCTTCTTTTCTGACTGCGTTCTTGTGTTCTGTGATGCGTGCATTTATTCTCCTGTTGGTTTGTCCAATGTAATCAGGAGATTACAACACAAAACATCAGGAGGTTGCAACACAGACAATTACCCAGGTCGTTACAACACAAAAGGCTGAGAGACACACAGCCAGCACCTTAGCCACACAAGGTCTCAGGAAAAAGCCATCCAATCTGCATACATCAACTCCATCAACCAATCAAGAAGTAACAACACAGCCAACTCTGGAGTTTAAAAGGGAAAAACAGCCACTATCACACACTTCTCCCAGAAGAACGAAGCTGAAGACACCAGCCTGAAGATGACGGATGAGATTTCGTCGAAACGTTGCCAAGGTATTCTCAATCTTACATGGGACAAGACCCGAATACACCAAGACCTACACACACACACACACACACACACACACACATATTTGTTTTCTTAAGTTTTCGTGTGTATTTATATGTATGGTATTCAACTTTGTTTGGGTATTTTCCCACGTCATTATAGTTGTGCTTTCAAAGTTGTAGTGATGTTTCGGCAGAATCTATGGCTGCAAAAGCCTGACACACAGATGAACCCAATACACAAGCCTGATGATGGCAGATTAAGATTCTGCCGAAACGTCGCTACAACTTTAAAAGCACATATATTTGTTCTCAAATGAAAAATATGCAATAATTTACACAACCAGTGTAAACATGCATCTATCTACTTCTGCATAAAGCTGCATTTGGAGTTTTCTCATTAAGAATGTAGAATGAGACATGGTGGAGAGAAGAACAAAGCTGAGCAAAGCCTTGCCTGATTTTTGGATTATGTTTCTCTGTCTGTTTGTCTTTCGCCACTTTGTTTAGGACAGTCATGGCAAACCTTTTTGGCACCAAGTGCCTAAAGCACATACTTTTCACATACCCAAAACGCAACGTGTGCATCCCTGTGCATGTGAACCCCCCCTGCACGTATGGGCTTCCCTGCAGATGCATGACAGAGACCTGAAGACCAGATGTCCGGTGGGAGGCATGCGCACATGCGGGGCGGAGCTGAGCTGGGGTGACAGCACGTGTGCCCACAGAGAGGGCTCTGAGTGCCACCTGTGTCACGCGTGCCATAGGTTCGCCACCACTGGTTTAGAGGGGTTCAGTTAACCTTCTGGAAAGACATTGCAAGGGCTGAAAGGAGTGAAAGAATCAGGAAATATTTTGTAAGTTAATTTATTATAAAACCCAAACTAATATCTTCCCTCTTAACATTTAGTGAAAGAGTTGGAAGGTATTATTTTGGGCATCACTCAATACAGAAATTGAAATTCAAGCATTCATGAATAGTGACTGTCTGGGCTCTGCTTAGGCACATCCTGTGAAGAAGAGCCCATCATCTCTCAAATAATTGGCTCCATGTCAAACTGCTCTTGTAATTATAACAGTTTTACAACGGTTACAAAAAAAATCAATTGAAATGAGAGAGAGAAATGTCTTGACCTTTTTCTATTTGACATCCTTTAAGATATTTGAAGAATGCTCATATTCCAGCCCAGTCATCTTTTTTAAAGCTAAATATAAACATTCTTCCTTCCTAGACTCTTGATCTTTTCCCCTGATTATCCTCATTACCCTTCTCTGAAACTGTTTCAATTTCTGTAAAGTCATGGCGAGAACCATACACAATAGATAAGGGCTGCATGAATCATGATGAAAGCAGAATAAATTGAAATAATTGCTCCTGTGATATGGAAATTATACTCATGTTAATGTTTCTAAAGCAGTTTTGCCTGTTTTTGCTCTGAACATTACATTGCTGGTTTCATGTTCTATTTGTATACAGCTACTGTTTCAATCTTTTTTTAACACAAGTATCATTATCAAGCTAAGAACACACATAAACACATGGTCCATTTTCATTTTTGTTTCCAAAGTGAAGAATATTCACTTACATTTCATTCTAATATTTCAACCCATTTCTTTAATTTATCAAAATAATTTTGAATTTTATTTCTAGTAGTAGGTTTTCTAATTGGTTTTTTCAACCATACATTTAATAAGACTGCCTTCATGCAAGTCATTAATGAAAGTATTATACAATAGAGACCTTTAGCTGCTCCTCATAACATCCCACTTTGTTTCTATCTCCAGATTGATAAGGAATTATTGATGAGCTTCTATGAGTTTTAATCATGTATATATCTACTTGTTATGCATCCAACATACATTTAACTAGCTAGCTTTAAAAGATCAAATGTTTTACTAAAGTCAAGATATGTCTGTAGCATTCCCAAAAATTATTAATAAGTAAGTTAAACAAAAGATGAGAAGAACAAACCTTGCTAGAATAATAAATCCATCTTGACTTCTGATGATTTACCATATTGTTGTCAAGGTTTTTGCAGACTGAACACTTTATGATCCAGAATCTTTTCATGCTTGTTGATTGGTATGTAGTTTGCTACACCTCCCTTTACCCACATTTTGAAGATGAAGACAATAGTACAGTATCCTTTCTGTGATAACCATTCTGCCAGTTCTCCAAAATTTCTCAAAAATAGTACATAAGAGTTCATCTGGACTATAAACAAATATCTTTATCATCGCAGGAGTGGATTCCTCTGATCTTGGCAATTTAAATTATTCAAAGAAACAACATGTTCTGCAACTACATTTCTATCCATCTCAAACACCAGTCCTTCTCAATTCTGCTATTCACATTTTCCTGGTAGAAAACTTGATTGTTTAAGACTGAATCAAAGTAGGAGTTAAGTGGTTCTGAGTTTTGTTTGTTATCTATTAGCATTTTGTCATCTTAATTGAGCAGCTGGTATAACATTCCTTTCTTTTTATTTTGAATATATCTAAAGAGTCCCTTTTATTATGCTCAGCATTCTTCCTAACAGTTCATACTCAAGTTTCCTTTTCCTAATGCCACTATCACCATTTGATATTACCTTTATGGGCTTTTCTTTTCATTTCTATATATTTTTTGTTTTCAAATATTTACTAGGTTTCAGAATTTTTGGGTACTTACACTTGCCATTTCAGCTTGCCTCCAACTTTTATTTATCATAAAAATAGTTCATTTTTTTAAAAAATTCTGAATTTTATAATTATTTTTACATAATTATTGTTCAGGTATTAATTTACCTGAATAGTTTTGATCCGTAATAGCCTTTACCCTAGGACTATATTGGGAGTCTTTTACAACAAAAGGACTATTTATATGAAAATTATTTTCTGTGGTCTTTGCTTATTTTATAGCTGTTATGTCATTTTGCCCTGAAGCATAATCATCAACTTTATTTAATTTAATATTGAATTTGACTTTAATTTGATTATAATCTAAATATTATTTGGAATGTAAATTTATGGTTTACTTTAGGCTATCCTAGGAGCTAAAGATATTAAAAAGCTTTCAAAGTATGTATTATAAAAATTATTTAAAATAATGAAATTGTAATGTCCTGCAATAAATAAATAAATATGACTCATCTGGATGATTCAATTTTCAGAAAGATTGAGCATTCAGGTATATACAACTCAGAGGCCTGGCTTATGTGTACTTTTAATCTTGGCCATTTTAATTATTTTCAAGTTCAGTTTTACATCACGTAATTCCATAGTTATTCTTTTTCCCAGAAAACCCTAAATCTCTGAGAGAAAAGGAGGCCTACAGATTTTTTTAAAAAACCTATAAGCACAGTTTCATACATATACATATGTATTCATAAGTCCTATTTAAGTCAAAGGAAGTTACTTCTGGGATGTACAGTATGTATTGAAATGCAGCATCATAAGAACATCTGCCTCTTGAGAACATACATTCTATTGCTGATTGTTATTGTTATGCTATTTTGTAATGGCATAACATGAGATCCAATCCATTTAGCATGGTATGAACCAGGTCAATACAGATGGTTCTCTTACAGGAATGAAGGAAAAGGGTTCAGGGCCAAACCATGAAATTTTGGGCTATAAACTGCTATATAAGATATTCAGGAAGCACAAAGTTCTGGATTCCAGTTAGCAAAATTGTTGTGATATATTTTGATCCTTAAGGCAAAAGATAGTTCTTGATACCTCTATTTTACCTACAGAAGTATTTCAGACTGCTGGTTGAATCATATTTAATACTGTCACTCAATGAGGAGCCTCCTCGTGCCCTGAAAGTAGGCCAACTGTAGAGAAGGGATCACTCAGGAGTTGCTATTGTATCTCTCACCTATCTGCTCATGTATCTCAACAACAACCTTGCTGCTTCTAATAGAGCAATCACTCTTAAAGTCATATGCCACTAGAATGATACCTCAATCTGCTATGGTTCAGACTACTTACCTTGTTAGGTACATATAAATCAGTGTAAACAAGTTTTGTCTAATTGAGTTCTGGATATGACAATGCATAGTCTTAAATTTTAAAATAGCTAGAATAACAAGATGCTTTTTTGTTAACCAGAATGCTACAGCAATTTTTGTTCTGAACAAGGGAGTTTGAGAAATGGAGTTTATCTTTGCTTATAATATAGCACAAATGAAAACTGTGCAAGGTGGATAGGGATGCGGATAGCACATTTGGGAAGTTTTTAGATCACTAACATTGGTATAATTATAGGAACTTGCTGACTAATTAAATCCTTTAAAATGTTTCAGTCCAAAATCTGGCTCGCTGCCATTCAGTTCATATTCTTAGTTAGACCCAATGTGTAATTTATATGCATAAGACAGCCTCTTTCTGGATTTCCTTTACACGCTCTTCCCTGTCATTAGTAATTCTTTCTCTTTATCCTAAGTGACTTTACCAGAGTTCCTAGCATTTTGCTGCCAAACGCATTCTTCATCAGAATCATGTGGTTTAGAAATGTAAGCCTGTAATTTTCCTAATAGCTTTCATTTACAAGCATGCTGGAAGCTTCAGGCTCTGTTAAGAGTCACAGATGTTCTTTTCTTCTCCCCCTGTGTATCTATTACTTTTTCTTCCCCACCATGATCTCTCTATGCATTTGCTGTGGCAGATTTTGATCACAGCCAGTCAATGCTTCTACTGTCTTTCTTTCCCAAAGTAGGTCAAGAGAGAAAAAGAAACATGAGGTCCCACATTCCCAAGAGTGCTGGGTGTACAGTTTCTGCTGTTCTTTTTGTCTCTTTTAAGCTAGCAGGGGAATGGCATATCCTTTTGGGAAGAGAACAGCTCCCACTTTACAACAAAATGTGTAACATTTAGTGATAGCAAAACTGTTGATTGTGGCATTCTTCAAAAATGTTTTAGCTGTGTAAATGGTTAGGAATGGGTGACTGGTCACTAGAAACTTCAGAGGTTTTCCTTGGAAATGTAGAAAGAGCCTTTCTTTTAAAACAATTTAAAGATTTAAAAAGTAACAGAAGCCCCTGAATTCCTAAATTACCCCATGTTTATAATATTATGCCATTTCTTTTGCTGTGATTTATAAGTCCCATCCTTAGCATTATCTTTGACCTTTGAATCACAGTGAATGTCTGAAGAATTAGGTGGTGTGCGCTTTTGTCGTCCATCCAGAAGAGACTGATATGACGTTGCTATGAGTAAAATGTTTATTCTGTAACATTGTAAGTATTGTCATAAATTAAGTGTGCTTGGTGTATTTGTTCATTGCCTTACTTGGGCTTGCAGTTCAACTATGTTTGCTAGCCCTAGAGCATGGGAAAGTCCTCTAAAATTAAAGGAGTCTAGAAATCTTATGAATAAATAAAATGCAGTTAAATCTATCATAGGTAAAAAAAATTCCTGTGGTTTGCATCACACATCACTTTTGTCTTTGTGAGAAAAATGTAATTCTAGAAATTTCTCCTATTGTTCATCTTTTAGTGTTTGAAGAAATATCCAAAATGATATTCTTTAAACAAAAAAAAAGAGAAGCTTCTTTAAAAAAAAGGGTGCCTGCCAGATTATTTGAGTTAGTTAAGTCTTTCCACGCTTATATTCCATAGGAACACTGTGGCAGGATCTGAAATGTTAATGGGCTAAAGCAATTGGAGCAATTAGTGAAAATTCTTACACAACAGTGTGAGAGATCGGTTACCAATTAGAACGAATATATACTTGTAGTTGTTGCAGCTAAAAGTTGTACAATTCAATACTGCATTTTAAAAGGCAATTACTTTTGTACATGGGGACATTGCATGTTGGTGTGTTTTATGTATGATATAAATTTAAAAAGCAGTGAATGTTGCTGTTGCATTTTCAAGTCATGCTCCCTTTATATATCTAAATAGTATAATATAACTTTGTTATACAAAAATTCAGAAAAACCTAAAAATATTCAGTACTTTTTAAGAGAACTCTAAGTATGTAACAATCATGTTTGATCTGTAATTATCTAACCGTTAAAAGTCAGTATCAGTATTTGAAAGCTAGCATTTAAAATTTTCAGCTCCATTTTAATTTATTATTGACTTTTGACAATGAATGAGCTTCATATGGATTTAATACTGCTTTAGAGATGCATATCTCAAGTGTACTGTACTGTGAAATTCATTAATCCCTTGTTGGATAGGTGTGAACAATGTTATGTTGAATTAACTTCAGGAGTAACCAGTTCTTTGGTTTTGGCAGATATCTGTGTAGGTGATTGGCTAATTGTTATGTCAGTCTTATGCTTTCTCTCCTTGAATTGGAAAATTTCAAACACAAATTGCAATCAAAGTTTTAAAAGGAAAAAAAATATTAAAACCCCGAAGTACGGAAATTAAATTCTTTTGTTGATGAAAAATCCTGTCTTGGTTGCTGTAGATTATTTTAGTAATTTAATCAAATAATCTTTTGAGCCATATAGAGTTTTGCCAAAATTAACATATATTTCTGTGTAATTAATATTAGGAAAGGAAGCCTTTGAATTTTTTTAATAATATAAACAAGTCTTCAAATTATCACTGATTTCCATTATTTGAGGGTAGAAAATTTGCTTGCTAATACAGAGCATTTGCACATTTATATTAAATAATTACAATTTTATTAGCTTCTGGAGAGTCATTATAGTAGCCAATTAGCCTCCACTTATTGCAAGACTGAAGGAGATTAGTCCCAAGATGATTAAAAGTTTCTAGTTCACTAAAATGAAATGTTAATTTTTACTGATGGGGTAAAAGTCTGGCAGAAATCATAGACAAAGTTGAATCATTCTTTAAATTTTGCAGTTACATGAATGTTAGGGAAAACATTATTCTTGGCATATTATTTTTGTATGGCCATGGGATTATTTTAAGTGGAATGAACAGTTGTTACCCCAACGTTTTTTTCAGCGCTCAAGGCAGCTACAACTATAAAAGCAAAAGTAAGAGTAAATGACACAACAAAATTCAAGGAAAAATTGTAAATATTTTTCTGTGTACATCATTCTTAGAAGTTAAAACTGTCATGGCTGTTCTTTAAAAGAAGTGAAAAAAGCATATTATGCAGTTTTGTAATCAATACTGACTAAGGAATAATTTGCTATTCAAATCTATGTATCAAAAAGGTTTCTATATCCAACCAAGCAAATTAAAAAAGGAAATCCTGATAATGCTTAATGCTATTTTCATAATCATAACTGTGTCATGTGATTATTTTTCCTTTCATGCAAGCATATTATATAACTTGCTTAGTTTTAACCTAGGCTTGATTTACTAATGTAAGATATATATATTATTACATTATGATTATGAATACACACACACATAAACACACACACACACACACCACCCATCTCTCAGTGATTTATTAGGACAGCTGATAAGTTGAACCATTTTTAAAAACTGTTTAGCAGTTGTGAAAATGAATAAGATAATAAAACATGCAATTTGGGCGACATAGAGCATTGGGTTGTATCCCAAAAACTGTAAGCCTCCCTGAGTCTCCGGAGAAGGGTGGGATATAAATATGAATTAAAAAATAATAATAATAGCTAATACTGGACCTAAAATAATTCAACTTCCAAATTTCAACCAGTATTTTTCTTTTAAAGTTTCTCCAGGACATTACTATTCATTATTACTTTTATTTTTATATTTATTTATTTTTATATTGGGATTTCTATGCCGCCCTATATCCCGAAGGACTCAGGGCGGCTCACAACGATAAAAAACATACAGTACAAACATTAAAAAACAATTAAACAAACTGTTATGTATGTAGGTTTGAATGTTATTGGTTTACTTGAACTGTTCTTGTAAAATGTCAAATGGTATTGGTTTAAATAGTGCGGGAAGAAACCCTGCACTCCCATTGGCTGGCAGCTATGGCTGCAGGCTATAAGAGGCAGCCGTAGCCAAGCCTGGACGGGTCCATTCGAGCTGTAGTCACTAATAAAGTCTTTGCTGGAACTCCTCGCGTCTGACTCTTCATGCAAACTTAACACAAACATCCCAATATAACAATTTAAAACTGACAAACTACCACTAAAAACCCCACCCCCTCCATCAGTCCAGGTCGGCAAGCTGGAAGAGCCATGTTTTTAGGCCACGTATATCATCTACTTTTAATGCCAGCTGTGCTGGTTCTAGGATGTTATTACTTTAGTAGCCAAATTAACAATGCAGTTAACTGGTAAATCACAGCAGAATTGGAAGCCAGACCAAATTTTATACATAAGTTTCTGATATTGCATAAATAATCACAGAATGATTACATAATTTACATAGTCAGCATATTGCCCTGAACAATCTGGCTCCCTGAAAGAGTGGAAGGCTTAGTCAATCTTGAACCAGTCAGGATCAAATTCCTGGCGGTGGGTAGAGTTAGTCTACAATACTGCATTCTAACCACCATGGCTCTTAAAAATTTCTAAAATAATTTATTGCATCAAAACCAACAAGAAATTTAGGGTGCCAGTCTATGTCATCAGATACATACTATGTGGAGTTAGATGCACAGATAATTAGATAGGCATAGTGGTATGTGGATTTTCAATCAGTTAGATTGGAGAGCAATACAATTCAAAAAGTTGGATTGTGAAAGTGACTGTGAATAATCAGATTTACAAAGTAGATATAAGTAAAAACAAATGTAGCCATCATATCTATATGGAGTGTTTTTATTTTCTGTATTTTAGTTTCATGAAGCTGTCACCCAGGAATGCAGAAAAATATCTTGCATTTTAAAAATGAAATGAGAGCAAATGAATTTTATTAACTATGAGTGAAATGAGTGCCTGTATTTTAATCTTGCACCTAAATAAGATAAAATTAATGGTATTTACTTTTAGAAATAAGTAAATTATCTGCCTATGTTTTATTTGACTTATTTCCTGTTTGCATGCCATACTTAACTGGGTCATGGGGAGGGAAGTGTGATACACAGACTCTAAAACCTAGCCAATTAATCCAGAGATAGTTAGATATAATCCCAAACACACCCGGTAATCCATCTTATTTGCTGTAACAAGGTACAAGGTAATGAATTGACTGGGGGAAGGGATTTGTGGGTCATTTCTGACATGCAAACAGGATCATTAATTCCAATGTATAAGTCATGGCAATTTTTTCCAGTAAAAAATGTGATGCTTACAACGTTACACAGTGACCATTAATAAATTCTGTTCTTTGGCTATGACACAATTGGTGTGAACAGAATTCCAATTATCTGGTACCCTAAGTGGGATTAGTTTTAGTTCAAAACAGCACATGATTCTTTGAAATTAACCTAACATATCTCAGCTGACAGTGTCAAGTCAACATGAAAAAAGAGTGTCATTCTTTTTTTACTGCCAAAAAGCATCATCTACAATAAAAGCAACCCTGCAAAATGGCACTGATTTAGGAACTTCCCTTTTTAAAAAAAATGTATTTTCATCCTTCCTCAAATAGTTAGGGGAAAATAATGGAACCTCTCTTGGTTCTACACAGTGGCACTGACCTTGATCAGGGCATATGGATTTTTAATGGTGAGGAGAGGGCAACATAAAAAAATAAAAATAAAAAGTGGTAATCTCTCAGTAACCTTTTGTGATAGCTGCAATGCTATAAAAATTGTTAGCAGCTGTTTGACCAGGACATGGTGAACTGTGTTAGTGTTTTGTGGGGTGTTTATTCTGAGAAAATATCTGACTGGATAAATTGTGCTGTGCCATAGCTGTTGTACTGTGAGATAGATCCTGAGAAAATCCATATAAAAAGAATAAACGTTGAAGTTTCATTTTATGTTTTATTTGGTATTTCATCAAATGTGTCAACAAAAACAAGATGGATCTATGGGCAGAAATCTCTCGTACATCATTAGTCATCATAATTGTTAGAACGTTGGCCATTACTGTAGATAACCCAAATGATCTGAAGCTCATTGGAATACCATGGGCTAGTCAATGAGTTTCTGGCTGTCAAATTCCTAAACTGTATGTATAGAATAACATAAAACGCAAAATGAAAGCACAATGTACAGAAGGTAGCAGTAATAGTCATTCAAAATCTAAACCAATACAAATAAGTGCATTAATTAATACAAATTACAAAATAATGCATTAATACAAATTAAAAACTAATTAAAACCCAACTAAAAAGCCTGGGAAATAGTAAGGTTTTCACCAGATACCAAAATGTTAATAGGGTGCCATTTGAGCCTCTCTTGGAAGGAAATCCATAAATGGGAATCATCACCAAAAAAAAAAAAGCTTTCTCTCTTGTATAGATCTACCTCACCTCCTTTGTGGAAGTGGATCCATTAGAGAACATCTTGAAATCTGTTGGGAGGTCCACTAGAAGATTTTAACTAATTAACTGTTTGATTTTTAAGAGGATATTTAAGAGGATTGCAGAAAAAAGGGATTAGAAAAATGTACTCTGACCTTATAAAAAAGAAGTGTTACATAAATACAATAATATTTCATAGGCTGCACTTTTAAAGTTTTGGAATAATGATTGTTTATGACAGAAATAAGCTGTTTACTGATATTAAGGGTGAAACGACCAGAGTCAAACTGAAGGGAACATTGCCATGCTCTGCTCTTTAACCATCAAGCTTTGGGGGAAGTGAGGCGGGATATAAATCTAATAAATAAATAAATAAATAAATAAATAAATAAATAAATAAATAAATAAGCTATAGTAGTGAGAAGATCATTCTGACACAGTGGTTTGGGTATGGAGAAAATTTAGATTCCACATGGTTAACTTAAAATATAATAGCTTAAATAAAAAATTATATTAAATATTGTAAATTGTAATATATGCTGACAAAGCAAGCAATCAAGGAATAGTAATTTTGTCTGATTTTTATATTGTAATTTGAGATTGGATGCCTGTGGGCCGGATATATCAAAATCATAGAGATTGTGCCATCTTAAAGTATATTTTATGGTTTGTATACTAGGCTGGCCTATTCAATCATGAGTAAACAAAATTATGACCAGATAATATATGTGAATCCAGCCACCATGTTACTAGTATTCAAATCATGAGAATTTAAAAATAGCAAAGAACAGTTAAATATATATACAAGTGGGATCTATTATTAGTGGTGGAATGCTAACATTTGCAACTTTTTTATATACATTAAACCTTCTGAAATTACTATATTGACTTACAGTACTATACAATACTTTCAAATCATTGTTAATTGTATTAAATGTGTTCATTTATAGCAGGTGATATTATTATGAAAATAAGTATGACAGCTAAATAGTTAAATTGAAAATTATATGTTATAAAGTATTTAATATTTTATTATTATTTGCCATTTGATGTAATTTCTGTTCTTGGCTCATTGGATATACTAATATTCTCTCCCCTCCAAACATATT
Organism: Naja naja; assembly: GCA_009733165.1. Lineage (NCBI taxonomy): Eukaryota > Metazoa > Chordata > Lepidosauria > Squamata > Elapidae > Naja > Naja naja. Next base: position 155,499,602 of record CM019151.1, read on the forward strand.
CATAGCAAGCATAACATGCAGTTTGTAACCAGAGATAATTTTAATTCAAAGAACAGGAACAAATGTAATTGCATAAGTCCAATTTATTGTTTTATTTATTGAATCTTTATTGTATTGTGACCCTTTGACACTTACAATATAATATAGGTTGTTAAGATCAAATTAGTGAAAAAATAAATTAAATTATCTTGATAAATTATAAAGTGTTATCAAAGTACATTCTGCAGAAGCAAACTTTAAAAGTGAGATTTCTTGGTTTTGCTCTGAAACAGATGGGAAAAATCTTTTGTTTGTTTGTTATGTATGTGCGTATGTGTGTATATATATAAAGAATGAGTGGAAACAATTGGCATTCTTATAGACAATACATCTAGCAATTTATATTTATTATATAAGATAATGTCCTGTTTTATATCGTTCTCAATTCTACCAAGGTCTGTGTTAAAACCTCCTGTTGCATTCTGCAGGGTTTCAAAGGCAACAATAAGTACTTTGAATTTCAGCTGGAAACTCCAATGCATAATATAAATATTATTCTTAGTGGTGGGGTTTTCCCACCAGAAATCTTACTTTTGCGTCTTTGTGCAGTGATCAGGTTATCTCTGGGGCAGCCTCATATACCGTGTTTCCCTGAAAATAAGACCTACCCCGAAAGTAAGACCTAGCACTATTTTCTAAACCTGCCCTAATATAAGACCTACCCCGAAAATAAGACCTAGTGTAAATCTCCAGTTCCAGGAAGACTTTTCAGGGAGCAACCGTGCACCCGCGAAACACCCCCCTACACACTCACACCCATTATTTGGCACCATAAATATATAAGACCTACCCCGAAAATAAGACCTAGTGTGTTTTGGGGAGCCAAAAAATATATAAGACAGTGTCTTATTTTCGGGGAAACACAGTAGAATGTGTTACATTAATCCAACTATATAGTGATCAAGACATGAGTTGCTGTTCACAGTATTTAGACAGTATTAGCATTTGTAGTATGTTTAAAAAATATACATTCCACTTGTAATTCATATGATTTTAATAGCAGCTTGTATAAAAACACAGCTTTCAAAACTCTCCCTAAAAGTACCGTACATGCAAATACATAGATAGCATATAGCAAGGGACAAGCAATACAAATTTTAAAAATCTCAGATAAAAATTCAAGCAGCAATGCCTTCTATTCTTCCTTAGGCTTGTTGATCATCTGTACTTTTTTATTTTTTTCTCACCAAAATTTTTAACAATATTCTCAGTTACTCAGTATTGTTGGGATGCACAAAATACAGTACATCATATTACTCCATTTAGCTTCCTGCATTGGGTATCGGCTCACAAATGTTGGGCTGCAATCAAAGGTGGTATTCAGCAGGTTCTAACCAGTTCTGAAAACTGGTAGCAGAAATTTTGAATAGTTTGGAGAACCGGGAAATGCCACCTCTGACTGTCCTCTCCCCCATCTATTCTCTGCCTCCCAAGTCCCAGCTGATTGGCTGGGTCTTCTTTTGTTGCCCTGCACAGGAGAACAGAGCTGGAGAGCAGGTTAGTGGGGTGAGGAGGGAATGGGATTTTGCAGTATCCTTCCCCAAGCCACGCCACACCCACCAAGCCATGCCCACAGAACTGGTAGGAAAATTTTTTGAATCCTACCACTGGCTGCAATCCCATAATTTCTAGCCATTATAAACCTGTATTGATACCACTGAAGATTTCCCTTTTGATGCAGGTGGAAGCAGAATCTTCTGTCTTCTGTCACCATAATTTAATAAGCCCAATTGTTATTGATATAACTGTATTTGTCTGGTAAACAATAAAAAATCCAAAATCTGAAACTTTTGCAAAAAAGAAATGTATACATAATGCTCAGAAATTCTGATGGATCACAAAAAAATATTTAAATGAATTGAATAATATATTTTTCCTTATTGTACTTTGTAAATATAGTTGATTATTTACAGATATAAAAAAACTGGCAATCAAGATGGAAAATAATGTAACAACAATTTCTCGAGAGGAACTGGAAGAACTAAAAGAAGCATTCAGTAAAATAGGTAAGTTTGCTGAAGTTTTGCAAGATTTAGTTGACCCTTGTTGAGGATATAAGAAGATTAAAAATTGATCATATCTACTACTTTTTATTTCATAACCCTCTTTCAAAGATAGTATCAAGATATCTGCCATGATCATTTAATAATTGATTATATGTACAATAATTATATTAATAATATTTCATACATGAGTTCGCATAATACAGTGTTTCTCAACCTTGGCAACTTAAAGTGTGGACCAACTCCCACAATATCCTAGCCACATGAAATGCTATACTGCCATAAGTTTGCTATAATCACATAATCCCTGCTTATCCCCAGTATTCACTATCATATCATGAGAGTACTGCTCCTTGTGTTGGAAATCTTGAAAAGAACCTCAGGAGCTGTGCGTTGAGGGCTAAGGCGAAAAAGTCCATGATTGGTTGGCTGAACAGATGTGACATCTCCTGAAACAATCCCGGGTGCAGTGGCCCTGCTCAACCAGTCTGCCTGGATGTTGGACAGTCCTGAGATGTGTTCCGCTTTGATGGAGATTAAGTTCCTCCCTGCCCAGTGGCACAGGCTCTCTGTCTCTCTTATTAGTGAACTTGAATGCGTGCCCCCCTGTTTATGTGGGCCTTTGTGGTCACATTGTTGGTCAGGATGAAGACATGTTAGTAGTAGAAACTTGCAGAGGGCCAGATGGACTGCCCTCAGTTCCAGCCAGTTTATGCTGCAGGGCATGTTCCGTCATGGACCAACAACCCTGAGCTGTAAGGGACTGACAGTGCCCCCCCATCCCAATAGACTTGCATCTGTTGTGATTGTCTATAAGGGTCCTTGAAAAGACAGCCCTTGTTGATGTTTGCTGTGGTCCACAGTGAAGCGATATGAGGACCTTTGACAGAATGGTGACCTTTGATCTGGCATTGCTTCTTCCTGACCATTGATACAGGAGCAGAAACCATTGAAGGTTCTGGCGTGGAGCCGGGCGCAGGAAACAACAGAAATGCATGAGATCATTTTTCCTAATAGTTTGGATAATTGGGCCAGGGGTATTCATTTGAGAGTTCTAGCCTCTTTTGACAATTGTCTAATGCTACTCTGCCTGTCTGGTGATAGGGATACTTTCCCAGCCACTGCATCAATGATGGTTCCCAAGTGCGGGAGGTGAGTTGAATGTGTTAAATGACTCTTGGCCCAGTTTATTGAAAATCCGTGCTGTTGGAGAGCCTATAGGGTGATCTGAGTATCTATTTCAGCCTGCTGGCTGAACAATAACAAAATCAATATGTCATCAAGATAGCATTGTAGCCGAACTGGCTTATGCCTAAGATGGGTTGCTAACGCTGCCAGAACCTTTGTAAAGGTTTGGGGGCAGAGGCTAGTCCAAATGGAAGGGTTACCTACTCGAAGTGGCACTGATTATAACAGAATCTCAGGAATCTGCTATGCATGGGTCTCATAGGAATATGTAAATAGACTTCTGTTAAGTCAATTGACGTTAAAATACCTCCTTGTCTGATACTGAGAGGGATTGATTGCAAGGAGCTCATCTTAAATTTCCTGTAAACCAGGAAGTGATTCAGGCGTTTTAAGTCTAGAATAGCTCTCCACCCACCCGAACTTTTTGGGACCACAAATAGATGTGAATAAAACCCTTGCACTTGTTGATCCATCAACACGGATTGGATTGCGCAGATCTCCAGCAAATGCTGAATTGCGGTCTCCATAAGAGTCCTTTTGATAGGATCCCTTGAAACAGGGCACATCATAAAAAAGTTTGGGGGTGTGGACAGAAACTCTAGAGAGAGACCTGATCTTTTGGACTCTCTGACCCAGGCATTTGATGTTGAGGATTCCCATTGATCTACACATTGCCTTAGCTGTCCTCCTATGGGAGAGTCAGGAGTGACTTTACTTGGGGCGATGAAAGGACTTGTTTCCTGCCCCACAAAAAGACCCCCTTGCCTGCCCTCTCCAGCGATTTCTGTCCCTGAAGTCAGATCTTTCTGCCTGTTGTCCCTGTGTGTACCCAAAGGGCCTTTGTGATCTTTGGGAATAGGATCCTTGATAGAAGGGCCAAAAGGAACACCTCCGAAAGGATTGGGAAGGTCTGCTGTCAGGCTTGCGAAAAAGGGGGAAGGATCTTTTTCTTATTTTAAGATTCCACCAGGAGCAGATCTAGGGCAGATCCAAACAGTTTGTCCCCTTCAAAGGGGGCGGATGCCAGTTTCCACTTACGTTTGGTCTCCACTTGCCAATATCGAAGCTAGAGTAAGTGTCATGCAGTGACTTGGGATGCTATGGCTCTTGAGCATTTTACTGAATTAAATGTTGCATCTGCAGAAAATTCTGCAGCTGCCATCAATTTGGCTATGTCCTGATGCGCCCTGGTGTTTGATGAAGGAATGGAATCTCTCAGGTGACGGAGCCACCTTAGGGAAGATCTGGTAAAGAATGAGGTGGCTGTAGCCGCTCTGATGGCCCATGCATCTGCTTGGTGGGCCCTTTGAAGTGCTAACTCTGCTCTCTTGTCCTCTGGTTTGAGAGCTTCCTCTGCTTCGTTAGGTGTAGAGGAGGAAGATGCTAGAGCCACCACAGGTTCATCTATGTTGGGGGCTAGCAGGGAGTTAGAAAATTCTGGTGCTAGGTTGTAAAAACTTTTTGTCATATCCCGTGGGATTGGGATAAGCAGCTGTAGCAGTCTACTGTTTTTGAACTAAATCAGTGAACATCTGTGGGATTGGTATGACCTCTGCTTCAGTGATGGGCTGTGAGAATATTAAGTCACCTGACTCCTCCTGCACTGAAGATGGTCGGGTGGTAGAGGTCGGATTGTGAAGGCGTGCTGTGTTTTTGTCTTATAATAAATAATAAAGACTTAAATAGGTGAGGTTGGAACAGCCCTGTGAATGTCAGTTGATTAGGGGCTAAACCCTCATCTTCTGACATATCCTTTCTAGGTGGTCTGTCTCGGACAAAGACGAATCTCTGCTTGGCACGACACTGACATGATTTGTTCCAACTGGTCTATTTGGTCTTCCCTGTATTGCCTGACCTGGTTGGGCATGTGAGGTATTGGGAGATTCTCCCTTTGGGGAGGTACCTGAAGTTGAGCGGACTCCACCCTGCTTTGCAACCGTAGTGACTGAAGATCATGGTCAGGAGCTGCTTAATGTCATCTAGCCAGGAAGGTTTGCTGCATCCCTGCTGCGATACCTTGTTTAATAGCTAGCTCCATCCAAGCTCTCATCTGTGTGGGAATTTCTTGTGGAAGAGATTCCTCTGAGTGAAGCCCAGCGGCTGTAGAGGTAAATGTAGCCTCAGGAGCCCTTCGTGGTGCAGGTATTGCAGTTGAAGTGCTTGCTTGGTTTGGCAAGACAGTGCTGTGCCTGCTTGCATTGACAGATCCAAGGGAGGAGCTGGCAGGGAGCTTTGGGCAGGGACATCTCTTGGAGGAGATGTTGCTTGTTTATTCTTCTCAGCCTCCTGAAGACACTTTTGCATGTGTTTTTCTAGTGCCCTTTGGCACTTCTTAGCATCTTTCTCAATGGCCTTGGAAGGCTTCCTTGAACCTGTCGTTTTGCTCTGGGCTCTGGTCATGGCCCTCCTGGCTGCCGCTCTAGAGCTTGAGGCAGTGGAGCAGATAGAACTGCCACTTGCCATTGCACCCCCTGGATACAGGAGCTGTTATGGAATGAGACTTATAATAAGAGGCGGTTGGCATGCCTAGGGGCCTGCTCCAGCAATGGGCATGGATCCCTCAAATGTAAATGATTTAACCCCCACTTTTTAAATATATTATTATTATTGTTATTATTAAATTAATGCCAATTAAAACAAATTGAAACCAATTCAAATTACACCTTGAATTGTATGACACTGGGCCTGCAACAGCTTTAGTGCACAGGCAGTTACAGCCCTGGGTACTAGCTGCTTTTCTGCTGACTCAATTTGAATCTGAGGGTTTGCTAACTAATTGTTTCAGCAATCATTTAATTGTTGTGATTCGTTACTGAAACCCCTGTAAGGCTGTGCTGGATCAGCCCTGTTAGAGAATTAACTCATCACGCCAGCCTATTTACTTAGGCTAAGCACTGAATGCCTCTTAAAAGAGTTTTAAGTTTGCTGAGGGCAATTACAATTAACAGCTACTTAACAAATTGGCGCCAGCTATTATTTTTGGTGTGGAACTGTTCAGTCAGCAGAGAAAAAAACCCAGCAAGAGCTCAAAACTTGGAATAAAGGCTCTAAATCACTGTGCTGGGTAGGGGTGATAGCACTGAGATTTATGCTTCACTCAGAGGTGGTATTCAGCATGTTCTAACCAGTTCTGGAGAACCGGTAGCGGAAATTTTGAATAGTTTGGAGAATTGGCAAATACCACCTCTGACTGGCCCTGCCCCCATCTATTCTCTGCCTGCTGAGTCCCAGCTGATCAGCTGGATCTTCTTTTGTTGCCCTGTATAGGAGTACGGAACTGGAAAGCAAGTTAGTGGGGTGGGGAGGGAATGGGATTTTGCAGTAACCTTCTTCCAGGAGTGGGGAGGGAATGGAGATTTTACAGTATCCTTCCCCTGCCATGTCCACCATGCCACACCACACCCACCAAGCCATGCCCACAGAACCGGTAGTAAAAAAAATTTGAATCCCACCACTGGCTTCATTCTATGTTTGTTCCATGATACTATGGGGTTTGGGAAATTCAACTAATTATCTATTGTCTCATCTCTGGCTTTAGAGGAAGATTATGAAGAGAGATGGGAGGTTTTACATAGATAAAGACTTGTAAGATGACTAGTGGATAATGAATTGGCATATAATAGATTGAATGCAGAAGCAAGGTAAAATCTTATAAAAATTAGTTTGGCAAAAATAAATATGAGACAGATATAAAGGAAAATAAATTGAACATAAGAAGTCCTATCAATTATACTGCATGGAATATTTCTATACCAATACACAAAATATGGGTTAAACAAGCAAGATGAGCTAGAGCTTGCCAGAAAGGCAAGTGTAATATAAAAAAGATTACATAACATAGTAAGATGAATACCACCGGTAGAGTGTTGGATTTGATAGGTAAACTTTATTTCAGAGGAACAGGCAACACATTATATACCAGAAATGAATTTATCTACACAGAGATCCATTGGACTGAAAATAACACATGTGTTATTTGAAATGGCATGTTGAAATGGCAAACTAATAGAAGTACCATGTTTCTTGGGGTCTGATAAAGACTGCCAAATCAGTCATTAGAGATACGTGATTTTTTTAAAGCAAATAATTGAAGCTTTAAAAAATCATGAAGTAATTATAATGATATATCCAGATATGAATTGAAAGACTAATTTTGTCAAACATAAAATGTCTGATAATTTTTTTACCTATGATGATGATAATTTTCTCTTTCCAAAGACAAAATTGTGGTGGGCAGTAGGCCAATTTATTACCTTAAATTTATCTCTTTCTAAAGATACTAAATAAGGGTAAGCTTGGATGCAGTGGCTACTTTGTTAGAGTTTTTGATTTAACAAGCACTTGAAAAAATATCAACTTAAATAATGGTTTTTAAAATGGCCAATGTTAATACAGTAAACTAATGGAAATGATAAAAAGATAATATGAAGATAAATCTTAATGATACTATAATTGACTGAAACACCTTGAAAAGAACAGTGCAATGTCAGAACATATTAATGAGAAAGAAAACTAGGAGACATCTGAAGATCCAATGTCATTAAATAGGTCACAAAGGATCTTACTAAAGGGTGTTAACAAAGAAAATTAACACAACTTCATCTCGGAAATAAGGAATAAACCAGAAAAACAAAGGTACAAAGTGAGATACCATTAGCAAGAAATACAATTATCTAGCAACTTTAGGTTACTTCAAATATGTTGAAAGCAAAAGAAAACAGAATGAATAAGCATAAGATGTGATGAGAAAGTCTTATATAACAATAACCACACACACAGCCCACAGAAGACCACTAAAAATATAAATATGTTCTCAGTTAATCTGTTTGAAATGATAATACTTCAGCAAACATATATTATCTGTTACTAAAGATAGCCTAAATTCAAGAAGGTAATAACAAAAGAATAAAATGTATTATTTTAAAACAGCAATTGAAATATCAATAGTAAGAAAGCAATTTTGTTTTGCAATTTATAGACATTGACAATAGTGGATATGTCAGTGATTATGAACTTCAAGATCTTTTCAAAGAAGCAAGTCTTCCATTACCTGGCTATAAAGTTCGTGAAATTGTGGAAAAAATTATAGCAGTGACAGATAGTAACAAGGATGGCAAAATAAATTTTGAAGAATTTGTATCGGTAAGTAAATGAATATCTTAGGCTATATGTTTATCTGAATATAACTGGATTAGAATTAATTAATTATATACAGTATGAAACAAAAGAGTATTATTAAAATATATATTCATGCTACAAATTATGGCTTTTCTCTGTACATCACATTGCTCAATAGTGTACAATATTCCTAGAATGTACCCCATGCAGTCAAGAACTAATAGGTCTGTCATGTTAGTTGAGGAATGGTTATATGATATAGCAATAGGATGTAAACTTGTATAGTATTCCAGAGTGCTTTACAGCACTCTCCGAGTGGTTTACAATGTTAGTATATTGCTACCAACAATCTGGGACTTCATTTCACCAACCTCAGAAGGATGGAAGGCTGAATCACAACCTTGAGCCGGTCCTGGCAGTGGGCACAGTTAGCCTGCAATACTGCATTCTAATCACAGCAGCACCAAACTCAAATATATGATATCCTGTTTTGTAACTTTCAAATTATTTATTTAAATTTATAAGCCAGCCAACTTTAGCAGTATAATGACAGCTTTTGAACAATAGCTCTCAAAATAATAGTTTAAAAAAAATCAGTTTTGAAAATGGGTAAGACCTTTTTAGTAGCTATACCTTATAAAATGTGCTGTTGTCCTTGCAGTTGTTGATTTCAGGGCAGCACATGGATCTTCATGTCATTTACTACAGGAATTATAAATAGTCTGTACATCAATTATAGGCTGTGAAATGATGGCTGTTAAATCCTCTATAATTTTGCCCAGAAAAGTGATAGAATAGTGATAGGCACCTCTGGGTGCAATTTCAAAACATCCTTGCCTTTTGGCTGCCCTCCACTGTGTGACCAAGATAAAGAAGCTACTGTATTCCCTCGTTGCCTACCTTAAACTTTTTTCCTCAGTTTAGTTGCTGAAATGAAACTCTTCTAAATGTTTTTGGACAAAACATTTTTCTTTTACCTAAATAAAATATTATAGTAATGTCTTCTATAATTCTATAAGATTAAAACTAATCTTAATTACCTGAGACAATTTTGCATCTTGTTGCTCTAGTTTTACTGTTCTTGAAAGGAATTCAATGTATACATCATTCATATTTTATTTATCTTTTAATTGCATTTAAAACATGAAGGAAGTGCATGAGGCTATTTTTGTGAAATAGCTGAAGTCTTTTACACATTTCTGATGAAGTTTATCTTTAACATGAATAAGTGAATTGTCGAGAATGGATTAAGTACGCCTCCCCCTCCCTCTCCCCCCATGTTTAGAATGACCTGACTTTTGACGGCTGGAAAACATGTGACCAAGGTATTAATATATTTTCTCTGGGCCTTGGATCATTCAGGCTGTACTTCCTATGTCCACTTATACTTGATTATTAAACATCCTGGATTTGCTAGGACAGTCCAAGTTTTGGAGAATTATGTCTTAAGCATTATGCATGCCCCATAACATCAGAAAATGTCACAATTTTAAAGAACCTGTTCAGGGTGATAAGTAGCAGCAGATGTGAGTTCTGAGAATAATGCAATAAACAACGTCTGCATTCACTACTCATTACACCTATGCAAATACTTGATTGACTAACAGCAACATGGAAAGCATAAGTTGTCACTTTTATTGCGCTTTTGAAGTCCTGTAAAGATATGGCATCACATGTCACCCCTAATCCTTCTTTTCTCTAGACTATACATACCCAATTCCTGAAACCAATCTTCATGTTTTCATCTTCAGGCCTTTAATTAGCTTAGTGGGTCTTCTCTGCACTTTTTCCAAAGTCTCAATATCTTTTTTGTAATATGGTGATCAAAACTGGATGCAGTATTCCAGGTGTAGTCTTACTAAGGATTTATAAACACTTCACGTGATTTTGATTCTATGCCTCTGTTTATACAACACAAGGGTTGTATAGGCTTATTTAGCTGCTGCCATACACTGCTGGCTCATATTTAAATGATCATCTACTAGGACTTCAAGGTCCCTCTCACAGTTACTGTATTTGTGCCGTTTTTGCTTAATTTGTACTTTTACCTTTGGTTTTTCCTGCCTAGGTGCAAAACTTTGCTTTTCTCCACATTAAATTTCATTTTGTGCATGTTGTTTTTTTTCCAGGTTATTCAGGAACTGAAAAGTAAAGATATTAGCAAATCATTTCGAAAATCCATAAACAAAAAACTGGGGATTACTGCAATTGGAGGAACATCATCCATTTCCAGCGAGGGAACTCAGCATTCTTACTCAGGTAAAAAAATTGTAAAGTTCAAGAGAATGTTTTTGTGAATGTAATTCCAGGATTAACATTTATGCAGGAATATGGATATAGTTCTTATAATTACAGGATGGCCTGCTCGAAATGAAAGATACATAACAGTATTCCCTATTAGGGTTTCTTTTACAGTGTGCTAACAGAGCAAAGTTGAGTCTGTGGCACATGTATTGCTAGACTGCTCTTAAAATATATTTTTCTCTTTTATTTTCCAGAAGAAGACAAGGTCGCATTTGTTAACTGGATAAATAAAGCTCTTAAAGATGACCCTGACTGCAAACATTGTCTCCCTATGAATCCATCAGATGATAGCCTTTTTAATTCCCTTGCTGATGGTATCCTTCTTTGGTATGTTCAGTTTTTTAAAAAATGTTTACCAAAATACTGTCTGATGAGTTTTTAAGGCATTACCATCGCTTAATTTTGATACTATAAGCGCTACTTTGAATTCTTTCATTGAAATCAATAAAAATTAAATCATATACAGGTAGTCCTCACTTATGAATATTAATTGGCATTGGGAACTCTGCTGCTAAGCAGCACAGTCATAAAGTGCAATATTATGTGACTGTCCTGACATATGAAGGCAGTTCTTTCATGTCCAATTGCTGTTATTAGGCAAATCATCCAGTCGTGGTATGCTACACAATTGCTGCTTCTGCATTGCTATTAGCAGTCTCATTGAGGAGTTTTACAAAGGAAATGTCCATTCTCCTTTACCTCCCCTATCATTCATATCCACCTTGAATAAGAATGAATTGCTATTTTAACAGTAGCCTTGGTTGCATATGGAATGCTTTAATACTAATCTCTACTGATCCCAGAAATTATCCAAGTATAAGCATTTGAAAATTGGAGTTAAGCTAACTATCTCTAGCATGGTGCTATTGTCTAAGAGATGTTGTCTTCATTCTCCATGTTAAGTCAAAGACAGTTCTGACATTTTTCATCGTAGCAGGGAGGAAATGTATGTTACATGCATATACATTGCTTATGCCTCTTCTTCTGTCTGTGGGTGACTAAGTGCAGATTCTTCAGTTAATAACAGTTGAATATTAGTATATGAAAAAACTAAATGAATTACAGCTATGTATGGTACTGATGTTATTCCATTTCTGGAAACAAAATACTCATTCCATAAGTTTCCATATTTTGTAAGTCTAGTAAATGTTTTGCTATTTAATGTTCACATTTATGGACAACTTTAATCTGCCAATCTTTTAAATAACTTTACAATAATTTCTTTCACATTAAGCTAACAATTATTTTTCTTTATTTTCAAGCAAAATGATTAATTTATCTCAGCCAGATACGATCGATGAAAGAGCAATTAATAAGAAAAAGCTTACTGCATTCACTAGATCAGTAAGTAAACAATAGCCAAAATCGAATAGTTGAATAGTGATTATGAAGATGAACAAGGCAAATTGTAAGCTGTAAGACATATATGGATGATATTTGGGAAGGACATTGAAATTTGATCATAGCTCTCATGTAAAATTACATTACAAGATAATACAAACTTGAAAATTTCTTGCCCAAACCAGAAATGGGATTGATACTAGTGTTTTAAAAGATTTAAAAGAATTTGGTTTGCTTAAAACTTCTGAGTTGCAATATATCTAATTAAAATATATTTTAATTTTACAATTTGAGCCTGATGTATGAGCAAAATCTGAAATTCTAAATTATTAAAATTATTAGAAAAAGTTTTTGGAAGTTTCTGAATATATAATTAACTTAAATCTACAACTGAAAAGTTGTATCAAGATAAATACAGAAAAATATGCCAATGTGTTAGAATTTTAAAAATGTCACTTTAGTGTTCTATAATCTCAAAATACAATTAATTCAAAAAAAGATTCTCTTTCTGGTTAATTGGGCAGCCCCAAAATAGGTAGATTCCAATTTCCATATTTTTGAAGTGACCCAGATTTCATGTTTTGGAGTTGATATAGATTGAAGACATTTTGGTATAATAGTCTCCAGACTCTGAACCTTATGAAACAAGATTCATGGGGTGTAGCTAAGAAGATTGTTTATTATTTTATTTTATTTATTAAATTTATATGTCCTTCCATCGAACTATCTGAGGCAACTCTGGATGGTTTTACTCCAATGGGGGGAAAAAGATCCTTAATAGAAAATACTGTCAGCATAGGAAATAGCTTTTTATTGCATAAAGTGTGATCAATATCACTTCAGTTAGCCAAAGTTTAATTTGTTGTTTGAGACCTGGATTTCAATTATATATGAGTATTGAACATATATTTTTTTTCAATATTTTTTTGTATTTTCTTTATCTTTGTTTCAGTTTTCTTATATTTCTTATATTTTATTTTTATATTTTGGGTTTTTTTTGCTTCTGGTTATACATGAAAAAATGCATATAAAAACAAGGCAATAAATTGTAACATTTCTAGTTATTTAAGCTTTCTATATATACTGTATTGCTATAGTAAATCCATAAACATATGTGAGCCTTTGAGTAAAACAGTTTCCAGGAAGTTTTCTGGATTTTTTTTTTCAAAGCTAGCAACTCAAATTTTCATTTCTAGCATGTAATTTTGCACATACTAATATATTTGTAACACATGTTTGTAGAACATATCATTTCAAATTGTTCTAGTACCAGTTTTGTTATGCCTATTAATTACCTCCAATTTTACATTTCTCCCCAAGGTCTTTTGGTTTCAGCATAATCCTTTTTTCCATTCAAAACCTGTGTGTGTGCGTGTGTATTCATCTCTGATTATTTTGTTTTCAGATCTCCATTTTTTAATAGTATTCTATTTAGATATCAGTTATGTAGCAATTTTTAGAAAATCATAGCACAGGCATATTCTGAGTTATGATGGTAACTTTTATATTGTTAAGTTACTAAAAGAATAAACATAAATTAATAGCTGTATTAAAAAGGGCCTATGCTCTATCAGCTCTTTCAAAAGAAAATACTTAATATTATAGAATAATTTATTAAATGCTGAAAATATGTTTCAAATATGCTGAAAACAGTTCAAATGTCAGCTGATTTATGAAATACTTTCTTAGTCTGTTCATTCTACATCTGTTTCCTTCTAACATGGTTTTTTTTTGGCTTTGCTTTTAGGAAAATCTAGATCTAGCACTAAATTCTGCATCAGCTATTGGCTGTACAGTAGTTAACATTGGATCACAAGATCTAATAGATGGAAAGCCACATTTGGTGTTAGGATTATTATGGCAAATTATTAAAGTTGGGCTTTTTTCCGATATAGAGATTTCCAGAAATGAAGGTGAGAATTTTAAACATTCATCAGGAATAATAAATTCAGTAGCTTAAGCATATTCTTTTATTTGTTTTTCTTTTGAAGTTCCAGAATAATATTTATTGAAAACCTTTTCCAGCTCTTATTGGTTTACTAAGTGATGAGGAAGAATTGGAGCAATTAATGAAATTGTCTCCAGAAGAACTTCTGCTACGCTGGGTTAACTACCATTTGAATAATGCTGGGTGGAAGAAAATAAGCAACTTTGGTCAAGACATTAAGGTATATCTTACTTAAACTTGTAGTAAATAAAGCAACTATTACAACCTGAATTAATCAACGTTTTCATAAGTTATTCTGTTGCATTTTAATAGAAAGTATACTATTCAGTGGTGGGCTGCAACCGGTTTAACAACCGGTTCGGCAAGTGCACACGCCTAATGTGTGTTTTGCGTGCGTGCGCAGCACTCAAAAAATACCAATTTTAACCTCAACAGCTTACCTTCCAGATCAGCCCTGGTAAGTAGAACAGCTGAGATGTGGAAATCCGCTGTGCCGCATGAATCAGCTGTGCTGAGAAAGATGGAAATATAGGACAGGATAGGGCGGGTGGGTGGGTGGGATCAGCTGATGGTCAGAACTACTGGTTCGCTAGAACTGGTCCGAACCACCAGCAGCCCACCATTGATACTACTGAAATATTTTTTGAACCTAACACATTATTGCCATACATCGCCAACTTATGAAAGACCATTTCTTAAATAAATAAAGCTATGCTAATAAATGACTTAGGAAGTGATTCAGTCTTTAGCAGGAGGCTGGGTGTAGTGCTATTGGAATGGAGTATATAACACTTGACTGATAGATAAGAAATTCCATGGTCTCAAAATGCCATAAAATGTATAGAAGAATAATAAGAAAAATATCATTTTTAGAATCAAAAACTATGGAAGCAAATTAATTCTTAAAACATAAAATAAATAACAAAAACAAATTTCCTTACTTTTTATTATATTATTAAACTTGTATGTAGCACAATTCCCAAAAGCTCTGGTATCCAGAGAAGTGGAACAGCTGCAACTGGAATTGTTTAGAACTTTGGATCCAGAGGAAAACAATTAGATTCAATTCATCTGTAAACTGACTACTGGGAAGCCTTTTTTTGAACTATTACCATCTGGCAGACAGTACAGAATAATAAAAACAAGGACAAATAGGCTGAAAAACAGCTTCTATCCCAGGGCAGTAGCTCTTTTGAATTCTACTGTATAGTGCAGTGTTGGTGTGGTGTCAGGGGCTTCCAGTTCAATGTGTGAAGGGTGAAGGATGTGTATTTGTGTTTATTTTCATGGTCATGATGTGCACTGAAGATGGTGTTTGATTTGCAATGACAATAAACTAAACTAAACTAAATAAGCTGAGGGCTCCTGGTTCTGCAAAGCCTCTATTGTGAGTCAGTAACACTTGATGTTGCTCTCCATCAAGATCAACTCCTGTATTTTTGTTTAGCACTGTTTATCCAGGCACCGTTTTATTGCTATTAATCTGTGGATACAACCCGAGTATAATCCTATACTTTGTGTCTTTTTCAAAGGGGTATCTCCAAGAAATATGAAAATCCACTAACTGCAGAACCTATACAGAGTATGAAAACAGGCTTATTAGTATAACAATTCCAGTCATTCTAATTTCAGCATTGGATAAGTGTACATGAATATTTTTGTTCAAATTTTGCATTGATAATTTCAGGACTCAAAAGCTTATTATCATCTTTTGAATCAAATTGCACCCAAACAAGGCAACAATGGAGAAACAGCCATTGCCATAGATCTTTCAGGTTTTAATGTAAGTGTTCCATTAAACCTTTCAGATTATAAACACTGCCTAGGTTGGAGAACCAAGTTATAGCATTTCTACTAGACATATCTAACTGTTTTCTTGAATAGATAATTAACCAGTATGAGTGAATGGATAATTAACAATATGGTACTTTTAAGTCAATTGTTTTTTTTAAGAATAGATTGCTTTGTATAATCTGACCAAATAATGAGTCTTAATGGGGGATACTTTGAGATTCGAGCTAGAATATGCTTCAAATATAAAGTTGGAGATTTATTTTGATTTATTTTTGTGTCAAGTTTACATGATAGTTATGACTTTTTTACGATTACATCGTCTTAGATTATACTGATTATTCAGATCTGATCTAATCTGTTTTCAAACTCAGACTGAAAAATTTCCAAAACAGTCAAATGACTTAAATCTGAGAAAGACATAGCTGCTTAAATTATTCAAACATTATGCTTTGAATGTGCTTCCGTAACTTTAGAGGCACCTGTTTTGAAACATTTATAAAACCTCAGTTACTTAACAAGCAGAAAATAAGACAATAAAGGAAAACAAAACATATGTGCTAGTATTCTCAGTAAAACTCTGCTTGCAATATGACAGCAAAGTATGTTACCCTTTCCCCATTATACAGGCTGCTTTTCTTTTTTCATAATAATATGTTCTTGACTACCGTATTGTGTTTGCCTAGCAGAGTCTGTTCTTAAAGATTAAGAAACCCCTGAGAATGTTATTTTGCCAATTGTTTCCTTTAGATCTTCTTAGGGAAGAGTATGATAGACTGCTATAACTGGTCCAAAGCACAGATTCTAAATGCATTTAAATGCAATCAGGAATCAAGCAAAAGCAGGATTTTCTTTCCAAACAATTTCTGGTTTGCTTCTGTATCTAGAATTTTATGTCTAATGCAAAAATGGATGCATATATTTTATTTTAAATTTGCAATTCATTTCCCCCAGGAACCAAATGATTTGAGGAGGGCTGAATATATGCTTCAACAAGCAGATAAATTGGGTTGCAAACAGTTTGTGACACCTACAGATGTGGTTGCAGGCAACCCTAAACTTAATATAGCCTTTGTTGCAAACCTCTTTAATACATACCCTGCCCTGCAGAAGCCTAAAAACAATTCTTATGATTTCAGTTTATTAGAAGGTAAGTAACTTCAATATGTACAAATTGAGATATTAGAGAAAGACATATTTGTATTTGGTTGTTTGTTATTTCTTAATTTAAATAATCTAATGGGGGTATTGTTTGCTTGTTTATTCGATAGTGTACTTGCATGTTGCCTCTCCTTTAATGGCTTAGGGCATCTTAGAGCAATACAATTAAAACAGCAACAGGTTAGTTAAAACAAATGCTAAACCAGATTAAAGGATTTGACTATGATTTGAGCTCCTTTTTAAATTGTAGAGTGAAGTGCTGCCAAATTCTAGCCAGCTGAGTTTCTAGACTGTCTTCAAAAACATCCCATAAAGATTTTCTTCTTCACTTATGGACATGATGGACATGATTTATCATGATTTTATTAATGGTCCAGGATTTAATGCTGGATTTAAAAGGGATTCCCAGATTGCAAATCTGATCCTTAATGGAAAATGTACACTTTTCAGAGCAGGCATTTTCCCCAAATGCTGAAGTTCACCTTCTAAATCAGTAGCAACTCCATCTTGTCTATGGGACGTTTCTCTAACATCAAGTCCCTTGTTCTCTAACATAAATAATTCTATTACTTCATTGAAAGTTCAGTTCACAGTGTTTTCTCCAACCATGCTCAAGCCACATAATTTTACATGATTTGGGGGTGGGGGGAAGGGGAGATATGCTAGTTTCAATTCAGAACTATGGGGTAAAATTGGAACACAGATACTTATAAACCTAATTGCACAAGGCAGTTAAGAATGGAAAAGATTTCCCCAATACAGGTAGTCCTCAACTTACAACCATTCTTTTAGTGACCATTTGAAGTTACAATGGCACTAAAAAAGTGACATGACTTTTTTACACTTTTGACAATTGCAGCATCCCCATGATCATGTGATAAAAATGTAAACACTTGGCAACTGAGATGTATTTATGATAGTTGCAGTATTTGGGGCTCATGTGACCTACTGACAAGCAAAGTGAATGGGGAGGTGAGATTTACTTAACAATCATTTTTAAGTTAACTGCAGTGATTCACTTAACAACGATGGCTAAAAGGTAGTAAAATGGGGCAAAACTCACTTAATAATTCTCTTGCTTAGCAATGAAAATTTTGGTCTCAATCGTGGTCATAAGGTAAGGACTACCTGTATAATTGAAGTTCCTCTGCTTTTTTGAATAAGAAACACCTGTTTCTGGAGATAGGATTTGTGGATGGGGAGGAGTTCAAATCACATCTAGATCTTGGATCTTAAATTGTTTTTTTAGGAGTTAAGCCCACCCAAATACTGAAATTAGGATAGTGCTCATAATATTACATTTAATAACTTTCCAATCTTTCTTCATAAAATGCAGATTTGACTCCTCCTACTGTAGGTACTGTATTTAGTTGGGGGCTTTTGGCTTGTAAAATTATATTTTGAAATCTGTTGTCACTTTCATTCTATTACTGTTATGACTGCCATCTTTGTAACTGTTCTGCTTTTGTGACATATTAGTGTTTTTCTTTTAATATGCCATTCCAGCTGTGGAAAAATATTAGTAATAGACATTGATTTTAGTCATATAAAATGCCAGATTAACTTTACTTGAATTTGTAATTGAGTTCTTGGGAGTCATGATATGAAACCTCACAAATGTGAATGAAAAGATAAAGTTGTCAAAAGTGAAAATTCCCTTCCCAAAATTCAACTATTTGTTCAAGGCATGTATCAGCTAGAAGCTTTCCAACAGCTTCCAGTAGAATAAAAACAAGACAGTTTCCTGCCTCAGGCTTATAAAAGAAAATTATGGAGAAAAAGCAAGGCAAACATAAAAAATTAAATATAGTCTTTAAGATATATAGTAATTATCACAAACAGTTATAATAAAGTTAGAAGTTGCTAGTAGTGTTATCACTATGAACTGTAATGCAAACATTTCAAAGATAGGACAGAAAAATATAGCATCCTATATTCCTCTTAGGACAGCCTATTGAAACGATTGCTGGATAATTCTTGAAGAACACAAAGGCTTTCCCTCACAGCTATGCTGATACATATATCTGCAGTCCTTACTGTATCTTGGCAGAAATTTAAGCTGATATAATTTGTGCCATTCCATCAGATAAACCCTATTTTGTGTGATAAGACTGGAGATTACGTGCTGTTCTTATATTTTTACAGGTAGTCCTCAGTTAACAACCAGAATTTGGATTAGAATTTCCATCACTAAGCAATTTAATCATAATGTGTGATATCATGTGACTGTATTGCTTAGCCACAGTAATCTTCTTAGTACCCATTGCCATCATTAAACAAATCCTACCCAGTCCTTAAGTAAGGACCCATCCCAATCCAAACCATTGCTGGGTTGGTACCTCTCAGCCCTGAGCCTCAGGGTAAGACTGCCTCCTCTTGAACTCGCCCCAGCTCCCTATCTCTCTCCATCTCTATACTTTTTGGCCACCAGCACTCTGCTAAATCTGATATTCTGCATCTACTGGCCTTCTCATCTTCAGCTGATCTTCACCATTTTCTTCCTGCTGCTGCTGAGAAGAATGGCCAGGCTGGACATACTTTCTCAGCATCAGCAGGAAAAAATAGCAAATATGAACTGGGAGTGGCAGGGCCAGCAGAGTACAGGTTGTCAGGACTGATGGAGCAAGGTTGTGAAGGGATACATATCTATACTCTTTATGTGCATGACTGCATTCCCACTCACGCTAGTAATATTATTGCTACATTTGCAGATGATACAACGGTGGTGGGACTTATCTCCGGGGGGGATGAGTCTGCCTACCGAGATGAGGTGGACTGGTTGCTTTCATGGTGTGGAGACAATAACTTGGTCCTCAACACCAATAAGACCAAGGAGTTTATAGTGGATTATAGAAGGAACAGATCAGACATCCAGCCCTTCCTTATCAATGGAGACAGAGTGGAGCAAGTGGCCAGTTTTAAGTTTCTGGGTGTTACCCTAAAAGAGGACGTGACCTGGGGTGCCACATTGCAGCCCTGGTCAAAAGGGCCCAGCAGAGATTATACAACCTGAGACTTCTCAGAAAACAACAACTGAATGAAAAACTGCTGGTGACCTTCTACCGCTGCACCATAAAGAGTATTTTAACATACTGCACCTCTGTATGGTTTGCCAATTGCACAGTGGCAGATAGGAAAGCACTCCAGAGAGCTAATGTCATTGCCCAGAAGATCATTGGTTGCCCTCTCCTCTCTTTGGAAGAGCTTTATAGCTCCCACTGCCCTCTTTTGAATTCTGCTGTATAGTGCAGTGTTGATGTGGTGTTGGGGTTTTCCAGTTCAATGTGTGAAGGGTGAAGGATGTGTGTGTGTGTTTATTTTCATGGTCATGAGTCCCTGAGTCCTTAGGGAGAAGGGCGGCATACAAGTCTAATAAAATAATAATAATAATAATAATAATAATAATAATAATGGTCATGATGTGCACTGAAGATGGTGTTTGATTTTGTTGTATGAGATGCAGTGACAATAAAGTAAACTAAACTAAACTACATGGGAGGCACCATGTGCAAGAAGCCTGGCACAGGTCTGGGAGGGTGTAAGAGGGGAGTGCATGAGAGGTGCTTTTCAGGTCTGCAAGGGTGCCCAAGAGGTGTCAAACAGGTTGGAAGGGTGCCAGCCCAGTACAAACACAGTTGGGATGGGGGAGGATGTGTGGGTGGGTGACATACCCCAGTGACTTGATTTTCTGGGGAAGCCAGCAGGAAAGATTGCAAATGATGATGGCATGATTGCAAGACACTTGGCAAGCAGTTGTAAATATGAACTGGTTGCCAATTACCCAGGTTGACATCATGTGACAGTGGGGTTGGTGGAATGGCTGGAACTCCAAGGACTGGTTGTAACTATCATTGCTTCAGTGGTGTCTTAACTTGGAAACATGACTGGCCATACCGTCATAATTTGAGGACTACCTGTAATTTCATTTTAGTTTTATTATGAAAATATTCAAATCATGTTAAAAATAAAACAGTAAGAGTAAAAGATAGACAAAATTAATTGTGTTTTGATAAGCAATACTGAGAGCTGCATGACTATAAAACCTAATGGAGAAATATATCTTATCATGAATAGCAAGCAGCCATGCTTAAGGATGGCTGGGTTTATTTTCCTTGCAAAATGAATGTTGAAGTTACTCTATTTTTATAACTGAAATTAAACATTCAGCATTTTTCTATTTTGAGAAAGTGAAAAATAACCAGCATAATTGTTTGATCATATCCATTTCTGATCTCTATGTATGCTTATTGCTGCACAACATTGCGATTACAGAAGAAAAGTGCCACAAGGCATGTTATTACCATGTTCCAGTTTGTGTTGATTATCTATTATTTATACCTATTCCATGGAAAGCAAAAGTGTATATTCTCAAGAAGGTACCTATTAAACACTGAACAAGAATGAAAGGAGTTATAGTGATGGTAGGTGGTTAAAAAGAAGTTTAAGAATTTGATTTTAGAATGGCATATTAAATATAACTTTTATTTTTTTTATTTTCACAGTTCTTTCAGTCAGAATTGATTTTTTCAGCTTGCATGTTATTTTCTGCATTATTTAGCATGAAGTTTTAATTTTTATTGTGAGCTTGCCAAATATATCCTTTAGCATCCCTTTTTCTATAATCAATTATCTTGGAAGCATGTTAAGTCACTCTGAAGTATTCAAAATATATTTCAATTAGAGATTGAAATACCTTTTGAAACAAATCTTAATCATTAATCCCAAAAGGGATTATGGTCCCAATTTATATAATAAGGATAGTGAATAAGGAATTAGATAACAATTCATGTGTGTGTGTGTGTGTGTGTGTGTGTGTAAAGATGCCATCATTACTACATGATTTTAATGAGAACTGGTGTACTGTAAAGAAATGTTAAATAATTTTAACTGAAGGCTGCAAAAGAAAATATAGATTTTTTCCTGAACTGTGCCCTTGACCAATCCTATTGGCTAGTATTGTAGGCAGCTGAAATGGGCTTTGACTCAAAAGATCTAGAGTCATATAGACCCCAAACATATAATTTGATGGATGGTCTTATACATAACCATGAAACTGAACTAACTGTTGTGGACACAAATACTGTTTTTGCTACTGCTGTGCTCTAAATATTTTGCACAGTAAGTATCCTTTTTATAGTTTTGATTTAATTTAGATTTGTTTATTCTTTATCCATTTATATATCTTTTCATTTTATGATAGCATTCTCCCTCTCCTGCTTTGTGATACCATTCCTTCTATTTGGGATTCAATAGTTTAAAAAAAACAGGCCAAAAATCAAAGTATAATTAAATTATTATCTTTCTACTGTAGGTGAAAGTAAGGAAGAAAGAACATTTAGAAACTGGATGAATTCATTGGGTGTAACTCCTTATATTAATCACTTATACAGGTAAAAAAATATATCTTTGCATAGTTTTTACCCTGAGCAAACCTTGCTCACTTAAAGTACGCTGAAATATATCAATGCTCTTAAGTGTTTTAGATTGTTCCTTTGTTTCAAGATTTGATATAAAATTATATGCGGTAATGCAGTAGTGCCAACTTCAATCACATTTTCTTCCTAATATACCTGTGCTGAATCATTTAAGCTTTTTTGAATTAATGTTTATTTTCTACCTGCATCCAAGGGCAAGGCTGTTCTATCTGGCTCAAAACTGTTGCCAGTTTGGGCAGTGTTATTTTTAGGTATATTGATGATTTGAATATGTTCCTAGAAGCTATTGGAGAATTGAACTGGTCGCTGGAGTGCAAAGTTGTTGGTTTTTTTTACAGCTGTCAATTCTAGGAGTAAATTGAGAGTACACATTGCATGTTCTTTCTGATCCACCTCTTGAACAAGTTTGTTTGTTTGTTTGTTTGTTTGTTTATTTATTTATTTATATTGCTGCCTATTCGCCCATGGCAACTCAAGGTGGCTTACACAATGTAAGTACAATTTTGTACTTATACAATGTAAGTACAATTTACACAGTACAATTTTCTGAATGAAATAATAATATAATCATACAGTGTATGATTATATTGCATTCCATTGGATTCCCCTGAAAAGTATCAGTGATAACCCAATATGGAACAGTTCAAACTTGTTGGGCCTGACAAAGTAGAAAGAATCCTTATGACTGTGAGCTCAGCCACTTTCTTATGACACTCATGCACCCCCATAATTAGCTAAGGTTGCTGGGGGTGGTTGGGATGAGTGATATGTGAATGAGTTTTAGTTGGGATAAATTTATACTTGAGACAAGGGTTTTTTTTTCTTCACTTCTTAAGGTGTTGATTTGCCCTTTCCTAAAAAAAAGCCATCATTGGATCTCATTATACAGGACAACCTCCAACCAAGATCAGACCTGTTTTAGGGAAACTCATGGTGAAAGTGGTCACACAGCAGGTTCAGTCAGGATCCAGGCCTGGACATGTTTCTGGACACAGAAATGGCATTGATTGTGCTTTTGAATGATCTCTGGTGGGAGCAGATGGAGGTAGTGCATCCTTCCTGGCTCTTCTTGCCCTCTCAACATCTTTTGATACTATTAATCATAGTACCTTTCTGGATCAGCTCCAAGGATTGGGAGTCACACAATATTGGGCTGGTTCTCTTCCATTCTATGGGCCAGCATTAGTTGCTATTGATTGGCAGTGAAAGGTCCTACCCATGACCCTTGCAGTATTCAGCACTCTCCCCATTCCTATTTTAACATTTACAGGAAACTGCTGAGTGAGATTATTTGTTGCCATGAGATGATTATACATTTCTGACTCTGGCAAATTAAGCAGTGCTGTTGATGTTTTGCTCTGGTGCCTGGAGGCTGTGAGAGTGAATGGGAAACAAAAAAAAAACTAAATTGTTTTGGGTCTTCAGGATCTGGTATTTTACCATCTGGGGTGGCATAGGTCCAGACAGACCCAGTGTGCAATCTGGGGTTCCTTCTGCTTTCACGACTTTTGCTCAAGGAGTAATGCAGGCTAGGAGGGCCTTTGCACAATTTTGTGTTGTGTACCGGTTGTACGTGTTCTAGGACCATGAGGTTCTGCTCACCTCCCAAATGAACTACTTTAATATACTGTACATGACGCTGTCCTTGAAGAATATTCAAAAGCTTCAGCTGGTGCAAAATGTGGTGGCATGAGAAAGTTACCATTTCAGACAAAAGAAACGATGTCTAAAATGGGATAGATTTCCTGCTTGAGCAGGGGATTGGGCTAGAACCAACTCTGTTATTCTGTTATGTGTGCCTTTGGAAGAACACACACCACACATCTTCTCCATGAGCTGCATTGGTTATTAGTTCACTTCCAGATGCAATTCAAGATGCTGTTTTTGACCATTAAAGCTCTATGTGGCATTGGAAAGGGTTATTTGAGGTACTGCCTCTCCTCAGTTATATTTGTTTATCCCATTATGTGCTATCCTGATCACTCACACTTAACAGTGGTTTAGTGGGTTTATTAATATTCCCCAACAATTCCCTTCACAAAACCCCCAGAACTGTCCCAATTAAATCCAGCCAAAAGCAGACAGATGTTAGTCCACAGATCAATGGCCTATTAGTCCACAAGGCACTTGAAAGTTTCCCAAACAAGATAAACCCACCAGGCAAAATTAAATCAAAGTGAAGGCAGGTGTCAATCTAAAGCAAGGCAAAAATACAATGACCAGGAAACACACAGATAGGAAATGAACACATTGTTCACAGCATCATCACCATATGTCTGGTGTGTTAAATAGCCAGCTTCTGGTACAGCCCATCAAGAAAGGCAAGGCTGCCTCCTCAAGAGTAATTGGGCTGACCTTTGTTGCTCCTGCCTTTTCTCTGCCCTATGTGTTCCCTGATCAGGTGCAGAAGGCAGTTCTTTCTTCAAATTGGCTGCAGCTGTGTGCTTTCCCCACCTGAAGCCTCAGGGCTGTTCTGCTATAGCTGTGGTTCAGCCAAATCCCAATAGCTGCTTGACCAACTCCCCTCCAAGTGTGCCTGGAACTGATTCCTCCTCTTCCAAATGGACATCTGGAGAGGTATCTGGGGTAGTGTCCAGAGGAGTCATCAGACTTTAGATCTGACAGGAAACGCATGTTGAGCATGCCATCGGCTAAGAGTTCCATCTGATGGGATCTAGGAAGGTGCCTTTTCTGCTCTGGTACCTGCCTGCCCTTTGGAACATCATCCCACCTGAGGTGAGATTGGCTCAAAACCATATGCCCTTCTGGAAAGCTCTCAAAACATGTATTTTTTCATCAGGGCTGGGCACATAATTGTATGAGGGAATGACCTTGGAAATGAGAACAGATACAGCCTAGGGAACAATCAAATAAAAGTGGAAGCGAAATATATTAAGGATCCACCCAACTTATTAGGTGAAAAGACACCATGTACTTTAGTCTGGAAAGAATCTGTTAATGTAGCCCTACAATAAAATAAAATTAACTCATCTTGTGTTTCCTATCTGGGCCACTCTCTGGGAGTACTGTCAATCTGGGAGGCTGACAAGTGATCTTTTGGCAACAGGGAGCCCACACATTGGTTGCACCATGTATAACATTTTGAATTGAACCTTCTTGAAATCTTGTTCTTCTTTATGCTTAATTATTTAGGTGTTTAAGTGGTTTTAAAATAAGGTGCATTTGTTTGTTTCATAGTACATCACCCAAAGTCACCCTGTGTGACATGAGCTGCTGTATAAATGTGATAAATAACAATATTACAATATGTGTTATCATTACAGTATATTGTGGGATTGTTGAATATAAACTAATAAATTAGCACACCAGATTACACAAAGTATCAAGATCTGAAAATCAAAGTTGAAAGATCATGGTATAAATCATCCATAGTGGTCTCATTGGTTATAGGCACATTGCATGCTATACCAAAAAATCTTGGATGGTATTTAGTAAATCTGTGCATTGACAAAATTTCCTTCTATTAATTACAAAGTATACACTGCTTGGATCTGCACCTATACTATGCTCAATATATTATAACATCTTAGGTTCTTGGGAAGAACTCTGAATATGAAAGCCAACACCAGCTAAAGATCTGGCAGATCTGAGATCACATTGTTGTATACATAATAATAACTGGAAGAACTGCAAGTAATATCATTTGTCTGCAAGCAAGAACTGGTGGGACTATAAAATAGAGAAATTGAAAATGAATTTAAAGTGCTCTGAGACTTTAGAATTCAAACCGACAGACACCTGCCACATAACATCCCAGACTTAGTTGTTGATAAGAAAGACAAAGTCTCAATAGTGAACATTGCAATACCTGGAGACAACAGATTAGAAGAAAAAGAACTGGAGAAAATAACAAAATACAAAGACATAGAAATAGAACAACTGTGGTAAAAGAAAGGAAAGGTAGTACCATAGTAACAGGCACCTTAAATACAATATAAAAACAATTGGGGCACCACTTGAACACCATCAGCATTGAGAAATTCATCGTCAGTCAATTGCAAAAGGCAGCTATACTTGGAACAGCTTACATCATGCAACGATACTGCTAACACCATCAAACATCCATATCTACCTATCTCATATCTCTGGGAAGGACTTGATAGGTGGATAAAAATGCCAAATCCAGTATAAACATCTGGCTGACTGCAACCAATCATAATAATACTTTAAAATAGTCTTGTGAGTTGTGAATGATTTTAGTAAATAATTTAAATGGGAAATTTAAAAAATATAGAAGCAGTGAAAATATCTGTTTTCTGATTAATTAAAGGATAATTGTTCTGCTTTTAATTAGAATAACCTTTTTTTCTCCCTCACTTTGCCAGTGACCTTGCTGATGGTTTAGTAATCTTTCAACTCTATGAAATGATTCGTGTACCTGTAGAATGGAGTCATGTCAACAAACCACCATATCCTGCACTTGGGGGTAACATGAAAAAGGTTTGTAAATATTTCTGAGTTAGGAACTCAGGTGCCTTCATAATCACCACTAATTTCTATTCATCTATCTCAGTTTTGTGAGTAGAGATAGTAGCATACATGTACATTAATATCTCTACTGATAATTTTATGGTTCTATTTGTGATTCACAAAGCCAAGTAGAAATTTGTAACAGAATTTTGAAACTAAGTATTGAAGTAACTTCCATGTTACTATTTGGCTAATGTCAAAGTATTGACATGCAAGCAATAGACTAACACCACTACTAATAATATCAATATCTGCAAAAGCAGTGTACAGTAGAGACATGTTTAATGATATACCATCGGGTGGCTGACTGATGAGAGATCTCAGGATATAATCTACATAGCCATAAAAAAGATTTAAAAAGAGCAGAAACTTAAATTACTCTTTGATCAATAACAATGATATATTGTTCACATACAGTGCTAGAATTTTCTTTACTGCATTAGCATATCATAGTGCAAATATATGTTAAAAATCTACAGACAAACCAGAGTTCTGGCAACTTTCCCACTATTTCATAATCATTTAAAAACCTTATAGGAAAGCTAAAGAGCAGTTGCCAATCGTACATATTCATAGCCAGTTTTGAACATCTTCCTTAATAACATCACATGCCAAATTTATTATTTTTAATAGAATACCTCTGGGAAGTACATTTTATGCATTCCACAGCAGAAACATGCCTCTACTTTAATATAAACTTAAATCATTTGGATTTTTGGGACATAGCAAATGTGAGTGCAGAATTGCATAACAAAATACAGCAATTTAATCTAAAGAATTAATTAGAAACTAAATACTATGGGACTTCCTATAATATGTTCGGCAAACCCAAATGATACCTTGCTCAAAATATTTTCTAACTGAATACATTAAAGAAAGTGAAAGTGTGCATTCTATGAGGTATTTTTTTCCTTTCCAAAAGTTTCAGATCAAAATATGTACTTTTTAAAACTCTAGATAATAACTATGATTTATATCTATAATCAAATCATTTTAGATTGAAAATTGTAACTATGCAGTAGAACTGGGAAAGACAAATGCCAGATTTTCATTGGTTGGAATTGGTGGAAAAGATCTCAACGAAGGCAACCCAACTTTGACTTTGGCACTAGTTTGGCAATTAATGAGAAGGTGAGGCTTTCTTACATCTCACTAAATCCAATGGTATTAAATATTAAGTAGGTTGTATTTATAACTGGCTTTTATTATATTTATAAATAATTCAAAGTGATGAACATACCTAATACTCCTTCCTCCTCCTATTTTTCCCACAAAAAAAATCCTTCTCTGAGGTAGATTGAGCTGAGAAAGCATGACTGGCTCGTCCCCCAGAAGGCTTTCAGGACTAGAACTCTCAGTATCCTGGTTTCTATCCTAAGCCCTTAACCGTTAGACAAAATTGGTTCAAACTTTTTCCATAAGAGTTCTTAACTTATTCAACCAGCAGTTTAAAATCCAGATAATTCAAATTTTAAAAAATCTGCTGCATACTGCTGTGTAGGTCTGCCATGTTATAAAGGACTTATAAGTCTGTAAAAACTGTTACAACCTAGAATGCCATACATACTGTATATACTGTTAAAACTCTCATGTAGGTTCCATTGTTTGTAACCTTCAATTGGGCAAAATGGTGCATCATAGGGTAACAGTGAATTTCCAGTCCCACTTACACCACAAGACTTTGATTTCCATCTTTCTGCATACTTCTTTCTACCCATCAGTACTGGAATCCTCCATCATTCCAAGC
Source organism: Naja naja (assembly GCA_009733165.1). Classification (NCBI taxonomy): domain Eukaryota; kingdom Metazoa; phylum Chordata; class Lepidosauria; order Squamata; family Elapidae; genus Naja; species Naja naja. The sequence continues at coordinate 155,528,168 of CM019151.1, forward strand.
AACTTTGAGTTTGCATCTGCACGCTAGCATCTCCCACAAGACTATAGGGATGCTGCAACAGTTGTAAGTGCAAAGACCAGTTGTAAGTCACTTTTTTAGCACCATTGTAACTTTGAATGGATGTTAAACAAATGGTCATGAATTGAGGAACACCTTTTGTCATTTAACATGCTAGTTAAATGACATTTTCCCTATTTTCTCACTCCAAGGTTCCTCATAAGTTTGTTCCCTGCCTTTACTAAGTATACATTCAATCATTTTTTACCTTTTCAGCTCTCAACACCATTGCTCCTGCAATCTTTCCACTCAGTTCCCAACACAACATTTTATTCCAGTCTTTCCACACTTCTCACTATAATTCTGACTCTGGCTGTCTGTGTCAAACTCATTTCAGCTCTTCCTTGAACCTTCTTCTCTCCAGGTAGCAAACCAAAGTCTGGTCGTGGCCTATCCTTCCTGTCAGTTCATTCAGCCTCCAAAGATCTTAACTAGCAGGTGGCTACAACTAGCACAGTCTTTTGACAGCACAATTCTAGTGATCATGTTGTCACCAGTCTAACTAGCACTCATCCTGTCTGGCTTCAGCTCCGCTATCAGTTACATTTCTTCATTGTTTCCCCATTGTTTTTTCTCACCATGTACATGCATACATCCGGGCTAGACTGTGTTATTTCTCTGTGTCATATAATATATGTGGGTACATGCACTCATTCATTAATTCATTCTGTCATGGTTATTAGTGATTATTGGAGGTGGTGACCCTTTGAGAACTGTATGCAACGAGATTTCATTTTAATGTATGCCGATTAGTGTACATTCAAAGTGACAATAAAGTTTATTCTATTCTATTCTATTCTATTCTATTCTATTCTCATCACTAATTTCTGAGAACCATGTTTTAGTCAGGAAATGTGTTTAAAGAGTGGTAGTAATTGGGGTGATATAGTTAATGATATTGACTATAATTATCAAAATAGGCCCACTCTTTTGGTTAAAAAATACAATCTAAATTCCTGTACTAACTTTTGTGATGAATTTCTGTACAATACAGTGTGGTCTGTTTTTATATTTGTCATTTCATTTTATTTTGTTCTCTCAATACAGTCACACCTCATGTAGATTTTGTTGAATATCTAAAAATAATACTGGAAAATTCAGGGCAACTTTAGTGTTCCTTACCAGTTACATATACTGTCTATTGCAGATATACTTTGAATGTACTATCAGACCTTGGAGAAAGGGGGAAAGTAAATGATGAAACTATCATTAAATGGGTGAATCAAACTCTTGCAAATGCAAATAAGACGACTTCAATATCTAGCTTCAAGGTAATAAACAGACTATCAAATAGATGGAATATTATATTAATTACATAGAGAAAATCTGGGTGGAAATGGATTTATAGCAGAAATTCAACACTTCATAAAAATGCTTAAAATATTATATTTTTAAAATGTAAAAACATTAGATTTTGGATAACAATATGGGCATATATATTACTATCTTTGTCATGGAACATAATTGTATCTATTTTTCTGAGAACTAGATGAAAAATAATTTGAAGAAAGCAGAATTATACATGATGATTAAAAAAAGGAAGAACCTTCTATCAAAGAGTGAAAATTTGTACCTATGTTGCAATTGTTGTACCAGACTCAAATACAGTATAGAGGCAGTTTATGCATCATAAAAGTATTAAAAGTACACAAAAGTGTTCTTCAGAGAAACACATTTTGATCATCATATGTTTTTGAGAACAACCAATCTATATCAACAACTTTGTAAAAATATCCCCAGACCTTTATTTACCAACCAAATATTTTACAGATCCCTGAGCTTTCTATATTTTCAACAATATTCTCTTTTCTCATGTAACTGAAGTAATGTTACTTCAGTTTAATTTTTACTTCCATCCACACATTAAATTTTTCTACACCTTCAATCAGCCTTAAACAAGTACGGTATTCTAAAGTGCATACTGATCATGGCAACATCAGAAATACTGTAAAAAGTAGTTTTATGACCAGTTAGCCAAAATGTTTTTCTGAAATCCAGTTTCTGAAACTTTGCCAGTTTTTATTTTAACAATGGAATTAAGAAATACACTTAAGAAAAATAGGGACAGCAAAGTTACAACAGGCCAACATGATCTACAATTAGAACTAAAATTGTATACCCAATCAGTGCATTAAGAAACATCAACTTAGTAGCTGAAAGGGAATAGTAAAATGTTGCTTTCAGATAATACAGTGTTCACGGTAGAACTTAAAAAAGATGAGCCAATCTTGAAACCATAACTTTAATCTCCTGGGTAAGAAAAGCATGGTGAAACTCTTAAAGCACAGAGCTAATTAATAATTCTAGGGCACCTCCTGCTGATAACTTGATGTCATGGATAAGAACGCTCATCCTCTTGAGCTGTTAAAAGGATGCTGAGTATAGCAGTACCACTTGCTATTTTAAGACAGAAGAAGTACATCTTAGAATCCCAGGAACAAGATCAAAGATTCGAGAAAGAAGCAGAGTACTATGCCCATTTATAAGCATGTAGAAGAAAATAGTAATGGAGCAGCCTTTTTTATGTAATACTAATATCTTGCACGTTATCCTATTTGCATATGTAATGACAGTACTTAGAACATAGGTTATTCTAAGGTTGGAAGGATCTTAGAGGTCTTCTAATTAGTAGCTGAAAGGGAATAGTAAAATGTTGCTTTCAGATAATACAGTGTTCACGGTAGAACTTAAAAAGATGAGCCAATCATAACTTTAATCTCCTGGGTAAGCAGGTGAAACTCTTAAAGCACAGAGCTAATTAATAATTCTAGGGCACCTGCTGATAACTTGATGTCATGATATACTCTTGAGCTGTTAAAAGGATGCTGAGTATAGCAGTACCACTTGCTATTTTAAGACAGAAGAAGTACATCTTAGAATCCCAGGAACAAGATCACAGAGTACTATGCCCATTTATAAGCATCAGCCTCTAATATCATCCTATTTGCATATGTAATGACAGTACTTAGAACATAGGTTATTCTAAGGTTGGAAGGATCTTAGAGGTCTTCTAATCCAACCCCCCATTCCAGCAGGAGATCCTATAACATGGATATACTTGGTTTAACCAAATTGCATTTTAAGCAGCAGAACCACTACTTGTAGATCTCCACAGATATTGTGGACTGGCTTCAATAACACTTTCATGTTTTTATATGTTTCATGAATGCAACATAGCCAACAGAAACTGAAGAGTGTACATTGCCATTGTTTAAAAATAGATTTCTACAAAATGGTACATGGTAGGTTAATTATAAGATGTTTTTGTGATTAGGAGACAAAACCTATAAGATTACACTCAAAAGTGTTCAGGAAACAAAATCTTTGAGAAACAAAATCTTTGAGGTCCAATGAAACATGTTGAGGACCTTTTGTTTGATTTATCATGACAATAACTGGATAAAAGAATATGACAAACCAAATTAAAGATGACAAGGTATGATGACTGAAAATAATTCATTATTAATAACTAACAATATTTTAATGCATTTTGTTTCAGGACCAATCTATAAGCACTAGTTTGCCAGTATTAGATTTAATAGATGCTATTGCACCAAAAGCAGTCCGCCCAGAAATGGTCAAGAGAGAAGATCTAACACCAGCAGACAAGCTAAATAATGCTAAGTAAGTCCTTGCAGCATATTTCAGAAGACTATCCTGTGGAATGAAAATAACAAACAATCCTTTAAATTGCCATAGTTTATAGAAGTATGACATTTTAAAGAGTAATGTTTTAGTATGGACTAAAGCTGCCTTTCTTAAGTTTCAAATGGGAGGAATATACAAATCATTCTAAGTCTTCCAACTGTTATGATTATCGATGTTATAATAGTGATAGTAATTAAATTTATTATGTTTGCCCGCTCTAAAAGGATATAGGCTGCTTACAACATATTAAAATGTGTTAAAACATGTTAACAAAATATATTAATGTAACAGTTAAAAACATGACAAAACAATATGTCCCAGTCAAAAAACAGCTCTGTCAAACTAAAGTACAACAGAGGCTCCACAAACAAATTAAATCCAAGGCTGAGAATATTTTCTATATCTAATGAAGTATATTAAAGCTGGGAAATATATAACATCCTACTTCTTCAATGAATAGTCCTCACTGGAAAAATATTTGCATTAGACATAATGATGCAATATTCTTTACTTCTACAAAGAATAAAATCCCATTCAAGGGACTACATGTAGCATGACATTAGATTTTGTCATAAATTATATTTAATGGGTAGATTTAAAATTAATCACATCCATGTTTGGATCCTTATAATTGTAATAAGTCACATTAAAGATGTTCTAATCTAATCTATCTGTAATGAGTCACATTTAGTGTAGACTGAGATCTACACTGATCTCAGTCCACTAAAACAGTAATATATTTTTGCAGTTTTATGTGGAAGCCTGAAAATAAATATGCATGCTTTAGCATTCCTCACAAGAGGACTGAAACTTTTTAAAGATAGTTTTGAAGCATGTATAGCCTTAGTCTACAATATGTGCTAATTGAGTTTGTGTCAGAAGCATCACAATTAAAGTAAGGCATACTATATGACATAAAATTTAAAATATAAAAAGTTAAAAATAAAAATGGAGGTAACCTAGGTGTATTACTTATGGTTGGTATATTAATTACATCAAGCTCTAATTTCCCTTTTTCAGAAATTCAACTGAAAAACAAAATTGCTTTCCTGAATCTATGTCTGGAATCTGAAATAATTTATACCACGATGGTTAAATGTACACTCAATCCAAATAAAATTGAATTCATAAAGTTGTTACTAGGCAGATAGTTTTGGAAATATCTTTTATGAATGTGGCCGTACTCTTTCTAAAATACTATGTCTGTAATTGGGAACACTTCTGAATCATAATGGCCTGATAGGAAGTTTTTTGAATCCCTTGAACTAATACCTCTTATTGGAATATACAACCCTTACTATTATCTCCCTGATGCTATCCTTGAAAGCTGTCTAAATGACAACCAAATATCTACACAGCCTTCTTTCTCAAATATATTTTCAGCATTTATATAAGCTGAAGAGTGGATTGTAGGGTCTGGTACCTTTTACTGTCATTTTGTATAACAAACTTCCAGGCTATTTTCAAAGGCAATTTCAATGAAAATTCTTTGATATTCCTTGTCGTAAGAAATCAGTATGGTCTTATCATCCTTTTTAAAACAACAAAGTGTTCGATTTGTTAATATTTTTTTAAATGTTAGGAATTAGTGTATATCCCCTGTTAAGTTTGCATGAAGAGGCAGACACGGAGTGCTTCAGCTCTTAAGTTTAATTGTGACTTCAGCTCAAAACGGACCCGATTTGGCTTAGCCGAGGCAGCTATATATAGCCGGCTGCCTCGGCTGACAGCCAATCAGAGTGCAGGGTTTTCCCGCACTTTTTAACCAATGATTTCAAACACTTTACAAGAACAACCAATCAATTCAAACTCTGCATACATAACACCCCTCCCCACTAGGTTTAGTCCATACTCAAACCCCATCTATCTAATGTATTCTTTTAAATAGGTGGGGCTCTTACGTGTACGTTGAGACCTCTGGTTCAGGTGTTTTAGGGTTCTCACATTGTGAGGAGGAAATGTGTCTGTTAACATCTCCTTACTTGGACTTCTAGTAATGGTAGAACCTGTTTGGTTACTACAACCTGGTCTCTCCTCCCAATCCATCTCCAACCCAATGTCAGCACCTAAGTCTGGTAGTGATGTGCAATCTTCCATTTGTAAGAATGGTTGTTGGCACCGTGACAGGTTTTGGGATGGTTCCTGTCGTGTTAGCTCGTTACACATGGTATTGATTCTTGCTTGCTGATTACCCTCATAATCCTCCCCTTTCCCCCTAGAAGAGGCAGTAGGCATGGGAACCAGAGAGGAGCAATGGCGATGCTTCTGAGGTAGTCTGGATCTTAACTGATCAATGTGCCTGCTCCAGAGGACACCATCCTCAGTTTGAACCCTGTAAGACCTGGGGCCTGTAATTTGGGTTATCTCCGCAGGAATCCATAATGGTTCACCCATAAGGTTTTTTGCATAAACAGAATCACCCACAGTGATGTAATTTTGCTAGTGGAATCTAGTGGTGCATTGGGTGTGTAAGTGGGATGAAGGTGGTCAAGGGGAGATCTGAGTTTCCTACCCATCAACAATTCGGCTGGGGTTAAGTTAGTTGAGGGGTTGGGAGTGATATGCTGGACACTGAGTAGTTTTTCAACTTTCTCAGTGATGTCCCCTGGACCCAATTGCTGGAGTTTCTCCTTGGTAAATTGTACCATGCGTTCAGCCCGGCCGTTAGCTGAAGGATGCCCAGGGGCTGTAAGGGTGTGTCTTATACCCTGCTGTGCTAAATATGATTCAAAAAGGTTGGATGTACATTGAGGACCATTGTCAGAAACAAGCACATCAGGTAAACCATGAGTTACAAAAAGTTCCTTAAGCTGTTTGATGACAGCTTCAGTTGTGTGTGGATGCCATGGGATAACCTCTAGCCATTTGGAGTATGCATCTACTATAATAAGGAAAGTGTGCCCTCTGGTAGGGCCAGCAAAATCAATATGAATCCTGGACCATGGGCCCTAGGACATTCCCATTCCTGTTTGGGGGGTGAGAGGTGGGGCAGGCCTGACTTCCTGACAGTTGGGACAGGATGCAACCCAGTTTTCAACCATTTTGTCAATACCTGGCCACCATACATAACTCCTGGCCAATCCCTTCATTCTGACAATTCCCGGATGACCCTCATGTAACATTTCCAAAACCTCTTTCTGTAGTTTTGCAGGAATAACCACCCTGTTACCCCACAAAATACATCCTCTTAATACAGATAACTCAGTTTGTCTGGACTTAAAGGTTGGGAAGGTTGAGGTAGATCTTGTAGTGGCCAACCTTTTTTGATCCAGCCTACAATAGGAGCCAATAAAAGTGTCTTTGGCAGTTTCTCTGGCAATCTCAGCAGTATGGACTGGAAGCTTGGCAACAGTTTCTAGAAAAAGGTGTAAGTCTCAGGAGCAGGGTCCTCAGTGTGTGAAAAGAAGTGGGCAGCGACTCAAAGCATCTGCGTGCCCAATGTCTTTTCCAGGTCTGTGGATGAGTTTGTATGAATAAGCAGCAAGAAATTCAGTCCATCTCAGCATTCTTGGTGACAGGATCGTGGCATTGGTTTGTCCCCTGCCACAATGCCTAAAAAGAGGTTTGTGATCTGTGACAATGGTAAATGTTCTCCCATAAATGTATTCATGGAATTTCTTGACAGCTGCCACAATTGCCAAAGCTTCCTTGTCCAGTTGGCTGTAGTTTCTCTCTGCTTTAGTCAAAGTCGAGAGTAAAATGCAATAGGGGTTCCCTTCCACTGGGAAGCATGTGGCTCAACACCCCCTCCAAAGGGGATGCATCACAAGTCAGTACAACAGGCAAATTCTCAGAGAACTGTATCAGTACAGAATCAGAAGTGATTTGTCTCTTAATATTGTTAAATGCAGCTTGTTCTTTTCTGCCCCAGACCCATGCAGATTTTTGTCCAGTAATCTATGTAGGGGTTCTGCAGTGGTTGCTTTCTGAGGTAGAAACATATGATAGAAGTTAATGAGTCCCAGGAAGCTTTGCAAGTCTGTTTTGCATTTTGGCCTGGGGCTTCTTTGATTGCCTGAACTTTGGCCTCTGTGGGGTGGATGCCATGTTTATCAATCATGTAACCCAAAAATTCCACTTTGTCAGTTCTAAGTGTGCATTTTCTTCTTTGACTTTTAACCCGCTTTTTGAATCTGATTAAGACTTCTCTGAGTTTCTCGTGTAACTGAGTGTCATTTTCAGCAGAGATTAAAACGTCATCAAAATAAGGCACCACCCTGGCAGTCCTTGTCCTTTCCATAAGGCTTTGGAAAATGCCTGGTGCCACACTTACTCCAAATTGCAACCTTTTGCATTTGAAGGCACCTCTATGGGTTACAATGGTTTGGGCTTCTGCAGTTGCATCATCAACTGTTAACTGTTGATATGCCTGGGCCAGGTCCAATTTGGCGAAGACTGTGCCCCGCCAAGAGAATGTAATAAATGATGCACCACTGGAACTGGATATGTGCTCTGTTGTAGCGCATGGTTCAATGTCCCCCTGTAATCTCCACAGATTCTTACAGACCCATCAGCCTTGACTGATGTGACTATGGGTGTCTCCCACCTGGAGTGGTCAGTGGGCTCTAAAACCCCTTGAGCTATTAGTTTAATTGTGCATCAATTTTTTCTTTTAATGCAAATGGAACCCTTCTGGGTTTTAAACGGATTGGTTGTACCTTGGGATCTAGGTTAAAAGTGATAGGGGTCCCCAAGTACTTGCCTAATCCGTCGCTGAAGACCTCTGGAAATTCAGACTTCAAGGCCTCTTCCCACTCAGTGTTGCTCACGTGATTGATGCCAGTCACCTCGATGCCCAGCGGTTGAACCATTCAAGTCCCAGCAGACTTGGGCGATCCTTGTCAACATGGTCAGGGGAGGCGCTTGGTGTGGCCCTTGAACTTTACGTTGAATTCTCTTGTTCCAACTACTGGAATCTTGTTCCCTTGGTAGTCTTTAAGAGTCAATGCCTGCTTCTTGAAGTGAGTCTTCTGAATATCTGGTAACAGTCTTTGAATAGTGTCCCATGACCCATAGATAGGTATGAGCCTGAGTCCACTTCCATTTGGCAAGGCCTTCCTTCAATAAGTACCTTGACATGCACTTTTGTTTTTAAGGAGATGAATGACCAATAGTTACTGTCTGATGAGTTTCATTCTTCCCATTTGCTTCTGTGCTGCGCCCCATTTTCTCACTGAGGTTGTTTGGCTTGAATTCTTTGTCTTTGGTTGCAGCAAACTTCCTTCTGTTTGGTGGAGTTCTGGATGATTTGCAGACTCTTGCTAGGTGCCCTCTTTTTTCACAACGGAGGCAAATGGTGTCTAGAAACTTGCATTCAGTACGGGGGTGGCTTCCCCCACACCTTCTGCAGTAGAAATCTTGCCTCTTTCTTCCCAGGTCTTTTCTTTTCCACTCCATTCTGAGTCTGTAAATTCCTTCCTCCACCTCACTGCAATCTGACTCAGAGTCTATTCCTCACAATGATTTGTGGTGGACTTTTCCCCATCAGAATGGCTCGTGGCCCTGTTCATCTTCCTCATGGCTGCTGCTGAGGACTTGGTAGCTTCTGCTGAAGATGCTTCTTCTATGGCTTCTTTCAGCGTGATCTTAGGTTTCATGATTAACTTGCTCTGTAACACCTTGTCTTTAAGGCCCATAACGAAACGGTCGTGCATGGCCTCCTCTAAACTTTTGAATTTGCATGCACCCCCAATGTCTCTTAAACTTGCCACGAAGTCGTTTACGCTTTCGTTTTTCCCTTGATCATGATGATAAAAATTGTGTCTCTTAATGAGGCACGATACTTGTGGCACGTAATGGGCTCTTAACAACCTTTCCAGATCAGGCCAAGCCATTACCTTCACGTCTGCTGCTCCTGCGAGTGCCTTTGCCATCTTGAAAACCGCTGGACCGCAGTATGTAAGAAAGACCGCCCTCTTCCACTGCTCGGAAATGGCATCCAGATCGTTTCCCTGCAGATACATTTGGAAACGATCTGCATACGATTCCCAGTCTTCTGCCGTCAGATCGAACGGGGCTGGGGGCGTGTTCAGCGCAGCCATCTCGTTCTTCTTCTGTTCCGCGTCACCTTCTCTTCAGGAGAATCCCATCCTCATCACCAGTGTTAAGTTTGCATGAAGAGGCAGACACGGAGTGCTTCAGCTCTTAAGTTTTATTGTGACTTCAGCTCAGAACGGACCCGATTTGGCTTAGCTGAGGCAGCTATATATAGCCGGCTGCCTCGGCTGACAGCCAATCAGAGTGCAGGGTTTTCTCGCACTTTTTAACCAATGATTTCAAACACTTTACAAGAACAACCAATCAATTCAAACTCTGCATACATAACATCCCCCACATTTTTCTACTTTATTCTGAATTGGTTTGGGCTTTACTACATTATTTAACTATATTTATATCCCATATTTCTACCAATAGCACTCAAGGCAACTAAATAATAAAAAAGACATTTTAAATCTTATTAAAACAGTTAAAATCTCTGTTACAAGAAGTCAGAGAAAAAGGACTAGCTGGAATTCAGATAACAGATAACAGATAATCAGAGTTGGAAGGGACCTTATAGGTCATCTAGTCCAACCCCCCACCCAAGCAGGAGACCCTACACCATTTCTGACAAATGGCAGTCCAATCTCTTCTTGAAAGTCTCAAGTGATGGCGCTCCCACAACTTTCGAGAGCAAGGTGTTCCATTGGTTGATTGTTCTCACTGTCAGAAAGTTTCTCCTTATTTCCAGATTAAATCTCTCCTTGTTCAGTTTCCATCCATTATTCTTTGTCTGGCCTACAGGTGCTTTAGAAAATAGCTTGACCCCTTCCTCTCTGTGGCAGCCCCTCAAATATTGGAAGACTGCTATCATGTCTCCCCTGGTCCTTCTCTTTACTAGACTAGCCAAGCCCAGTTCCTGTAACCGTTCTTCATATGTTTTAGTCTCCAGTCCCCTAATCATCCTGGTTGCTCTTCTCTGTACTTTTTAGAGTCTCAACATCTTTTTATAATGTGGTGACCAAAACTGGATGCAGTACTCTAGGTGTGGTCTTACTAAGGCTTTATAGAGTGATATTAGTGCTCACTTGATCTTGATTGTATTCCTCTGTTACTGCATTAGGATTGCATTCGTTTTTTTGGCTGCTGCTGCATACTGGTGGCTCATATTTAGCTGGTTGTCCACTAAGACTCCAAGATCCCTCTCACAGTTGCTGCTATTGAGCCTAGTTTCACCCAGTCTATGTATGTACTTTTGGTTTTTCTTGCCTAGGTATAGGACTTTACTTTTCTCTACATTGAATTTCATTTTGTTAGATACGGCCCAGTGTTCTAGTCTGTCAAGATCCATCTGGATCTTGAGCCTATCTTCCTGGGTGTTAGCTATTCCTGCCAGCTTAGTATCATCTGCAGATTTGGTAAGTTCCCCTTCTATTCCCTCATCTAAGTCATTAATGAAGATATTGAAGAGTACTGGGCCTAAGACAGAACATTGTGGCACCCCACTGTTTACTTCCCTCCATGTAGACTTAGACCCATTAAGGACTACTCATTGAGTATGGTTTGTCAGCCAGTTGCAAGTCCATCTAGTGGTGGTGCTATCTATTCCACTTTTTTCTAGCTTACTAAGAAGTAGGTTGTGATCCACCTTGTCGAATGCCTTGCTGAAATCTAAATATATTATGTCCAAAGTATTTCACTGGTCTACTAATTTAGTCACTATGTTGAAGAATGAAATAAGATTGGTTTGGCATGATCTGTTTTTAACAAACCCGTGCTGACTGCTAGTTATTACTTTACTTGTTTCTAGATGTTGGCAGATCTGTTTTTTTATTATCTTTTCCAGTATCTTCCTGGGTGTTGATGTTAGGCTGATTGGTCTATAGTTTCCTGGGTCTGTTTTTTTCCCTTTTTTGAAGACGAGAACCACATCAGCTCTTTTCCAGTCCTCTGGTAGTTCCCTGGTTTCAATGCAAAATATTGATACCCTTTCTAGACTTTCTAGTAAACTTCTACGGGAATATAAATTTTATAGTGTATCATGTTTTTTATTTCTCTATTGCCTTTTAAACTGTACAACATTCTGGGAAATTTATAGTTAATATTTTATACAATGTTTGAAATGTCTTTTCAACTGTTAAAAAGAAAACAGACAAAAATAGTTTAAAACAACACATATTTATGATGGTAAATTATTTGTAGTTTGGTGGAAAGAATGTATGGCAGTCAACTTTGGTTAGAAATACATCTTATTTTTAAAAATACAGCTATATTGTTCATAGCTCTTTTGAAAAGTTAGTCCTGAGAGTTGGGGAACTATCTGGAATGGGATATAGCATATGGGATTGCAAGAGATTGTGACTGGAGAAAAGAGTGAAGAAAAATTATTGTCTCATTAGCAAAGACAAAAGTTACTAAGGAATCATCACTGAGTACACTTCCAATGCAAATAATGCTAAACAAATATTTTCTCCCTTTTTCTTTCCAAGGTATGCTATTTCTATTGCTCGGAAAATTGGTGCTTGTATATATGCCTTACCAGATGACTTGGTAGAAGTGAAGCCAAAAATGGTCATGACAGTGTTTGCATGTTTAATGGGAAGAGGATTAAACAAAATAAAATAAAAAACAGTTTATTTTCTTTTTCTGCCATGATAAACGCATTGAATGCCTCATTGTTTACAGACTAATGTAAAGCAGATAGTTTATATATATAAATGTGGAAAAGTAAAGATAGATAATTTAAAATGATTTCTTTTTTAGTTATCACTTGAAATGTGTATTACATCAGTATGTGAGCTAACTCTGCTAACATGATGCAATAATTGTAATTAACATTACTATGCTCAGCAGTTTTTTTAACCTGTATATGATTTTTCTCAGTGCAAAGATTCCCAAGATTGTAAAATGCTGTTTTAGGAAATACTGTGAAGTCAAAACTTTTGACTGATGAGATAAATTTCAGTTGTTGCTAACTAACTTCTCTTGCTATGGTTATAAAATAAAGAGACAATGTTTTCAATAAAAGAGAATATATGTAGCTCAGAGCTGAGCTGTGGAGTCCTTGGTCCTCTTGTCTTTGGTTCTTTGTAGATGTTTCATTAACTGACTAGGTAACATCATTGGCACTATTAAGTGTGGACTTTGCTCACTGTTTGTGTACTCTATAATACTCTATAATAGTGTTTCTCAATCTTGCTAACTTGAAGATATGTGGGCTTCAATTCCAGTTTTTTTCCAGGGAATTCAGGGAATTGAAGGCCACACATATTCAAACTGCCAAGGTTGAAAAACGTTGCTCTGTAACAACCACATAGCATCATCACACAGCATGCAAACCAACTAAACCCCTCCAAAGCATCTTAAGTAAACCAAAAAAATAGGCATCTACAACACATAGTATAAGTATCATAACAACCACTATGTAGGAGAGAGAGAGAGCAGATCTTATAAACACCAACCTAACAATTAGAAGACACAATGAAACTCCTTAATTTCACAATACATGGACAGACTCAGCTATAGTTGCAACTTAGAAGTGGGGTATCCTAGATGAAGCTAAATTCAAAAACACTAGAAAATTGCTGTGGGCTTGGTAGTCAGACAAATCAGCTATCACAGAGAAACCATATTTATACACCATTGAAAAGAGAATAAAAAGCTAAGGAAAGAAAAAGATAAAAAAACATCCTTCCAGCAGCTGATATCAAGATAAGTCAGGATCAACACCATATAAACAATGAAGCAGAAAACAATACCCTAATCAAGGAACTTCCTAAAAGAAAACCACATCAACTAATGGCAAAGCAAGCTACTATATAAAACAGGGAACAAAGTTCACACTCACTACCATTGCTGATGTTACCTAGTCAGGTAAAGAAAGTTTGTCTACAAGCAAACAATCGAATGGCACCAAGGACTCCACAGAAATGTTTCAAGCTGTAACAAATCTTGTATTTCAACTATGATTGAAAAAAAATGTTCCCTTACCAAAGCAGTTTTTTTTACTAGTTTGCTGATGTAAATTATAGTTAATTGTTATGTGAGTATCTATTCTTTAGACTGCTTGTTGGAAAACAACTTCACAGAGAGATGGTACAAACTGTAAATAAATCTTAAGCACTGATGAGGCTGGTGTGGGTAGAATCAGTAAAATTTGCACTGGAGAAAAAAATACTCTGTTTCAATCTCAAATTCCATTAGCATGGTCATGAAATGAGACATTTATAATGGCTCCAGAGTAGTAACTTTTGTTAATTAAATTGTACACTGTTTTATATTTCAATTTCTCAGAAAAAGAAATTATAGAGTATGACAGTATGTTAGTTTTTTTTATGAAGCAATCAGAGATGTGACAAAATGAAGATATTTTGATATAGAAAAGGAATTTTGGTGTATTCTCATAGCTGTGCTTATATGCCTCCATTACTATTAGGATACCCATTATACATTAGATGCAGGATTGTACTACTATTCAATTAATTAAATATTGGGAATTAAAATGTTTTTTTTAATTTGTTACACTGATAGTTAAAATTTATTACTTGTGCTGTTGAACTTACAAATTCCATTTTGGAGATTTTTCTGTAGAAATGTATCTTCTGTATAACAACGTACATTTTATAAAAAAATACAAAAAATTATAAAAATCAGGGTTTGCAGTTTAGAATAAAACCAATTAAAACATATTTAATGATAGCAACAAATAAATGGTATCTATAGTGTATTACTTGCAGTGTCTGTGTTTGTGTGTGAGTGAATAGAAACACAATTTTTAATAGAATACTAAATTAAAAATCAATAAAGGAAATAGCAAGTCTATTTTTGCACAAGTCATAAACGCAAGCCAATTGCCAAGCACCCAAACTACAACGTGAACATGAGTACGGTGGCCAAACATCTTACAATGGCTTTATGGACTGTAAAGCATTGTTGTTCTCTTATAATTTCAAACAGTTATCACCTGGTCATAATTTTTTTTTAATTACATTTATATGCCGCCCTTCTCCGAAGACTCAGGGTGGCTTACAAGTGTGCTCAGTGTGCTCAGCAATAGCCTTCATTCCATTGTATATGCCTGCTTATTACTAAGCGGCATTTTTACAAAGTCAGCTTGTTGCCCCCAACAATCTTGGGGTCCTCAATTTACCTATCCTGAGAGGATGGAAGGCTGAGTCAACCTTGAGCCTGGTGGGATTTGAGCCTACAGTAATTGTAGGCAGCTGGAACTTAAATGCAGGCATTTAACAGCCTGAGCCACCAAGGCCCTTGAGGTCTACTTGTATTAAGCAGTAGGAACCAGTTTTATCTTTATTGGGATTCTTCAAGCATAGATATCCTTCATACTAGAGGAAAATGTTTGAAGGGTTTATATGCCTATTACTGGCCAATAGCTATTACAAAATCTAAAGCTATATAAGCTCACATATACCCCTACCATAAGGATCAAAATTCAAAACTTTTCCATTCTGAGAAAAGCTAGTTGCCAGCCTAATTCACAGAGGGAAAATCATCTGCACTAGTATCTGCAAGTTGTTCTAAACCTGGAGGAACACACTTATATCACACTGGCCAATACAAACATATGCTTCTGGTTTATATCTAGACCTAATTTATAGTGCTGGTTTTAGAAAGCTCTGTGATCTGGAATCTGGTGATCTGGAAGAACACCCTCTCCTATGTGTGCCTAATGAGGCCCTTCTCTAGGTCCATTCACCAGTATTTCTCAGCTTTGGATCTTGAAGATTTTCCCCAAAGAACTTAATCTTCTTAAATGTAATTTTGAAATTTCTACCAAAGAATGGAGCACAGAGCAGGAGAGAAATGGCTAAACTTTATTCAATGATCACTGGGTGCCTGTTTTGCAAGAAATGGGGAACCTGAATAATACAAAGATGTTTATACATTTTGGGATTGAAGGGCAAAAAATCTAAATGAGGTGAGTCACTGGCACATTTTGAGTAAATGCAATAAATGTTTAAACCAGGGGTCTTCAAACTTGACAGCTTTAAGACTTGTGAACTTCAACTCCCAGAATTCCTCCTCCAGACATGTTAGCTCAGGATTTCTGAGAGCTGAAGTCCACAAGTCTTAAATTTGCCAAGTTTGAAGACCCTTGGTTTAAACAAAGAAAAATGTATTTTCTATTGTAAAGCAAAGCTGCTAAGCATTCCATTGTTAACAGGATAGATGGGGGGCAGGGGGCGGAGAGAAACAGGAGGCAAAGAAAAAAGTTGGGGAGAGGTGGAGAATTTGCAGCTTTATTATTTTTAATTTTTCTAACACAATTGTCCCCTTTTCCTACTTTCTACTAGTACTATTTCTTTATGAATGGCCAAAAATCTTGCACAAAAGCCTGGTACAGCAGGAGCAGAAATAGTGGTTACAAAGTAAAGAAAGAAGCAGAAGAGTAGGGAAATGTCAATTAAAAACAAGGCCTTTTAGGCAAAATTTTTCTTATTCTAACCAACATTCAAACCAGTTAATGAAAGATTTGAAGTCCAGGATGGCATTGTGGAAAAGACAAAATTACCTGTTGGATTGGGAGTGATGTAAACAAGCGAGAAGGAAAAAGAAGGAAAAAACAACAAAGCATTAGTTCAAGGGTGTGCACACTTATGTAGCCATGTTATTGTACATTTTTATTATTTCATCCCAAAAGATTTCAGTTCATTTTTCAATTGAATTTACACCTTATATGTTAAAGATGGAAAAAATTCTGAAATGATTTATCTTGGTCTGATTTTTAGCAATAGCAAAAGCACTTAGTGCTTTACAACATTCTCTGGGCAGTTTAGAGTCAGCATATTGCCCCCTACAATCTGGCTCCTCATTTTACCGACCTCAGAAGGATAGATGGCTGAGTCAACCTCAAATTGGTCTATATGGGCAAAGTTTGCCTGCAATACTGCATTCTAACTAGTGGTTAGATATTTTTTACATCTCAAAAACCTGGCATTTTAATAGCACTCACCCTCAAGATGCTGGTTGGCTTTTTCTTCTTCTCAAACCATTCTCTCTTGTTCTTGCCACACCTTGCTTAGAAGAGAAACCAATAGAGCTCACACTCCTTGAATTTCATTCTTAGAGCTTGCAGATCCTTTCATTGTCATTTATCACAATAGTGTCATGCTCATAGTGCAAGTCAGGGATGTTTCTCCCTCCAGTTTTACAACAATGCTCATCTGTCCAACTTCCTTTTAATGCCTATTAAGCATACAAACTGAATAAATAAGGGGAGAATATACTGTTATGCCTTGGCCAATCTGGAGGCAGTCCATTTTGCCATATTCTGTCTATAGTGTTCTTTTCTGACGTGAATAGGTTTCTCTGACAAATGCTCTAGAATTACCAATTTTTAAACGACATGACTAATATAGTTGAAGGCCTTTCAATATCAGTTAAGCATATATTGACTTTTTGGTTTGGTTTTCTCAATTATCTAGTGTGCACCAGCAATAATGTCTCACATTCCTCATACTTTTCTAAAGCCAGCTTGAACATCTGGCATCTATTTTTATCATGCAAGGCTTTAATCTGCACTGGAAGAAATGAAGGATATTGAATGATAGTTCGTTTGTATGCTGTTAAGTCTTCTTTGATATTGGAATGTAGATTGACCTCTTCTGATCTGTTTATCAAATCTGTGTCCAGATTTGCCAGGACAGCTTGGTTAGAACCTTTACCAATTTTTACTTTTTTGCTTGCCATATTTCTGTGGTCCATCAGATTGACGGAAAAAATAAATTCCACTATATTCACATTAATGCTCTGCTGAAAGTCATATACACTGTAATAACAATAAAGAGATGAAGGTTTGATGAGCCCTGGCCGGAAAAAAGAGAACTGGTTAATGGCCACCTTGAGTATGGGCGCGGGTCCTAGAGCACACTGAAAATAGGACCTGCTTTTAGGTTCAAGGTTATATTTCCTCTCCTCACAATTTGATTACTCTATTGTACATTGAACCACAAACGACTGACACGGTCCCTGCGTTGCTCTCCTTTGCCGTCCGGGACAAAGAACAGCATAGAGACCGCCCGCTTGCGTCTTCAACTGAACGGGGGACCCGTTAACTGTCTCCGGTTGAGGAAGAAATCAGAAGAGAACGAAGACAAGCCTTTTGCGCGTGCGCGTGCTCTTGGTCGCTCGCGCTCACGTTTGACAGCTGCGTGTCGTTAGCTTCTCTTAGGGTGGCACGTGAGGCGCGCCTCGTTCGCGGGTATCCCAGCGGGATTGCTGGTCTAGGGGCAGGAGGAGGAGGAGGAAGAGGAAGAGGAAGAACGTGGCTTTCCAGAGCGGCCCTCCGATGAGCCTCCGTTTAGTGCGAGGCCGGTGCTATGGCTGCTCTATACCAGAGCGCAGACCCATCGACCTCGGCTTCCCCGAACAAGCTGCTGGCATTGAAGGACGTCCGGCAGGTGAAGGAGGAGACCACCCTGGACGAAAAATTGTTCCTGCTGGCTTGCGACAAAGGTAGACCTCAGTCTCTCGTTTTTCCCTTCATTGCCGCAAGGAAACTCTTTTCGTTTGACCCGCATTATCAACCAGGAGAAGGCCTTCATCAATGAATCCGCCCAGCATCCAAGCAGGGCAGCGCCGGAAAAGGCCGGGGTTCCGTTTCTTATTCGTGAACGTACCTAGGATGAGAAACTCAATCCGAATAAACAAAAAGGGGTAGCACTCTGATTCTGACCCACTGAGTGATGTACATTCCTTGTAACGGGCAAGAACAATAGCAAAATGCATCAAAAGTTCCCTTCTTTTCTCCCTTTCCCTTTTATGGGAATGTGAGTCTGTTAGCTTTGTTGATGAAGGGTCCTGGCTGAAAAGCCCAAAGTTAATTACCGTAGATTGTCAAGCAACCCAAGTATAAGGTGTCATTTTATTTGGTTAATTGCAGCTTTTGATCATTCTTCTCTATTCCTATATTTAAAAGGGGAAAGAGGGTAGTTATCTGGGAATGCTAGCTTTTTAAATCAAAATTTATATATGACTGACTTGCTGATGAATTTAATAAATATTAAAGTCATTAAACATTAAAATCTAAATTGCTAAAATAGGATTTTGTATATTATTGGTTTAGGTGATTATTACATGGTGAAGAAACTTTTAGAAGAGAATAGTTCTGGTGAGATGAACATAAATTGTGTGGATGTACTTGGGAGAAATGCTATTACCATAAGTATTGAAAATGAGAATCTAGACATTCTACAGCTTCTGTTGGATTATGGCTGTCAGGTACTATTAATAACATCAGTATAAATTTGAAATTTCTATTCTTTTGTCTACCTTAGAACATTGTCATTTTGTAGCTTAACAATGTATATTTTCTTCTATGGTATGAAATTTGCTATTATTTGTGCTTTAATTTTCTTCAGTCTACAGATGCATTATTGGTGGCCATTGACTCAGAAGTTGTGGGAGCTGTTGATATATTACTTAATCATCGACCAAAGCGATCCAGTAGACCAACAATTGTTGTTAGTATTGCTTTAATTCTGTGTTTGAGAGTGCATTTCATGATGTCAAATCTTCAAGCATGTATTTGATAATGGGAAATCTTCAAAATCTTGATCTTAAAAACTTTGGAGAGCAATTGAAAAGTTTTTGATTATATATCTGAAAGTGGGCAGATATATTCATCATTTCTAATTATTTATTAGCTTTATATTCAGGAATTCATGGACACATACAGCACTCTGCCACACTTTTCCCTACAACAACCATCCTGTGAGTTATATTGGGTAATGGGCTTTCATGGCTGAGAGTGGCCTTGAAGCTATTTTACCGATTATATATAAAGCATAAAAATTTTAAAAGTATTAGTTTAACCATTGTGGCATTCTGCTGCTTGAGTTATAAATAATCAAATTGAAGATCGTCTTAAATTTTCAAATAAGCAAAATAAGCATTGACTTGTATATTTGTTTGTTTGTTTGTTTATTTAATTTATATTGCCAACTATTCACCCATAGCAACTTGAGGCGTCTTACACAATGTAAAACCATATTTAAAACAAAAAAGAAAAAGAAAAACAATAAAAATTAACAAAAAGAATCAAATAAATTAGTAAAGTACAATAGAACAAAATTTGGGGGAAAGCCAACTCCCACCCCTCGCCCCGACGACAGCAGATCATACTAGCCATTTGATGGGCTCCATCCCTCTCTGGGTTCCCCAGGCCCACTGGCAAAACCAAGTCTTCAGTGCCTTTTGGAAGAGTGCTGGAGTGGGGGCCATTCTAATCTCTGGGGGAATGAAATTCCAGAGAGAGGGAACCACCATGGAGAAGGCCCTTTTTCTGGGTCCCACCAGGTATATCTCCCTCAGGGGTGGGACCTGCAACATTCCCTGCCTCCTCGCTCTAATGGGTTGTTTACAGCAGGTTCTGACCAGTTCTGGAGAACTGTAGCAGAAATTTTGAGTAGTTTTGTTCTGGTCCCACCCTGAGCAAGAAATTTTGAGTAGTTTTGAGAACTGGCCAATACCATCTCTGACTGGTCCCACCCCTATCTATTCTCTGCCTCCCAAGTCCCAACTGATCAGCTGGGTCTTCTTTTGTTGCCCTGCACAGGAGAATGGAGCTGGGAAGTAGGTTAGTGGGGTGGGGAGGGAATGGGATTTGTAGTAATCTTCCCCTGCCATGCCCACCAAGCAATGCCATGCCCACCAAGCCACGCCCACAGAACCGGTAGTAAAAATTTTTGAATCCCACCACTGGTCGGATAGATGTGACTGGCAAGAGATGTTTCCTCAGATAATCTGGACCCAGCCATGAAGGGCTTTAAAGGTGATAACCAGCACCTTGAATTGCACCCGGAAGCAAATTGGCAACCAATGCAGCTCCTGCAGGAGAGATGACACATGTGTACATTGGGGTCTTCACAAAACCATGCAAGCCGCTGCATTTTGCACCAACTGGAGCTTCTGGATGCTGTTCAAGGGCAGCCCCATGTAGAGGGCATTGCAATAATCAAGACGGGAAGTGACCAGGGCATGAGTGACTGTGAGTAGGGACCGCTGATCCAGGAAAGGGTGTAACTGGTGCACAACCCGCAGTTGCGCAAAGGCCCTCCTGGCTTGACCACCACCTGCTCTTCGAACAGGAGTTGTGAGTCCAGGAAAACCCCTAGATTATGCACAGGGTCTGTTTGGGATAGTGCCACCCCATCCAAGACTAAAGGTGGCAATTTTCCCTGAGCCAACAAACCCCAAACCCAGAGCCACTCAGTCTTGCTTCAACCCGTTGCTCCCCATCCAGCCCCCAACAGCCCCCAGGCACTGCAAGAGGGAGGACACAGCAACACTTAACTCACCACAGGCAGAGACATACAGCTGAGTATCATCAGCATATTGGTGATACCTCAGTCCATATACAAGTAATCCCTGATTTACAAGAGTTCATTTAGTGACTGTTCAAAGTTACAAAGGTACTTTTCAGTACCTTTGTGACTTATAACCATTTTTCACATTTACAACCGTTGCATCATTAACATTCAGACACTTGGAAAATGAAAAATCAAACACCATCTTCAGTGCACATCATGACCATGACCATGAAAATAAACACAAACATACGTCCTTCACCCTCCACACATTGAACCGAACACTCCCCTCCCCGACACCGCACCAATACTGCACTATACAGCAGAAATCAAAAGAGCTGCTGCCCTGGGATAGAAGCTGTTTTTCAGCCTATTTGTCCTTGTTTTTATTATTCTGTACCCTCTGCCAGATGGTAATAGTTCAAAAAAAGGGTTCCCAGGATGAGATGAATCTTTGAGAATGTTTTGAACTTTTAAGGCAGCGGAGCTATAAAGCTCTTCCAAAGAGGGGAAAGGGCAACCATCACAGTCCACCGCCTGCGGCAAGGCCCCATAGGAGGCCTTCAAATACTGTCGGGTCAGGCATTGTCGGCTGGCGGTTCTCAGAGCTAGGCCTTTTTCAGGAGCTGCTCAGCTCTGTGGAACCAGCTTCCTGCGGATCTCATGCTTTGGCCCCTGATTCTCCGGCCTTTCTGCCGAGACCTGAAGACCTGGCTGCTTTCAGCAGGCTGGCCTGGATTGACCATGGTGTAGTAGTTTTAACAATGTTTGCCCATTTAAATTTTATTGTTTTAGTTGTTTGTAATTGACTTGTTTATTCATATTATTTATTGTATATTTTTTTGTATGTTCGCCGCCCTGAGTCCTTCTCGGGAGTAGGATGGATACAAGTCTAAATTTCATTAATAATAATAATAATAATAATAATAATAATAATAATAATAATAATAATCTTCTGGGCAATGACATTAACCCTCTCTGAGTGCTTTCCTATCTGCCACTGTGCAATTGGCAAACCATACAGAGGTGCAGTAAGTTAAAATACTCTCTATGGTGCAGCGGTAGAAGGTCACCAGCAGTTTTTCATTCAGTTGTTGTTTTCTGAGAAGTCTCAGGTAGTATAATCTCTGCTGGGCCCCTTTGACCAGTGCTGCAACATGAGACCCCAGGTCAGGTCCCCTTTTATAGTAACACCCAGAAACTTAAAACTGGCCACTTGCTCCACTCTGTCTCCATTGATAAGCAAGGGCTGGATGTCTGATCTGTTCCTTCTATAGTCCACTATAAGCTCCTTGGTCTTATTGGTGTTGAGGACCAAGTTACTGTCTCCACACCACAAAAGCAACCAGTCCACCATCTCGATAGGCAGACTCATCCGCCCTGGAGATGAGTCCCACCACTTATGTTATCATCTGCAAATTTAGCAATAGTATTACTAGCGTGAGTGGGAATGCAGTCATGCACATAAAGAGTATAGAGTAAGGGACTCAACACACAACCCTGTGGTATACCAGTGTTAAGAATAAGGGCTGAAGATATGATTACCTAATCTGACCCTTTGTGAGCAGCCAGACAGGAAATCCATAATCCAAAGGCAGATTGAATAAGAAAGGCCAAGGTCCAGAAGTTTAGACACTAGTCTATGTGGAAGAATTGTGCTAAATGCAGAACTAAAATCTACAAAAAACATCCTCACATAGCCCCCCTGCTGTTCTAGATGAGTCAGAGCAGTGTGAAGAGTGATAGCTATAGCGTCCTCTGTAGGTCTACTTCTTCTGTATGCAAACTGGTGTTTGTCAAATGTATGCGGAAGACCAGAAATGATGTGCCGGCAGACCAATTTCTCAAAGTGCTTCATGATGATAGGAGTGAGTGCCACTGATCTGTAATCGTTGAGGTTATTGATAGGGAACTTCTTTGGCAGTGGACCAATAGTGGAAGCCTTCAAACAAGATGGAATAGTGGACTGGGATAAAGATCGATTGAAGATCCTGGTAAAGACTCCAGCCAACTGATCAGCACAGTCTTTAAGCACTTGGCCAGAGATACCGTCAGGACCAGCAGCCTTTTAGGGTCCCCACAGCCCTCAGAATGCTCCTGTTCCTGTTCCTCCACAATGAGGGGGGGGCTACATTTGGCTGGTGATTGTATTTTATCTGTCTTTGAGGTCTCCACTTCAAAGTGAGCAAAGAAATGATTCAGTTCCTTGGTCAATGAACATCCCCCTCAGCAGGGATGACATCCTCTAGGTCAGTTGATGGTAGGGAATTTGTGAATCCCTCGCCACACCTCCTTGTAATTGCTAAAAAATATATCCTCAATTGTCCTGTCTTTAAATTTCTGGGAAATAGCCATGTTTGATGTATGGTATAAAGCAGTGACATATTTGTCTGATTGTCAATATGTTTGCCCTCTATAGCACACTTCACATGCCTGTACACATTTAGAGGGAGACTTTAGGAGCTTTTAAATCAGCTTGATTAAAGTCCCCCGCTATTTTATGCACAGCATAGGATACTTATTCTGCTGATTACTAACAATGTTATACAAGAATCCCAAAGCTATGGTAGTACTGGCATCAGGTGGGATATAGACTGCAGTAATCAAATCCACGCTGAATTCCCATGGAAGATATATAGGTCTACATTTAAGAGTCATATACTCCAGATCTATGGAGCAGTGGCTGTCTATAGTAAATGTAATGTAAATGTAATAGTGTAATTGTTTTATTTTCAATACATCCCACAAGGTCTTTTCTATTACATTTTTTTAAATTGGGAGAATCACTAGAAGTTACTGTTCAAATTATCCCATACACATTGATCTATTTTTTTATTTTTCACTTCAAGTACTACTATACAAATGTGTGTCTGCAACTGGCTGCTTAAGAAGGAGGAGGGACATATAAGAAGCATAACTGAGTTTATTCAGTCTACTTCTTAGTACCCTATCCCTAGAAATAAGAGAAATAGCATATGTACTTTAGAACCATGTATGCATTTTTCATTTCAGGAAAAAATTCTTAATGAAACAAATGTACTTAGTTAACATTTATCAATCATTGCATCCAGTTTAGCAATTTTGAAATTAAAAATATTTAATACCTTAAAATGTAGTTTTGGTTTCAAATCAGATGTCTCTTAGATTTCATCTCTGCATTAGTAATTCATCAGGCTTAATTTATTTTCTCAGATGTTTGTCTATCTGTTGCAGAAATTAATGGAACGTATTCAGAATCCAGAATACTCAACAACTATGGATGTGGCACCTGTCATTTTAGCTGCTCACCGTAACAACTATGAAATTCTACAATGCTCTTAAAACAGGATGTGTCGCTACCCAAACCTCATGCTGTGGGGTGTGAATGTACATTGTGTACAGCCAAGAACAAAAAAGATAGTTTACGTCACTCCAGGTTAACAATAATTGGATCTTCATCTGTACCTGCAGTTTTTCCACCATTTTCCACCATAATAATAAAGGAGTTTAGTTTATATTTTAGAATAAAATGAATGCTTATGACAAGGATATATTTGATAGAGTATGGTAGCTTTGCATGAAAAAGATGTTAAGTTTAATCCCTGCCATCTGAGAATTGTGAAAAATATTTGGATAATTTCTGATGGTCATTATACAGTAATGAACACAATGGTTTAGTGATCTCACTGGTGGTAAATCAATTTCCTACTATATCACTAGTAATCCTGAAAAGAGGCTTTTGTAAACAAGGAACTATTTTTTTCTTTCATATTACTATAAATTGCTAATATGTAGGCAGTTTAAAACATATTATTCATAAAAACAGATAAACAGAATTCATTATGTGGATTAAAACAGCAGACTAATACTTGCTTTCACTGCCTTCCTAAAACACAAAACTCAGGGGCCAATATGATATTGGGTACAAACTGTTCCATAAATGTGCATATCCTATTCCCAAATAGATTGCAAAGGGGATTCTATTTGGAGAAGGCAGTTCTGAAGCTAATTGGAAGTTTAACCATGTAGGTTTTATAGAATAGGTCAAAATCAGCATTTTGAATTATACTTGGCAATTTATTGGCAACTAATGCAGGACTAATGTTTTTTAACTATAGTGACTTTCACCAGGCAGTAGGCAAAGAGTTAAATTCTATACCAACTATAGCTTCTGGGTGGTCTCCAAAGGCAGCCCAAAATTGAAAGCATTGCAGTATTCTATTTTATAAGTGATAAAGGCATATAGTAAGTCACTATTGCAAAGGCTTCTTTTCCCCAAAGGCCATAATTGGCACAAAAACAGAAGCTGGAATAAAAGTTGCTTTGGCCAAAACTTTGGCCTATTTTATTGACCTGCTTTTTCAGGGAGAGTGGCATTGCACCCAGAGTCAATCAGGAGCTGAAATTAAATCAGATTGTCAAGACAGGAAAAGTATCTCTTTGTGCAAGGAATATTTTACCATATCTAGTTGCTCAGAACCTCTAATGTAGATACTAGCAACATTTTTATTATTATGAAATTACAATGATGGATATAATATTCCAAACTGACAAAGTTGTTTTGAGTAGGATTAATGGGTTTGCATGTTTTGAGAATTTTAATCTAAAATAATTGTCCTTTGAACAATAATGGATAGCAGTATATCTTATAATCAAGTCTTTAATTAAATTTGTTATCAGTATTTAAACTAAAAACATCTAAGAGCTTTCTTATGACATACTTTGGAGGAAATTCTTTCACTTACTGATATGTCAGGTTTCCAAAATAGGTTTCATATAAATAATGAGTTGATATGTTTAATCAAATAAAAATTGTTTATCTTAAGATGTATTCTTTAACATTGCCACTGCAGATTTCGTCTTGATATTTATCGATGTTTGTCTAGTCCTGCCTTAATAATGTTGACAGAAGAGGATCCAATTCTGAGAGCCTTTGAACTTAGTGCAGACTTAAGAGAATTAAGCCTTGTAGAAGTTGAATTCAGGTATGGATAATATGTATTGCTATTGTAATTTCAGCAGCATGATATTATTTGATGCATGCATATCACAAGTGAGCCTGGCTAACAATACTATATACATGTTGTAAACAGAAATTTTCTAATGCAAACTCATTTAACATTTACTGAGAAATGAGTCACACATTCTATAGTTCTTATTCCTAGACAAACATACTGAGGAATAAATAATATATCTGAATGTTGTTACTAAAGAACAAGGAACAAATATTTCATGAACTGTTTTAAGGTCATAGATTTGCAATTAACTTAGAAGGTACTATATATATGTATTTCAATGATTTATAGCAAATGTTTAGTTAAGGGCAAAATCAACACAAGGTTATGCTGTGTTACTTTTTGGTTCAAATACAATTACCCTGGTTATATATTAATTATTGGAGAATAATAAGTGAGGTTCTTTCTTAAAGAGATGGGAGTACCAGATATCTTATTTGTCTCTTGAGAAACCTACATGCGGGTCAAGAAGCAATAGTGAGAACTGGACACGGAATCACTGATTGGTTCAAAATTGAGAAAGGAGTTCGGCAGGGCTGTATACTGTCACCTTGCTGATTTAACTTATATGCAGAGCACATCATGAGAAAGGCGGGGCTAGATGAATCACAAGTTGGAATTAAAATTGCAGGGAGAAATATCAACAACCTCAGAGATGCAGATGATACCACTCTAATGGCAGAAAGTGAAGAGGAACTAAAGAGCCTCTTGATGCGTGTGAAGGAGTGTGCAAAAGTTGGCTTGAAACTCAACATTAAGAAAACTCAGATCATGGCATCCAGCCTCTCAATTCCTGGCAAATAGATGGGGAAGAAATGGAGGTAGTGACAGATTTTATTTTCCTGTGTTCCAAGATCACCGCAGATGGGGACTACACTCAAGAAATTAAAAGACTCTTGTTCCTGGGGAGGAAAGCTATGGCAAATCTAGACAGCATACTAAAAAGCTAAACATCACCCTGCCAACAAAAGTGCATATAGTTAAGGCTGTGGTTTTCCAGTTGCAATGTATGACTGTGAAAGTTGAGCCATAAGAAAGGTTGAGTGCCAAAGAATGGAGGCCTTTGAACTCTGGTGCTGGAGAAGACTCTTGCGAGTCCCTTGGACTGCAAGGTGATCAAACACATCAGTCCTAGAGAAGATCAACCCTAACTGCTCTTTAGAAGATGAAGATCCTGGAGATGAAACCCAAATACTTTGGCCACCTAATGAGCAGGAAGGACTCACTGGAGAAGAGATTAATGCTGGGAACGGTTGGGGGCAAAAGAAGAAGGGGATGGCAGAGAATGAGGTGGCTGGATGGAGTCACTGAAGCAGTCGGCATGAGTTTAAGTGGACTCAGAATGGTGAGGACAGGAAGGCCTGGAGGAACATTGTTCATGGGGTTGCGATGGGTCGGACACAACTTCGCAACTAACAACAACTACAAATGAGGTTAAATTACGGACATATAATGACATATCTTGGAGATCATAGAGGCAAATAACTTTGGCACTATTGCCAAGAAAAATATAAGGTTGCATTCATGAATATTTTATTCTCTATTTTGATAACATAATTCCATTCTGCATGGTAATGAAATGATTTAAAAAAAATTAGAACTAACAATCCATATGTATCACTGAGGACTTTAAAAGATCAAGTCTTCTTCAACTCAGGCTTCATTCCTAGTGCCATTATTTATATTTGCTTAAAGCTCAGAGATTTCTGGTGGTATCATCCAAATACTAAGTTCCAAATTTAATAAAAATCAACATAGCACTACTGCTATCTCTAACATTTATTTAATTTTATTAATTTGTTTTTACAATATATATATAAAACCCACTTCAGTTCTAACAAAGGGTACAATAAAACTCTACTCCCAAATGCCTTAAAATGTATATAATAAAAGTTAGTCATAAATCTAGTAAATGAAATATTCCTTTAAGGGATATTTAATGACAATGTAGCTAAATTATTTAAATTATTTATTTCTTATGAATTTATGAATGGATGGCAAGATATACAGCATTCCTGCTTCCAGTTTTCCCCATAGCTAAAGTCATCCATACCTGAGGGATTTGAACCTGAATCCCCTGGTCCTAGTTCAGCACCTTAACTACTACTATACAATCTTTATTTTTTAAAAGTTTGTTCTTTTTCAATGTCTGAAATAATTTATTTGAACCAACTTGATTTTACATAGTTGATTCCTGTCTGGTATCCAATTTTGTTCAGGAAAACTTTATTCTTCTTTTTTTGTTTGTATTAGCTTTAGATTAAATCTAATTAGTATTGGATTATATTAAGTTAGCATTAGAAGTAAGTTTTGTTACTTTGTGTATTTCCTAGAAATGATTATGAAGAACTGGCTCAGCAGTGCAAAACCTTTGCTAAAGATTTGCTTGCTCAGGCACGGAATTCCCGGGAGCTTGAAGTTATATTGAATCATACTGCAAGTGATGAACATGTGGATAAACGAGGATTACTAGAAGACAGAATGAATTTGAGTCGCCTAAAGCTTGCCATTAAGTATAACCAAAAGGAAGTATGTCAGTTTTGATTTATTAAATATAGAATCTGGTTACAAATAGATGTGATAAAACAGATATGTGTCTTAGTAAGTTTCCAACATCTAATAATTAGAAAAATGGTAGTATTAATTGAATAAAATCTATTAAGTTTATGTAAGTCCTTGACTTACAATTTTTTATTTAGTGACCATATGAAAAAGCCCTGAAAAAAGTGATGTAGGATCACTGTCCTTGCAGTTACGACCACTGCAGCATCCCTGTGGTCATATGATCAAAACTTGGACTCTTGGCACTGGCATAATGTTGGATT
Organism: Naja naja; assembly: GCA_009733165.1. Taxonomy (NCBI): domain Eukaryota; kingdom Metazoa; phylum Chordata; class Lepidosauria; order Squamata; family Elapidae; genus Naja; species Naja naja. The sequence continues at coordinate 155,556,998 of CM019151.1, forward strand.
ATGTGATCATCATTTGTGACATTCCCAGCCTGCTTTCAACATGTAAAATCAATGGAGGAAGCCAAATTCACTTAATAGCCACATAATTCACTTAACAACCATGACAAAAGCCTTGGTGGTGCAGGCTGTTAAACGCCTAGCACTTTGTTCCAGCTGCCTGCAGTTAGTGCAGGCTCGAATCCCACCAGGCTCAAGGTTGACTCAGCCTTCCATCCTCTCGGGGTAGGTAAATTGAGGACCCAATAAGCTGACTTTGTAAAAATGCCGCTTGGGAGGGCCAAAAAGCCCTAGTAATAAGCAGGCATATACAATGGAATGAAGGCTATTGCTGAGCGCATCGGGTTGTGCTCCAAAAATTGTACGCTGCCCTGAGTCTTCGGAGAAGGGCGGCATATAAATATGAACTTTTTAAAAAAGCCTTTAAATTGGACACCACTCAACAATTGTCTTGCTTAGCAATGTAATTTCTGGTCTTAATTATGGTTGGAACTCAATGGCTATCTGTGATATAAACTTAGGATATAAATTAGCAGCATAGCACATAGCATCTCTGTATAAGATAATAGTCAATGTATTTGTGGGACAAGATTCTGAATGGCAAGAGAGAATTAATGCCCTATTAGTACGAGTTCCTTTTCACAGCTCAGTAGATTCACTGGTTTTTCTGCTCTGGTTCTGATCTCATCTGACGTGGCACAGTGTTTTGAATTTTACTTCATCCAGTTTCTGTTGCCTGACATTATATAATGTAATGGTACTACAGTTGCTGAAGTTAATTGCCCCTGTAAAATATGGTGCAAGGTTTTGTGCAGGAGATGACTGGCACTAATGTAAGCAACACTTTCACGTTGTTGTTTCTCACATGACCATTTTTGAAGGTTTTTTTTGTTCTGCATTCCCAATCATATTTATTATTATTCCAATTATTCCTAGCTGAAAGTCAGTAACTATTTTTACAATCCTACTGTTTCTTATGTTGGATTAAAAGCCATATGTTGCCAGTTTATAAACCTGGCAAGGCTTTAGTATTTGCCTGTCTATGTGTGTGCATTTAAAGAGCGTTGTCCTGTAAAATGGGAAATCTGTTTCACACATATAGTTCTGAGAAAGCACAGCCCAAAGTAATGGTTATTATGAGATATGGCTGTTATAATAGTTAATATTTTAAATATTTTATTGTGTGTCAAGCTGGTGAGTTCAACAAAAACAGCATTGCATTGGTACATTGCAGGTCTTGCTTTTTGTATACAAATGTTCTGATGTGGTATAAAAATATGGTAAAAAGCTTATAGTACAATGCAACCTTCATCACCAGATCAGCAGATGAGGCTGAGGACACCACACAAACATTATTTACAGTTGTTCTAGTATTAGCAAACATAAAATGAGAAAGATTGAGTATCTGCTTTAAACATGCAATGAAGTTTAATTAAGTGATTATATTTAATATATAGAATTTACATGTTTAAAATGAATTTACCCTCCAGTGCTACTATGTAGCTAATTATTTCTGCCTACTTTTATTATTCTTTTAAACAAAGAATGTAAATCATTAGCTTCTTTAGAAAGTGCTTATTCATGTAAAATATTTTTCTATTGCAGTTTGTTTCTCAGTCTAATTGCCAGCAGTTTCTCAATACTGTCTGGTTTGGACAAATGGCTGGTTATCGACGCAAGCATACATTTAAGAAGATTTTGACAGTCTTGACAGTTGGCATCTTTTGGCCTCTACTATCTTTTTGTTATTTACTGGCACCAAGATCTCAAATAGGCAGAATAATTCATACTCCTTTTATGAAATTTATCATTCATGGAGCTTCTTATTTTACATTTCTGTTATTACTTAATTTGTACTCACTTGTCTACAATGAAGATAAGAAAAACACAATGGGACCAGCATTAGAGAGAATAGACTATCTTCTAATACTGTGGCTCATTGGTAAGTATAAAGAATATGAAACTGATAAAATTCTGACTTTGTCAATGAATACATTTTGGATGGCCACCTGATGTGATATATATACTTTAATATCACATGCAATTTTATAAGAAGAACTGTGGGCTGAATATCAGTGAACTGAATAGAACTGCCTGTACGCATGATGGCAAAGTTAGAAAAATCTGTGCTTCCAGTCACATATAATAGCAGGAAGGCAGAATCTAGGTAGATGCAGATGGGGTGTCTTTATTCTTGCACCTCATCTATGTCTGTAAATGTATTATTTGATCCTTCAAGAACCAGCAATCTGATATGATAGTAGAACCAGCAGTGGAGCAGAAACTATTTCTCAGTATCATTGCATTAAAAGTCTATGTGAAGTATGCAGAATTTTGAAAAGTATATTAGAAGAAAGAAAACACCCTCCTTAAAGCATTAAGCAGCTATGGAAGAACTTTTTAAATGTGTGCTTGTGTGCACATGGAGATGCTTCTGCTGAAACTCCCAGCAAAGTAGCTATACATGCGCAGATAGTAGGAGGCAGTCTTTGAAACACCTATGCAAGTTTTCTAAAGGAAAATGCCTGCTTTCATGGGTCACATGAAACAAGTTATTTTTGTTTGCCTTAATCTGCTTTGTAAAATGCTTTTTCCTAATACTTTCCACCACTCATTGCTTTTTAAAATAAATGTACCAACTTTTGGTGTGATTTTCTTTATATCAATAAAATTGCAAATCATGTTTTGGTCCCTTAAGACTGATATAAGCTATGAAATAATAATTGATTGATGCATTTGGTGTGCTCATTTTCTCTATGTAACTGTGGTTACAAGCATTTGATAACCTTGAAGTAAAAAATGTATTGTGGTTATCTGTTAGGATAAAAATATCTTCAAATATCTACTACTGAAAGTAATACTAGGAAGTAATGTCAGTTAGAGAAATGCTATTTTTCATGGCAAAATGTGAACAGATCTGTAATCCTTAAACATTACTTCTTTTTAATCATGCTATGACATATGAAAAAAGTGTAAATGTACCAAGAAGTAAATAAAGCCACAAAAGTAAGCTATTACTGCATGGAATGGGACAACTCATTGCAGCCAATTCACAGCCAATTTGTTACAGGACAACTCGCTGTAGGACAATTCAACACAAAAGTTGAATTAGTTTCTATGGAACTATGGCCAATAATAATAAAATAAAGTCAATCCAGAAATGTAAGAGTTACTTTTGATGAAAATATGGTCACCAATAGTAAAAGTAGCTGAATGAAACAATATAATGTTGAATTGTCTGAGAATAAGTCGTTCTATGGCGAGTTGGCTATGGTGAGTTGTCCTGGTATGAGTTGGCTACAGTAAGTTGGCCACAGCAAGTTGGCCACAGCAAGTTGTCCTAGACCCATTATAGCATGACCTATGGAGCTCTTTATAATGGGCCACATATAATGGTTTGGCTTATTGCCACATTTATATCAACATTCTGGACTGTAGGAATATTCAGCATTTTAAAAACAGGCCAGTGAACAAATGGCTGCGATGGTAATAAGGCTTATCACAAGATGATGTGAATTTTTTGTCAAGTTATTGTGCCACCTACTGTTTACCAGTGGCTAAATAGATTGTCAGTTGTTTGTACCAAATTTAAGTTAGCATGTTATGCAAACATATTGCTCTCAACTTTTGAGTTTTCCTTTCAATACAAATATATTACAAAAAAAAATCGTTGACTTAACAGTTGGAAAAAAAAGCTGTTGAAAAATAACAAGGGGGGAGACAAACCCAGTCATATTCTCAACAATTTTGTCTTATTCTAAAACAATATTGTATAATATTTATTATTAAATATAATTACTGTATTTTTTGGTCTATAAGACGCTTTGGACCATAAGACGCACATTAGTTTTAGACGAAGAAAACAAGGGGGAAAAAATCTGCCTCTGTCTCCCATCATCCATCCGGTATTCATCTGGCTAGCATCCTTGCAGCAAACAGCCTGGTCAGCTTCATCACCTTATCGCAGCCCCAGCATGTGGCTCATCAGGGCTGTGTTCCATTGCACCAACCACCGGTCAGCTGAGCGACAGTTGGATCCCGGCCTCTTGTAGCCCCACTGAACAATGGGCTGGCTGACTGGAAATTCTGCCATTGCTGCCTCCTCTGTGTCTGCTGCCTCTGCCAGGAATGCTGGAGGCTTCGCAGCCGAGCAGCTGATTGGTGGTTGGATCAGCCTCCCGGTATACTGTCAATCAGCTGTTCTAGGCGGCAGGGATTGCCACCACCTAGCACTGCTGCAATTGCTGGTGATTGGCAGCAAATAGTGCCGCTGATCCCCACCGCCTAGAATAGCTGATCAGCGATATTCTGGGAGGCCGATCCAACTGCCAATCAGCTGCTCAGCAGTGAAAGCTCCAGCGTTCCCCAACAGCACCAAACGACAGCAGTGGTGACACATGGTGGTGGCCACCCCTGCACCAACCCCTCTCCCCCCGCTGTAATATTCACTCCATAAGACGCACAGACATTTCCACCCACTTTTTTGGGGGGAAGTGTATCTTATAGACAGAAAAATACGATATTATTTATAGTGGAAAACTATTTTTATAAGGTAATTTATTATTTTATTTGGAATATATTGAATATTAGGTAATTCAGGTTTGGTATTGTTTTATCATATTTTGTAATACTGTAATCTGTCTTTTTCACTAAATACTCCTTGGAATGAGTAGTCCTTTATTAGACTGGTTTTGCAGTTATTTAAAATTATACATAGACAATACTGAGACTGAACACTTTTTTTCTTTTTCTGTTCTAAGGAATGGTATGGTCAGATGTTAAAAGACTGTGGTATGATGGCTTGGAAGACTTTTTAGAAGAATCACGAAATCAACTTAGTTTTGTCATGAATTCTTTGTATTTGGCAACTTTTGCTCTCAAAGTAGTTGCCCACAATAAGGTAAATAGTCATTCTTACGTTAATGTGAGTATTAAATGTTTGTATTTTTCAACAACTGAAGTCTTAAGGACATTCATTCTTAAAATTGTCTGGTATGTCTTTCAGTTCAGTCTGTATATATTTAATACTGCTACAGAAAATAGGCATTTTATTTATGCATTTATGTGTTTATTATTTAAATTTATTTGGCTGCTCATCTCCAGTGAACTTTGGGCAAAGCAGAAAACTAAAAGTGACATAAAAAGAACTAAAATTGTTAAATTAATGTAAAAAGCTTTCAATGTTTCCTGTTCATTTGTTTTTTTTGTTTGCTAAAATTCTTTTTGGGATAACTACAGTATATATGAGTAAAGTACATTTCCAAAAATAGAATGTGAAATAACAGGAAACTTACAATACTGTTGAAAGTTATATCTGGAATTACCATAATAGCTTTCATAAGTCATGGGTATTATGCATATACTGTATTATCAAAATTAATTAGAAATAACTTTCTAAATACTTAGTACAAGATAATAGTTTGGCTTTCGTTTCTTAAATATAAAGCACACCAAATTTTCTACTAATAAACTGATGGATTACAATCTGTGTGTGGTGGGGGTATACACATACTATATTTCACATAGGTATTTCAACAAGCTTGTTTGTGTAGTAACTTATTAAATAATGAAATATGTTTCATGAGGGATACTGCTGAACTATCCATCCGTTATATCTTAAGTTTTGTTTAAAAATTCCAGTTCCATGATTTTGCTGAGAGGAAGGATTGGGATGCTTTCCATCCTACACTTGTGGCTGAAGGACTCTTTGCTTTTGCTAATGTTCTCAGTTATCTCCGACTGTTCTTCATGTATACAACAAGCTCCATCCTGGGTCCACTTCAGGTATCTTGTTGCATGACTATCAGCATTGATGCAATAGTAGCATATGACCACAAGATTTACTGTAGGTCTCTAGTTTTTCAAGTATAGGTCTTCCTGGCTTAACTTAACTTACTGAAATAATGGAGTGTATTCACAGTTGCCCTCCCTATCATTTGTTGAACTAGCTATGCAGGCTTATGCCTGTGTGGATAAGGTTTGGTTGCTTCATTGAATCAAAATTTTAGAAACAAAATTAGAATTAAATTCCATATGATTCAACTGGTAACATTTATTTATTTATAAATTGATTATTTATTTATATATTTTTAGTGTATCAAGGGGCAATGTTTTTCCTCTATAGATGAACACTTAAATGTGTAAATCAATGAATTGTGCATAAATGCAAAATATCTGTGAAATATTGTTCTGTTGTCTGTACTTATTTCTTCATATTTCTTCCATTTTTATTCACAATTTCTCAGCAAATTCCTTATTAATAATTAGTACCATTAAGAGTACAGATTTTAATTCACCTTGAAAAGATTCAACATGTAACATATTTCTTTATGTGCTAAAGCTGTGACATGCATTTTCATTACTTCTTGTAAGCAAAGTCAGCATTCCAATATACCCAAACAGGCAAAAAAACAAAACAAAACCACCCATTCAATGAGATACTGAAATTGAAAAGACTACAGATTTAGCAGTAGCTGATATTCCATTTCATAGAAATAGAACTTAACCTTCAAATGCCTATAAAGGCATCCCATCAAATGAAATGTGAGGCATATAACTGCAGTATATCAATCTTCATCGATATTGACAAAATAATACATTTTGATTAAATAAATTTTGAGAAGCTGTTAATACAGTGGGCATGTTTTTAGATTCATTGTAAATCACTTCATGGAAATATGAGTGTCAAAAATACCTTGGAAATATTCATTAAATAAATTATTGCTATTAAATAATTCTAATTGAAATGGTAAATTATGTGAAAATCGTTTAAAAAGGTGGGGGGAGTTGGAAGCACATTTTATTTGTATGTTAAAATTATGCATATACTTCTAAATGAAATCAGTGATATCAGTAGTGGATAGAATGCAGTACTGCAGGCTAATTCTGCTGATGGTGGCTGCCACAGTTTGGCAGTTCGATTCTCATCGGCTTAGGGTTGACTTAGTCTTCCATCCTTCTGAGGTCAGTAAAATGAGGACCAAGATTGTTGGGGGCAATATGCTGACTCTGTAAACCACTCAGAGAGAGCTGTAAAGCATTGTGAAGCGGTTTATAAGTCTACAGCTGAAACTCGAAAAATTAGAATATCATGTAAAAGTTCATTTATTTCAGTAATGCAACTTAAAAGGTGAAACTAATATATAAGATAGACTCATTACATGCAAAGCAAGATAGTTCAAGCCGTGATTTGTTATAATTGTGATGATTATGGCTTACAGCTCATGAAAAACCCAAATGCACCATCTCAAAAAATTAGAATATTGTGAAAAGGTGCAATATTCTAGGCTCAAACCGTCCCACTCTAATCAGCTAATTAAGCCATAACACCTGCAAAGGGTTCCTGAGCCTTTAAATGGTCTCTCAGTCTGGTTCAGTAGGAATCACAATCACGGGAAAGACTGCTGACCTGACAGTTGTGCAGAAAACCATCACTGACACCCTCCATAAGAAGGGAAAGCCTCAAAAGGTAATTGCAAAAGAAGTTGGATGTTCCCAAAGTGCTGTATCAAAGCACATTAATAGAAAGTTATGTGGAAGGGAAAAGTGTGGAAGAAGTGTGCACAAGCAGCAGGGATGACCGCAGCCTGGAGAGGATTGTCAGGAAAAGGCCATTCAAAAGTGTTGGGGACTTTCACAAGGAGTGGACTGAGGCTGGAGTCAGTGCATCAAGAGCCACCACACACAGATAGATCCTGGACATGGGCTTCAAATGTCGTATTCCTCTTATCAAGTCGCTCCTGAACAACAAACAACGTCAGAAGCATCTTACCTGGGCTAAAGAAAAACAGACCTGGTCTGTTGCTCAGTGGTCCAAAGTCCTCTTTTCTGATGAGAGCAACTTTTGCATCTCATTTGGAAACCAAGGACACAGAGTCTGGAGGAAGAATGGAGAGGCACACACTGCAAAATGCTTGAAGTCCAGTGTGAAGTTTCCACAGTCTGTGTTGATTTGGGGAGCCATGTCATCTGCTGGTATTGGTCCACTGTGCTTCATTAAGTCCAGGGTCAACGCAGCCGTCTATCAGGAGATTTTGGAGCACTTCATGCTCTCTTCTGCAGATGAGTTTTATGGGGATGCTGAATTCATTTTCCAGCAGGACTTGGCACCTGGCCATACTGCCAAAAGCACCAAAACCTGGTTCAATGACCGTGGGATTATTGTGCTTGGTTGGCCAGCAAACTCGCCTGACCTGAACCCCATAGAGAATCTATGGGGCATTGCCAAGAGAAAGATGAGAGACATGAGACTGAACAATGCAGAAGAGCTGAAGGCTGCTATTGAAGCATCCTGGTCTTCCATAACAGCTCAGCAGCACCACAGGCTGATAGCTTCCATGCCACACCACATTGAGGCAGTAGTTGCTGCAAAAGAGGCCCAAACCAAGTACTGAGTACATATGCATGCTTATACTTTTCAGAGGTCCAATATTGTTCTATGTACAATCCTTGTTTTATTGATTGCATGTAATATTCTAATTTTCTGAGATTGTGGATTTGGGGTTTTCATGAGCTGTAAGCCATAATCATCACAATTATGACAAATCACGGCTTGAACTATCTTGCTTTGCATGCAATGAGTCTATCTCATATATTAGTTTCACCTTTTAAGTTGCATTACTGAAATAAATGAACTTTTGCACGATATTCTAATTTTTCGAGGTTCACCTGTAAGTGCTATTGCTATTGCTATTAACAGTTGGTTAAAGGCTATGAATTCCATCAAATATGTGATACTAAATTATTTGTGAAACCATAGAAATGTTTGATGCCTATTATTTTCAGGATTTCGGGGGAAGGGAGGTGGATTGAGAATTAAAGTTATATAATTCATAGTTTTACAAGCTCTAGTATTCTTGTATCCCTAATCTAGATACATTGCCTCAAAATGAAGATGAATATACCTTTTAGCAGGAAGAAAGCTCAGTAAATAAGTAGATTTATTTTTAAGTAAACAATAATATAAATGTATACTTTTTAAAAAATAATTAGCTTTCAGTTATCTGGTCTCAAACTTCCTTAATTAAATTTTATAGAATAGTTTATTATATTACATTACATTATGAATATTTGCTATTTTAAACTAATTATTCACTTAGGATACTTTTTACTTTTTCATCAAAATAAAATGAAATTAAACATTCCATTCGCTTGTAGAGAAACACACTTGTAATTTCACAGAATTTTCTGCCTGTCTCCTTTTGTTTTTGTTTTTCCTTTAATTTGCCATCACCTGGTGTTAATTTAAGTAATCTCCAATAATATGTATTTTACAGATTTCAATGGGGCAGATGTTGCAAGATTTTGGGAAATTTCTTGGTATGTTCCTTTTGGTATTGTTCTCATTCACGATTGGGTTGACTCAACTTTATGATAAAGGATTTAGTGTCCATGAAGAGAAGGACTGTTCTGGGATTTTTTGTGAGCAGCAAAACAATGACACATTCCACTCGTAAGTTTCAGTGCTCTCTGACTCTACATATTGCTAGTGCTTTGCTTGCACCTTTTGTGGTACATGCTAATTTCTACAAGCTAATTGTGTTGTAGTCTTGATAATAAAATTGTTAATTCCCTTGCTTTAAATTTTTAGTTGATTCCATAGTATATATAAATGGCATTTATTAAGCATGTACAGTAATTGACTCAGTGAAAGATTTACTACATTAAGTAAAATGCTTTTACTTAATTATATAATATACCCTATAGAGCAATCATAATGCTACATATTATATTTGATGTCAAATGCATTCAATAATGAGTTGAAAAATTTAACCTACAAATTGCAACAGCTCTCTTTTCTCTCACACTCACAACTGGAAAAATAATACCAAACCTCTACCACCTTCTCTTTCACTTCTACTTATACTGTGCAATACCATAACTCTTTTATTTAAAGATTAGTTAATCAACCTTGAAACAAATATGATTAGCTGTCTCTTAAATACTGAGTGTCCATGCCAGTTTATATGTATTTACCCATAATTCTGTTCCATCTTATTTTTGTGTTAATCTCAAAACTTTCAAAATTTTGCATGGATTTATGTTAATGTATTTGTATTTATTTCTGCATTTTGACATTTATTTTTCACTATATATTTACAAATGTTTACATACATTGTGAGATAAATTTTATCTATGATATATGTAAACCAATGCAGATTAAAATCTAATTCACATATTAGACCATGAAGTTGCAGTGAAGTTATTTCAGAGCCACATATATAAAGTTAATTTTTATCCTGAATTATTAATCAAAACACATAGAGTATTTCTATTTTCACACTAAGTTTCACCCTGCTATATGCGTATCATGTGCTTTCTCTCTCTCTCACTGTGCTTCTATACAATTTTGGACCTAAACATTCAAGTGATGTAGAATAGCATTCATATTTTAATCTGGATTTTAAACATCATGAGCAATACAACAAATTATTCTTTCCTTATGTGTTTCAAGGGTTATCTAATCGAAGGTTTTTTTTTCTATCCTTAGGTTTATTGGCACCTGCTTTGCTCTGTTTTGGTATATATTCTCCCTTGCACATGTAGCTATATTTGTCACCAGATTTAATTATGGTGAAGAATTGCAGTCGTTTGTGGGTGCTGTTATTGTTGGCACATATAACGTAGTAGTTGTGATTGTTCTTACCAAGCTTTTAGTGGCAATGCTTCATAAAAGTTTTCAGCTAATAGCAGTAAGTACTTTTAGGGTTTATTGTTTTATTGTATTTATATCAAAATTTGAAGCCTGAATAATAATGTCTTCTCAATTTGGATGTGAATTGTCTGTTTTGGTGAATACATTATAATGCTTGGAAAACACTGATGGGGCTCATCTGTCTTCATTAATAATTCATAAGCTAAATCTTGTCTGCGTGGGAGGAGGAGGGAAAAAAAGTCAAGATCTTGACTGTATAATTGGACCCCTTTTATTTTTGTGTGGCCTACATTAAAAGTGACACGACATAGAGGTAGCACACAATATCTTGATACAAAGCTGTGTTTAATCATAATTTAGCAAAATTTCTGACATCTTTATATATTTTAAATAATTTAGAATCATGAAGATAAGGAATGGAAGTTTGCTCGTGCAAAACTCTGGCTTAGCTATTTCGATGATAAATGTACACAACCTCCACCTTTCAATATTATTCCTGCTCCCAAAACAATCTGCTACATATTTAACAGTCTCAGTAAATGGATTTCTTCTCATACGTCATCAGGCAAAGTTAAGCGGCAGAACAGTTTAAAGGTAAGGAATTATTTATATAATCATGTACATTTACTTTTTATTGTTCCTTCATTACTTTGGAAGATATATATAGCTTGTAAATAAATAAATAAACTTAATCATAACTCTGGGCAATGTCCATTAAATGACCTCTCTCATTTAAGGTCATGCAAATATGAATCGTACATCAACAAAAAGCAAAACCTATAAATAAACACATCCAACAAAACATAGCCAGGCTCATTAATTGCACATTCCATCCCACAGGATATATGGGTTCATATAATGTCTTAGCCCTAAGGATTTTCCATATGCATTTTCTAGGGAAAATCCACATTTTAAACCTTTCCTAAAGACTAACCGGGTCAGAACCATCCAAATTTCAAGGGCACAAGGAGAGATATTTCCAAAGAATAGGCAACAAAACACTGCAACAGAAAAGGCATGTCTCCTAAGTCATTGCTTTAAGGAGGAAACCTGGAGCCTGCCTATCCGTAAAGTGGGTGGATAGGCAGAATTAACTGGTGAAAGGCAATTAACCCAGTCTTGTACCATACAGGGCTTTGCAGGTGAAGGCAACTTCTTGAATTATACACATAACCTTCGGGTGAAATAGTTGTGTCAGATAAGGATGCTGTTTCTCTTAGCAAACAAAGTATACTTCTATGTGTTACATCAAAGTCTCCAAAATACTTAATCTAGTTTATCTACATAGAATTTGGGCAGCCTTTCAGTGGCTGAGTCTGAGCTAATCACTATGAATGTAATGCTAAACTGCATTAAACTTGTATCTCAAAACAGAGGTATTTTTATTTTTAGGGCAAGTATATTTTTAACAAGTACTGGAAAACCTCAGTTCTAGCCAGATTACTAATCAGTTGTTACCCTAGATTGTAAAGTAACTTCCATGTACTTAGTTTTTGATTATATATACTTATTAGTATAGGTAAGTAGATGCATACATTGACACATAGATAATTGTCTGATTCTTATATGTGTCAGTTATGTCTGAACAACAAAGGCTATATATAACAATTTATATCTTGGCAGCTTATTATTAAGGATGTAAGTATTTAGGGGATATTGTAAAGATATTTACCCATGTAGATATAGTCATAAAGGCAGTATGCTTTTGTTTTGATGTGAAAACCGAACCAATTTTGGTTTATTCAAAGCATTTGTTGAACAACCATGGTAAAGCAAATGGTGTTCTGGATTAGGATGTGTACCAAGTCACAATCCAATTGGCATCCTAAAATAATTGCCAGGTTTCTTGAATCAACTCAAATAATCTATAGTATTATTTTTAAGCAGAGCAAACTTTCAAATTTAATATGGCCTTATTCACAATAAGGCCATATGTTGTTGTGGCATAAAAATGCACATGCACAGGCATAGCACGGCAGTTTTAAACTGGGATTTCAATACTGGATTGTTATGGCTGGTGGCAAATACTCCAGGGCAAACTTTTAGAAATTACATCTGTAGAAAACCCCATATTTTGGGGAGGTTCTTTGTTCAAATGCCATACAGGCAGGTGAAATAGACAAACCAATAGGGGTTGCTAGCATGGTAGCTTCTGTAATTTTGGTCATTATTGTACAATATGTATGTTCTATCTGTGTATTGTAAGGAGGTATTAATTGCAAATATAAATACAGTAAATAGGGATAAAATGGTTTGTGAGACACAAACTTTGTTTGTTATAGACATTAAAAACATTAAAAACAAAGCAAATTAGTCAAAAGTTGTCATTAATCCAAAGGAAATGGTTAAATGATAAATCAAAAGTTGCAACTTAGTTATTTGTTTGATGCAACTGCTGACAAATCTTATAGGGCATCATTTGCGCCTTGCAGTTTATTCATGGAATTTGTGACATTTTGGAAAGGTGTTATTTGGATGGTTAGCCTGTAGTTATGATGGAGTTTGATTTCTTTGTGATATTTTGAATATCTAAAGAATTTAGATTAATATTCAATTAAAAAATGATTTGCTACATCAATTTATCTCATTTGTCATTATTTATTTAAAGGAGTGGAGAAATTTGAAGCAAAAGAGAGATGAAAATTACCAAAAGGTGATGTGTTGTTTAGTCCATCGTTACTTGACTTCCATGAGACAGAGAATGCAAAGTACTGATGAGGCAACAGTGGAAAACCTGAATGAACTCAGACAGGATTTATCAAAATTCCGAAATGAAATGAGAGACTTGCTTGGTTTTCGGACATCAAAATATGCCATATTTTATCAAAGAAACTAATTTTCAGACTTTTCTAATGATTCCACTCAGGCACCTACATTTGCAGTGTGTTGGGTGGGGAGAGAATCTGGTTCAAAAGCAGTAATTTTATTAATGTATTTTTAAAATGCAATGAAAAACCTGTGCCAGATTCTGTGGTGAAACAGTAACTGGTGATTTTGAATTAATGTGAAGCTTTTGATGTATATAATTGGTAAACTGTATAGTCAGCTAAATGAAAATATTTTGTTATAGTCAGTTTTGATATTCTCATTATCATATCAACATTGACTAACTTATGTGTACATTGTTGCACTTTTGAGAAGATGTTTAATTTTTCCCTCTTGAAGTATAAAATGAAGTTACAAATTATATTTGACATGTTTTAAACAATTGTACCTTTCTAAATTAATATAAGCATGAACCATTTATGAGCATATTTTTAAAAACTACACTTCTGAAAACTGTCAAATTAGGTTCATATAATACCATTTAAAAAGAATTCTTTTGGAGTTTGGGTAATATTGAAAGGCCATATTGCCATCCCTGTGACATTTTGGTCCTCAAAGACTGATAAATGATACCAAAGAATTTAATACTTTGGAATTGACTTTTATGGTTTCATTTTTTTTTGTAAAATGATGGCTGACTAAAATTTCATAGAGATAATCTAAAGGTGCCATTTTTATCTATATCTCTAGCACCTATTTATATCTCATTATTTCCAAGATGAGATACTTGAAATAATGAATTTCAACGTTCTTACTCTGTTAGATAATTCAACAGAACTAGATGGAAGCATGGTACTTCTGTTGACTGTATTAGTTACTATAAGAATTAATCTTCATTATAAAAGCAATATTAAAATATTTGAAATATTTTAATCTCTTAAAATATTTATAGTAAAACATTTTACAAGTGTTATGGGTCAAATAAAGTACAACACACATATTTTCACTGTTTTCATTGAAAGCATATTATATTTAATCAGATTACTTTCTCTCAATTTGGCAAAAAATACTTTTTGTAGTCATCATTTGTTTTAGTCTCATACTTATTTTTAAAATATATTTTATGTTGGAGTGTCTTAATGTATATATTGATACCCAGTTTAATTATGTTTATTTATATTGTAAATATACTAATTGATTATTTCCATTAAATTCTGCAAACTGGCTAACAGGTGCTGGTCATCTAATAATTGCTAAAAATATTGGAAATAAAATGAAATTTAAATAAAATATTTCTCCTGAGGCTTTTTAAATACATACCCACAAACATATACCCTAAACAAATCTATTTTTGCACCACAGAATTATCAAAAGTGATATATGGTTATAAAGTTGATGATTCTTTTAAATTTTCTGTATATTCCATTTGTATAATAACCTGAATTTATTATCCCCCAAAAGAAGAAGGTGGATTTTGGATTAAGAAATTGAAGATTTTTTTACTAAGATACATACTATTTTGTATTGTATAATTTATCTTGTCAGTTGAACAGTATAGAAATAAACTGGCATTTTTCTAAAAAAAGTAATACTACTCTTAAAATTTATCCAAGTTTATTCTCAGAAAAACCATTCATGTTATTATCATTATAATAAAAGGTATATTACTTAGAAACAGTGTAATTATAGAAAAACAAAAGCTGTTTTGTGATATCATTTTTTCCTATTTTTTTCCTTTCATTTTCTTCCATTTAGTCAAAATTATAAATAATATGCTTTCATCAATTAGCAGAAAACAATGGCAAGAAATATATTTAAACATCACATAAATGAACTGAACCTAGTACATGGTTTTATTTTGGTACTTTGTATTACTTTTAAAAGAGAATTACAAACAATTTGTTCAGGATTTAATAATCTGAATATTTTCTGTTTTGTAATCCCAGAAAATCTGTTTAACAATATAATAAAACAAAACCTAATAAAGAATTTTTTAAAACCAATATTGTTCTTCGAAAGTACAATACTGGAATAGATCACTCAAATAACAAAATAGAAAGAAGTCAGTCAAAATACAATATGGCAAATCCAGTATGGCACAACTTCACTTGATAATTTTGGATTATGGAGCCAACTCCACAGGTACTGATTGTAGTCTGCCTTAATTCAAAGCTTTTGGCATTGGTGTATTTTATTTGCATCTATTATGTGAGCAAGATATTCAAGAATAGCATTTAAAAATAATAGAAAAATATCAAAACATGATACACTAAGATCTTGCTTTGTTCAACATAATATGGTTCATGTTTAAGCATCCTGGAATTTGAAATATTCAGATTCAAAATAATGACATACATTTAATGTTATCTTTTTGAGCTATAAATTTAACACGATAAAACTAATATCCAAAATGTCGCCAAATCTCAATGAAATTATCATTGGCCAAGCTGACTCTTTGTTATCTGACATAGTCTTATGTATTAAAAACTGTAAGAATAAGTGTACTGTGGAGTTGCACTGATCCTATTAGAAATTCTACTGAAGTTCAGGATCCAAAGTATATTTGAATTAGAATCTTCTGAAAATTCTACCTTTAGTTTAGAGCAATTCTATAATCTTGAGCCATGCAAAGCCAGAGTAGATTTTTTAAAAAATCAAATCTACATTTAACATTTGAAGCAATATGATGAAAATCAAGTTCAAATATGGATTCAGTGTATAAAGATGAAAGTATCCTTTCCACTGTTGGGAAAATTTCTATTCATAAAAAACAATATTGTCCTTCTGCCTCATAATTGTGGCTTTTGGGTAATGTCTTAGGATTTTTAGTCTTTTCATTCTTCCCACTTGTATATGCAGTGGATCCAAATATGATTTTTCCCCTTATTGCAGGCTCTGAACCAAAATCCTACTGTAGGAAATATTAGCAATAAGCTTGAAAAGCACACAGTTAGTTTTTTAATCAATAAAAATGTTGTCATGATTGATAATATAATGAAACTGAAAACAACTTTAAAGTGAATTCCTGTATTTTTCGGAGTATAAGACGCTCCAAAGTATAAGACTCACCTAGCTTTTGGGGAGGGGAAAAAAAATCTGCCTCTGCCTCCCAGCAATTTGCCTCTTTGCAGCAAACAGCCTGGTCAGCTTTAGCACAGCCTGATTTAGCACAAGCAGCTGATTGTCAGTTGGATTGGCCTCCTCACAATCAGGTTGCAGGGATTGCCATCACCTATTGCCGCCTCTGTGTGCCCCATTTTCAGCCTCCACATCCCATTATCGGCCTCCGTGCCCCATTTTCAGCCTCCACATGCCTCATTTTTGGTCTGGTCTGGGCAGCAGAACAGACAGAAAATGGGGTACGCGTGGAGGCGGTAATAGGTGATGGCAATTCCTGCAGCCTAAAACAGCTGATTGTTGGGAGGCAGATCCTATCGACAATCAGCTGCTTGTGCTAATCAGGCTGTGCTAAAGCTGATCAGGTTGTTTGCTGTTTGCTGCAAGGAGGCAAATTGCTGGGAGGCAGAGGCTGAAGGGTGGAGGCCAGTGGGTGGGTGGGGCTTCAGCAACATTTGCTGTATAAGAAGCACAGACATTTCCACCCACTTTTGGGGAGGGAAGTGCGTCTTATACTCCTAAAACTATGGTATAAATTTTGCACTTGTAACATCAATTATCTAATGTAATTAAGAGTTTCAGTAGAGTAGAAATAAATTCATTCAAGAATTCAACCTTTCTGAAAGGTTTTAAATACATTTTTGTTTGATTATTTGCAACACAAATCAATGAGTTAGGATTATATCGCTATAAAATCCAGAAAATACACCAATTGGGAAAGTGCAAATTTTGTCTATGAAGATTTAAAAAAAACAAGGATAACAGATGGCTTCAAAAAGTTTTACATCAGCACCTTTTGTTTTTTAAGGCATTCAGGATCTTTTGGTTCTTAGTCTTGAAACTCATAGTAAAACTGCTGGGCAGGAGTTTACCTCTGCCATCTTCTTCTACCTGGCCCATGATGACATAGTTGAGACCTATTGAAAGAGAAGGAAATGATAAATTCTGCTTTAAAGCCCTAAGGATAATATAGCTCAGCTGGCCACGGAATTCTTCAGATGCAAACAAGGACTTTAGAGAACTCAAGTTACTCAAGTTATGGAATTAATACTAATTGGTCAAATGCAAATATTGCTCAAATGTTCTGTTCACTATAAAAAATGCTTGTCTATTTCTTCAGTTAAAATTTATTTGGCTCTGTTTTCCAGTAGTCATTGCTTAGTTGCCTTGTGCTATGATCTTTCATTTAACAACATTTGATAAAATGTTGTGACCACAATTGGGATTGGAATTTCCATTGCTAAGCCATGCTGTTAAGTGAGTCATGCCTGATTCCATGACACTTTTTGACACTTGTTAAGCAAATCATCACAGCTGTTAAGCAAATCACATGGTTGTTAAGTGAAATTCAACATCTCAAAGTCTTTGCTTGTTGGAAGCCAGCTGGAAAGGTTGCAAATGGCAATCAAATGACCTCAGGATAGTGTTACTATCATAAATGCGAGCCAGTTCCCAAGTGCCTGAATCAAAATCGTGTGACTGTGGAGATGCTGTGACAGTCATAAGTGTGAGGATCAATCATGAGTCACTTTTTTCAGTCATAACTGAAAAAGTTACTGTCATAACTTGATCAGTTGCTAAAGGAATGGCTGTAAGTCGAGGACTATCTGTATAACACTCATGTAGCATTTGTCACTAATCAGATAACTGTAGCTGGCTGTAGTGCTTATTTAGAGAATGTCATTCTAAAAAATAGGATTCTTGTTGGACATATCTTGTTGGTAAACTCAACCATGGCGAGTGAGCAAGCATGAATTCTCATTGCTGCATCCTCTTTGATAAAACCTCCAGTAACCCACATTTTATAATTGATACCCAGGATAAAGAGACCATCCTTAGTGGAGTGGACTGTTTTATAAAGCAGGGGTCCCCAATCTTTTTTGCACCAGGGACTGGTTTTGTGGAAGACATGCATCAGGAGGGATGGTTTCGGTTTCACTTGCTTGCCCACATATGACCCCCAGCTGTGTGGCCTGGTTCTTAACAGGTCATGGATCAGTACCAGTCCATGGTCTGGGAGGTTTGGGACCCTTGCTATAGAAGGCTGAGTAAGAAAAACCGTGCAAGGCCAGTTTCACAAGTAGAACCAACCCTGTATGATTCTGCAGTTACTGATGCAGGGATTCTTATCCCATTTACACAAAGAATTTTTTTGGTATTCATTCAACGTTTAGCTTTTTACTGTCATTTTAACATTGTGAGAGTTAACAAAATGATTTTAACATCTAATGAGTTTTAAATAAACAACAAGTTCATAGTCTAAAAATTACAAGTATAAACAATACAATTTCAAATCTTAATTTTTGAGACAAATATACCTATTCTCCTAATAATGTATGCCTCTTTTAGATTACAGAGCTGAAGGTTCTTTTATGAGGGCCAACATGGCTTAAGCCATCATCCTGTTTTCAGCTCACTATATTATTAACATACAATACGTACAAATACTAAAAAGATTTTAAGATAAGCAAAATTTCTGGATGTTCTCTCTCATTTCACTTTTTATTGTAATTTAAATAATTTATTTTTGTTTTGTTCTGTGAATGAGCAACTTAAATATAGTTTCTGGGAAAATATGAGCATGAAAACAGTAAGGACAAATATCATTTGAAAAATTCAGAATTCTACTTACCTCTCTGATAACAGGACATTGTTTACAGACAACAATAATCTTGGCACTCAGATTTTTCCCTGCTTGCTGAATTGCTAAATTTCCTTCTTTGTATACATTAATGATAGATACAGTTGCATATAAACTTCCACCTCTGATGTTGGTTGTGATAACAGATCCAGTTATTACTAAAAAGGACAATTTAGGAGGAATAGATTGCAATCATCTTGCAAAACAATGAAGCAGTTTTTTTTCCATCATTCAGCAATGAACAAGCATAAATAGAAAATACATACAGGAACATATGAATAAATAAATTGGAATAGTTATTACAGAATACACAATGGAAACAAAAGGGTATTGTATTGCACACCTTTAGTAAAAAGAATAACTGCAGCTTAAATATCCTTGTTTAACCATGAATATTGGATAAATAAACTCATTTGTGCTGCCTTAATATATGGCATACAAATTGCATTTGTCAGTTAAGATATAACATAAAGGAATGATACTTATACTGAAAAAAGAGGGGAATATGAAGTTTATCTGATATCATTAATTATAATGATATTAAAGAAACATATTCAGAAGATAGCAAGGGTAGCAATTAAGAGCAAAGCAGTATGCACTATGAATTTATCATTCTGAATTTAAAAAAAACAAAACAAAGAGCCTTCCAAGAATACAACATGCTGATGTTGTCACTAAATCAAAACATTCATACAGCAACAGTCTCCTGTTGTGTTTAGATTGGAAAACTCTTCTGACAAAAAATTCACAGTCTAACTAAGTAACTAAGTCATAGAATTCGGTGCAAAAGGTACAGTTGTATAAGCTGAAAGAATTTCCTTGTGCACTAATGGTAGCTTACAGATAAATGCTCCAACCCTCTCCTGTAAACATACATCCCAAGTCACTTTTTTGGGGGTGGGGAGAAGAAATCTGATCTTACCAAAGTTACTCGAACAGTAATTGCTCTCAAGAGTTCCACTCCTTTTGCATTTTTGCTGGCACAGGCTGACTGTAGGTTTCAAGGCTTTCCAAAGAGACCCAAAATGAAAAATTAAGTGTTTCAGAACTCTTCTAAAAATGACTTTCATTTTTTATGTCTTGTTTTTATGTTGTTACAGAAAAAAAAGAAAAAGTTACCTTCAAAAGCAAAACTCCGAACAATCTAGACAAGCCAAATTTTAATAAACCAATGATCTATACTAGCTCTGCATGAATTATACAATTGTGTAGAACAGTGATGCCTGAATTCATGGTAGCACAGATGATGTACCTACTAGATCCAATTCTGAAAGAATATACAACATCTAATTGGCAAAAACAGTCCAATTTGTCTTCTGTGAATCCAGAAATTTTTCATTATTATGATGAGGATTAAGGCAGAGGCATTATGGAGAAAAAAATTATTCTTGAACAAAGAATAAAATTCCTGTCCTTAACAATTTTAAGAGCTGATGAATTAGCAAATGTATGTCCACTTTTCTAAGTAAAAGATATGTCCACTTTTCTAAGTCTTTTTATTTCAGACAAGCAATACCCATATTTGACGTTCCTGTCACATCTATTTAATCTATGTGCTGTCCAGCCAGTTTAGAGTTAATGGGATTTGGGATAGGTAGTTAGGAATTGAGAGCTGTCCCCTTAAGGGAATGCATGTAGTTAAGGTATCCTGGGAAATGTAGTCCATGTCATGTGGTCACATCTGTAATCCTGATTGGTCACTAAACTGACCCTTGTGGGGTTGGGGGAGGCTCTCTCACTCTAGCCTGAATCTTTTTCCATGTGGTCACTTCAATCATCAGCATGGTTATCATCATAAGGATGAGAGTTTAATATCTTTCTACACCACGATTCAGAAATGCAAAGGATTGGACATTAAGAAGAACCTCATCATAACTGTGAGTTGACAGGATGCCTGATGAACCAATAAAAAAGACTTTGTATAGATGCTTTGTGGAGTTGCTCTGTCTGCTTTATACCCATCCAGAGCGTAATAAGCAGAACAGTAGAAAGATATTATAATCTTGATTCCTGGAAGCAGTAAAAAGATGCAAAGATTTGCAATCCCAAAGTAAATGATGGTCTGGTTTCCCTCAATATAAAGTCAGTTAATTTGGACTCTTAAAAGTAAAGAATTATTGCTGTATCGGAATCCCTGTGAAGATTAAAAGTAATTTGGATTTTGTGATAAAGACAAAGATATTTGGAAGCCAGGAATAAATGTGCATGCTATCCTTTGTACCTCTCTCTCAAACCTCTCATTGTGGATGCAAGAAGGGCAAATTCCCCTCCCCTCTTCAGCGAAAGAAGCCTCTTTGTCTCAAGTTACATCTGCTAGCTCAGGAAGAACTAATTTGCAAAACAAAGAGAAGAGCCAGGTATCACCATATTACCCTGTCTTTCTCAGTTACTACCTACAAACTCCTTTCAAATGCAGATGATAAGTAAAAAGTAGAATTTCCTGTGTTCTAAAAAAGAAAAAAGCTAAAATCTGCTCTGCTCATTCAAACTGAAAAGCTTAGCTAATAATATTAATAAGCAGAACAATCTAAACAATTATTTTTGGTCACTTAAATTACAATTATAGCAAATGAGAAAAAAAATGATATTACAATATAGCTTGAATTTGTTTTCTTATCTGATTTAAATGAAAGCCCCATGCTCACCTGGGATAGTAGGAAGAGTTGTGGTGGTGATTGGTGATGTGGTTGTTGGTAATTTTTTGGGTCTGAATATATAATGACCAATAAATCCATCAGCAGTCAAACTTAAATCAGACAAAAATTGAATAAGCAACTCATTTTTTTCAGATATAATAGGCCTAAAAGAGAATTATGGTTTATCATTAATAACTCTGTAGACCATAGTAAATAAATATCCTGCACATATAATATTGTGAATGAAACTGAATTACCATATGGAATATAAAGATTTACTTTTAGAGAAAAAATGCTTCACAATTCCTAACCTGTCTACAAATCTTACTTTAGCTCCTAGGAAAACATTAACAGTGGAAGAAGAGAAAATAAGTGGATCCATAGGTACTGCTAAAAAGTACCTATGGATCCATATACAAAAAATGGAGGTGTATAAAAATGCAAATTTTCATAGATAATTCAAAAAATACTCTACTGGTATTTCTGTACAACATCAAATTTTGTAGAGCATCAAGTCTCTGTGTTAATATATTTATAGTTACTTTAAAGCCTTAGTAAGGCCACACCTGGAATACTGCATCCAGTTTTGGTCACTACATTATAAAAAAGATATTGAGACTTTAGAAAAGAAGTGCAAAGAAGTGCAACTAAGATGATTAAAGGCCTGGAGACAAAAATATAAAACGGTTGCAGGATTTGGGTTTGTCTAGTCTAGAGAAAAGAAGGATTGGGGGATCATGATAGCAGAATTCCAGTATTTGAAAGGTTGCTACAAAGAGGAGGGGGTCAACTTATTTTTCAAAGCACCAGAGGGCAGGACAAGAAACAATGGATGTAAACTAATCAAGGAGAAACGAAATCCGGAATTAAGGAGAAACTTCCTAACAGTGAGAACAATTAACCAGTGGAAGAGCTTGCAGTCAGAGGTTGTAGGTGCGTCACTGGAGGCTTTTAAGAAGAGACTGGACAGTCACTTTTCTGAAATGGTATAGGATCTCCTGCTTGAGCAGGGGATTGGACTAGAAGACCTCCAAGATGTCTTCCAGTTCTGATTGATTGACTGATGATCAAGAGAAAATGTAAGTGAAGAGGTGAAGAATGAAATTCACACTTGGACTCATGTAATTGAGTCTAAATTCAGTATTAGGTTTCAAACCTAGCACCTTCCTTTTCTTATTCCAATGCAGCCAACATAATGTTTAGGACAAGCTCAGTTGGAATGAAGTGTTATAAACAATATCAAGATTGATGGGAACAACAGGGTGATCAAGGGAGCTGTGGAAGAGAAATAAAGAACTAATCTGGACTTAGCTAATTGTTGAGCAAACTCAATAGCCATAGCCACAGCTAGAATTCTGTGATCCTGGACATTTCTGTACTATTCTATACTGGTAGACTGTGACTTGCTAATATATTGATCAGTAAGATCACAAAGCCAAGTATGATATCAACTTAATAACATGTGCATCATAGATTCAAGCATTTCTGAGCACATGCAATGGTGATCCTGGATAAGAAATGTAACATCTATAAGGGCCACTAAGGACAGGATATCACATTATATCAATGTGGAAGCTTTTCATTAGTGACATGGGATAAACAATAAAAATATCTAATGTATGAAAAAGTATACATGGGCTCACAGTAGCAGAATGTTTGTATCTATCTTTTTGAACACTGAGGTCCCAAATTAGGATTTCTGGGGCGGGGTGCTCAAGATAGCATGATAGTATTTTCTTCCCGCTGCTTCTATTGTACATTTATATACATCATGGTGCTTATCGGTTATTTTTAATCTTATTTAACTTGCACACTTACTTTAGACAATTGAAAAATAGCAAAGGATTATTTCTAATTAATGTGAGTCATCAGTATTGTAATGAAACAATATTGATCAAATTTGAAGCTACAGTAACTTTTAAGGAAGAGAAAATCAGCTTTAATGCCTAAATTTGGAAAGATACACTCTTTTGAGGCTCTAACAGGCTTCCATTTAAAATATATATATATAACCATCCATCATTTTGTTCCATCCCTCTTGTAGCATTTACAAAAAGGTGTTTAGCCAATGAGCTTACTTACGCTGGTGGGCTGTCTCCACAGTATTTCCCAATTCTCCTGGCATCATTCATCTTGCCACCATTAAACACTGCCACATAATCATACCTGCAATAATTATCTCGTTCCACATCAAATTTCTCAAACTTTAATTCTATAACCTGCAAGATAATGAGTGGCCTTGTTAAAACACTTGCTCATTTATTATTAGTATGAAAATCTCTTTGAAACCTAATATTCTGACCTACATCATTTTAAGCCATTCTTAAGCCACAAGGATTTTAAGTCTACATTGTGTTACCTTTGTTTTAATCATAAAATCTGTAGAAAAAAATTAAGGCATTTGGTGCAGAATAAAACTAAATAGGTCCTGGAATCATCTGTTCTGACCAAGACTTCCTGAGATAGAAACAATCTCACATTGTTCCCAAAAACCTTGTTTTTATTTCAACGGCTGTCAATTATATGCATTCACAGCCCATAATGAGTCCCAGTTTATGAACAGTCCAACAGAAGTCTGCCAGTCTTTCGGTATAAGGCTGATAAACACCCACCTTTATCTCCCTTGAAATGCTGCCAACGACTAAATTGCCAATTAGCTGTACAAGGCCAAACCGAGCACAAAATCAACACGGAGCTTTAGAGTTTAAACTGACCAGAACGAACAAAGTTGCTTCCTACAAAAGCTCATGTCCAATCTCCAAGCCTTACTCCCAAGTCGCCCCTTTTGTCTTAATTGTTCTTGCCTTCTGGAAGCTCTGTGCAAGCGCGCACTGGGAACAGGCTCCCCCATTCTTCTGCCTTGCTGATGTCAGTTTCTGGAGGCTCCAGAGTCAGCACATAACTCTCAGATGGCCCTGGCCCCATCTCTGTGTTGGACGCAGATCCCTTGTCCAAGCCCTCCCCAGACTCCATGACTACCTCATGTTCCTCCCCATTGTCCGACTCTGCTGCCAGCTCTGCAGGCCGGGGGCGGACCACAACATCACCTTCCTCCACTGACATATATTTAATATGAACTGAATTGAAGTAAATCAGATATGTCATCCCTAGTATGTGGTTATATGGAAGCTTTTTATAAGTTTGTGTTTAACAAATTAAGTTTGGAAAATATTCTTTTATCTCAAAGCTATTATTTAGCTTTGTATCTGTCTTTAGTCATTATCTGAATTTCCATTCAAACATGAAAGACTGCTTAATTTATATTTAGGCAGGCACCTTATATTGGGCAGCAGTGATTCAGGAAGTTGCCAGAGGCAGATGATCAATTTAGGGACAAAGGTAAAGTTATCAATTCAGGATTTGCAGAAGGCAATGGTAAAGCACTCCTGCATTTTGACCAAGAAAGCCACTGAGACAGAAAATACAAAATATAGTGCCAGATGACAGGCCCCTCAGGTACGATGGCACTCAAATGGAGGAACAGCTAAGGATCTTTCAGGGTACTGCTGGCATTTATGAAGTAGCTAGATTACAGTCTTTAATTGCTGATGTAGGATAAAAATCTGAAGCTGCAAAGATAGAAATACAGTAGGAACATGGAATCTAACAAATATATAAATACAGGAAAGTTCAACATAATGAAAGATGTTCCTTGTAGAGGCTGGAATATCAAAATTGGACACTTTAAAGAGGACAATGTAGATGAAATGTCAAAGACCATAGTGAAAAAAGAGACACAAATTAAATATAATAAACAAAATATATCAATAGGGAGAATAATTGTAGCTCAGGTTTGAGTTATGGAGTTCTTGGTGCTCTCTAAGCTTGGCTATTTTTCCTGAAGACATTTCATCACCATACTAGGTAACATCATCAGCGCACTTGAACAAATCAACCCACAGTCTCACTTGAGAAACAAATGACCAGGCTCAAATTATCCAACTTTGGGCACATTATGCGAAGATCCAGCTCTCTGGATCTAATACTGGGAAAGGGGGAAGGAAAGAGACAAAGAGAACTATCAGCAGCAAGGTGGCCGAACTCAGTTACAATTAGTGCATTGTTGGCAAACTTGTAGAAAATGCATTTCAGTTGTCAGTATATTAATCCACATGGATTGAACTTGTTCCACTACCATTATATTTTAGAGATGGACTCACTGAATTAGCAACAAGGGCCTTGGTGGTGCAGGCTGTTAAATGCCTAGCACTTAAGTTCCAGCTGCCTGCAATTAGTGCAGTCTCGAATCCCACCAGGCTCAAGGTTGACTCAGCCTTCCATCCACTCGGGGTAGGTAAATTGAGGACCCAAGATTGTTGGGGGCAATAAGCTAACTTTGTAAAAATGCCGCTTAGTAATAAGCAGGCATATACAATGGAATGAAGGCTATTGCTGAGCACATTGGGTTGCACTCCAAAAACTGTAAGCCGCCCTGAGTCTTCGGAGAAGGCAGCATATAAATGTAATTAAAAAAAAACATAACTTAAGCGATTGCTATTTGTCAAAGTTGCATATGTTCTTCCTGGCTAGATTTCCAATGTTTGGTTTTTTTGAAGTGCTCGAGAATTGTGTCTCTTTTTTGGGCATCAATCCAGTTACTAGGCATGTGATGTCACAGTTATTGACATCAATATTTTATTACATCCGCACTGTAGAACATCGTATACTGTAACAGGTACAATGACATTATAATCAAATAAAAGATTTACTAACTCATTATAACAATTAAGTTTTGTGAATGCAAGATGCCACATTTTCTAATTACATAAATTAATAGTAATTTACAGACTATACCAGAAGCTGGGTCAACCCTTCAAGATAGACCAATCTAGGGAACCAGTTATGAATATTTATATTATTTTTATTATAAGATTATAGTAACTGAATCTTGCAAGCCTGAATATGCTTCCTGCCCCCTCTAGGGAGAATTAAATCCGAGCTCCTTACTCAAGTTACATTTCTATTTCAAACTCAAATTTCTTTTATCAAACCATTGTCTTGGTTGCAACTCTTCCTCCTGTTCCACAAGGTTATTCCTACTGCTTTTTAGAGGCCTTTATTGTTAATTGTACTGGGATAGGAAGCACTTAAAAGAAGCTATCGATGCTCTAAACTAGGAATGTCAAACTCAATTTCATTGAGAGCCGCATCAGGGTTGTGTTTGACCTCAGGGGGCCAGGTCAACATCACTTGTGTCAGTGGCAGCTAGAGCTCTGCCAGCAAAAACGGGCTCCCAAGCTCCATTTTCGCTGCCACAGCCTCCTGCAACCCTTTGCCAGTGAAAATAGAGCTTGGGGGGCTTTGCTGAACCCTCATGGGCTCTTATTTTATATATTATAAATAGGAAAGAAATAGACGAAAACTAAAGGCATATATTTTAAAAGATTTTTTAAATTCTGTTTTTATTATTTTTATAAATAACACAAGGCAGTAAACATATTCCATGTTCCTTCTTATTCATATTTTCCCCAGAATAACAATCCTGAGAAGTAAGTTGGACTGAGTGAGAATGACAGGTCCAAACCTATCCAGTGTGTTTTCATACCTAAAATTGGACTAGAACTCGCTACCTCCTTTCTAGCCTGTTACCTTAGCAATAGATCAAACTAGATTTAAAAAAACACACAGCTCACCTGGTTCTTTGGAGCCACAATGTGCCAGGCACAGGTCACCCCTGCTGGGTAATCACGATCAGGCCAGTTAGGAGTTTTAAAAGATCCAGTTGGTTTATCTAGTCGTCCACCACAGTATTGGTCTCCTAAAAATACAAAACACATAAAATATTTTCACATAGCAGATTTGCTCAACTTTCAAATGAAGTCCATGGCAATCTATATCTAAGCCCATTACATCAGTAAATAATATTCTGCAATTACATTATTCTACAACTGGAATTGCAGAAAAGCCACTAAGTGTTAACAAAGCTTCTAGCATCAATTCCTTATCAATTCCTTATTGAATCTTTATATGAAGAATATGGTCTTTTAATCTACTAATTCTTTAACATTTTTCCTTAATTGAAGTATATTTTAAAGGGAGCAGAAACTGTAGCTATGGCCCATCTTCTGTCACCAGAGACCACATTTATTATACTGCTGAACTATATATTGGACTATTGGGCTGAGGGGTGGATAATGACTGATGGAGTCAGGGCTCTATAAAACTAATTTGAAGTTATTCATTTTCCTGTATTCAGTATAACAATATAAAATATAGTTTCCCTTTAGCCAGGAGCTCAAAATTAAAATTAGTATTTTTAGTCTAAAAGAATGAGCTTCCATGTATAATTTCTAAGTGGCAAAAGTACATGAATAAACATGTTATTTCTCTTCCTCCTATGGGAGAAGACTATAACTCCAAATAAAAAGGACTGGATTTTAGATATCTAGAAATTTTGAGGAATTATATTCTGTCATTCTAAAGATGCCACATTTTCATTCCTTTTTGAAAATTTTTTTTGGAAAGGCTTGATGAATATCGCAAGCTTATTTTCCCCTTTTAAAAACTTATAAAACTGAGAGAACTTGGGATACATTTGTGACTGCTGTTACTCTGTCTCCTCATAGACACATTCAGAAAAGTATAATTACAGCAAAACCTTATCTTAATGCAAACAGACTAATTCTAACCGGATTTTAAAATTTTAAAATTTTCTTTGTAAAGAATAAATTGTTTTAGATATATTTTTGGGATGGCTGGTAAATTCTACATGTTCTTGTACTTCATACTTCTGCCATGAAAATACAGTATAGATCAGAAGATTTCAGCTTTAAAAACTTGAAAAATACCTCTTTCATGTGGTTCTGCTGCAGAATACTTTGCAACAAAGCCATTTCCAGCTGTATTGGCATCTGAAATCATTTGCACCAACATCTTATTGCTATTGGCCACAAGAGCACCGGGCCTGAAAGTGCCACAAAACCGGCCAAGACGCTGCCCATTAACATGGCCATTATATACATCCACAAAGTCATATCGACATAAATTATCATTTTCCAGGTCTATGAATCTAAAAGAAAGAACAACAACTTTCCCTTCAGGAACCTGTAGAAAAAAAGATACCAGAGCTGAATAACCTTTTTTTAAATTAACCACTCTTTACGATATAAAAGCTATTTTTATATTGCATTTTTAAAGCATTATCTTGTTATAATATAGATACCACTTTCTCAAGCCTCTTCATGTAGCAGTCTTTACCAAAAGCTTTGTTTTCTGTAGAAATTTGTTACCTCCCCTTTCCAATTTACAAAACATTATTCAAGTTTTATTGTGATATTACCACTTAACAGCGATATTTTGAAATAAAATTATCTTTGGATTATCTTAAATATTTTCGAGAGGAAGCATGCATTTCTGTAGTAAAGAACATTGACTTTTATTGATTTATTTAGGTTATTTTGCCACTTTAGTCCCAACTACCACTTCAGACTTTTGCCATATTTTTGCCATGTTAATGTAACGTATACCCTGAGTCATCAAACTGCACAATCACAGAATCTTATGTCCAATTGCAACTATGCTTGTAAGGAAAACTATACCACTGCACTGTTATTGGTTCTGAAGTACTGGGAAATATTCACATTCTTTACGATATGAATAGAAGAACTGCCCTATTGGCAGGAGACTATAATTCAATACTGAAATACAGGCTTTACATTCAGAAGTTATCAGTTCAATTACTGTTCAAATAAACAATGGAAGTAGTTCTTAGATATCTTTTTTACCTTTGGTATGTCATTGAGAAACACAGTCCCATATCCACTGAGATATGACCCTGTGGAAATTAGCATTGCAACCAAATATTTTTACCACCAGGATTCATACAGTATTAGACACCCCCAATCTTTTAGAGTCAATCAGCAATAAGGAATGTAGAGTGCAAATTGTGTATACTCCTTCAAAAAGGATGCTGGGGAGGGTGGGGGAACCTATCTGCTCACAATTATAGATAATCCTCAACTTATAACTGTAATGGAACCTTCCCATTCTGGTCATAAGTCATGGCATCATAACGCAGGCCACTTACGTGACCAAAGCAATTTTATGATCTTCTTTTGCAGTGATCATTAAGTGAATGCCAATTGTTCGCTGTAGGATTTTTTTTTTTTGCCAAAAGCTGGAAGCAAATGCTGTGTTTGTAAAACACAGTTATGTGGCCATGGGACATATCAAATGGCTGAAGGTGCAGATGCCAAGTGCCTGAAAGGCAACAGAAAATGTGGCAACAGAAAAGCAGCCCAGTTGTTGGAACTTTGGGACTAGGTCATAACAAGGATGAGGTTTGTCTGTCATAACTAGAAACAATTGCTAAGCAATGGTCTTAAATTGAGGATTAGCTGTAGTTAAAAAGCATCGATTTGCCAAAGCACTAACTTTACATGCATGTGCATGCACGCACACACACACACACACACACACACACACACAGTTCCCACTATCCCTCATCTTCTTGTCTTGGCATGTTCTTGTCTATTGGTATTTGAAACAAAGCAAGCACTAAGCTGCTCTTCTACTTTATAAGAAAGCTTACAAAGCACAAATATTAAAATCAGATGGATTCTTTGAAGTGAAGATGATGCTAGAGGTTGATACCATTCAGCATGCCAATATCAGAGAAGAGCAACCAGGATGATTAGGGACTGGAGACTAAAACATATGAAGAACGGTTACAGGAACTGGGCTTGCTAGTCTAGTAAAGAGAAGGACCAGGGGAAACATGATAGCAGTCTTCCAATATTTGAGGGGCTGCTACAGAGAGGAAGGGGTCAAGCTATTTTCTAAAGCGCCTGTAGACCAGACAAGGAATAATGGATGGAAACTGAACAAGGAGAGATTTAACCTGGAAATAAGGAGAAACTTTCTGACAGTGAGAACAATCAACCTTGCTCTCGGAAGTTGTGGGAGCGCCATCACTTGAGACTTTCAAGAAGAGATTGGACTGCCATTTGTCAGAAATGGTGTAGGGTCCCCCGCTTGGGTGGGGGGTTGGACTAGATGACCTATAAGGTCCCTTCCAACTCTGATTATCTGTTATCTGTTACTCCAAGGCACTGCAACCATCATAAATATGAGTCAATTGCCAAGTATCTGAATTTTGATCACATAGCCACAGAGATGCTGCAATGTTCATAAGTGTGAAAAATGGTCGTTGGCTATTCTTTTTCAGGGCTTTTGTAACTTCAAACAGTCACTACAAATCTATTTTTAATTTTAAATGATTACTTTTAAAATTTTAAAGGAGAGGAGCCTGTTGTCTTATCATGGAAGATACACTGCCGCTTGTGGATAATATGCTAGGGATCTCAGCATGCAAGCACATCTCCCACACCAGCATTATTATAGAAACTTTATGAAATTTTTCAGAGTAATTCAGCACTATGTGTTAAGAAGGGGGAAGGAAGAAAAAAAGAGAGCAAGGGCTGAGAAAATGCCAGAAAAGCTGCTTAGCCATATCAAGAATTCTATTTTCAACTTGCCTTGCATACTTCAAGTATAATGAAAGACCTGGACAATATAAGGAAACAAAGTAGGATTAAGGGAAGAGAGTAGATTTTGGAATTACAACAATGAACAGTTAATGCAAGATGATATGCATAAGCCATACTCAAAACATTACATTTGTTAATCACAAATCATAGATACTTTGGATAAATTTAAGGATAAAGTAACATTTAAATTGAACAAAATTGCTACACTGAAATGCTTCAAGAAAGACAATAGGTTCCTGGACAGAAAGCTAAAGGTTTCAAGGAAGGCAGAGAAATGAAGATAACACCAGAGAAAATTAAAAGCAAAGCAAAGCAAAACCAAGTCTTTGGCAAAAGCAAACTGCATGCAAAAATGTGTCCCAAGGAAGCATAAACATTAGAGGCGTGATGCCAATGGAACTTGGAACAGTGTCAGACTCTTCTTCTAAGGCAATCAACCTTACAAAATCATGCCTGTCAGCTCCACTACATAGACCCAATCAGGAAATATACTGCACAGGAAAACCAGAATCTTACTTTGTTGAGATTGGCTGTAAGACAGAATCTTGGAAATCTGTACTATATTTCCCCTCCTTCTTATATCCAGCATATGGCATTTGCCTGAGCTGCTTCTGAGTACTATTGTTGCCCGGAACATAAAGAGCATGCCAGCCTGTTTCTGCTTTTGTCCTCTACAATGATACACAGAGCATTGTAGAAAATAGTTGGGCTCCCTGGGCTGGAAGAAATCAAAGAGCCTCTCTGAGAAAGAAGAGGAGTTTTGAAACAATGGGTGATTCTCCCTTAAAAGGAATAGACATGACATGATGCTGCAGGAAACATATTGCCTATATTCAGCCTATATCTAGGATATGATGGACAGGTTACCAAGTCTATTCAAACTGACCAACAATTATCCTTTTCTTTTGATCCATTTAGGATGGATGATATTGCCAGAAGAGACCTTGAAAGAATCCTTAGATTTTAGGAGACCCTGGGTAGAAATGTGAAGGAACCAAGAGAACAGACAGCATGCTCCTCAATCTTTCCAACTGAGGAAAAAGAGAATCAATCATTTCTAACACTTTACAAGAACAGTTCAAACTAAACCAATGACTTCAAACCTGCATACATAACAGAATTAGAATACAAGATAGAAAAAACAAAGAAAAGTGCATGAGAAAGCATAAAAAGAAACAAAAAAGGCTTCTGATTTCCTCTGCAGCGAATACAATTACAAATTTCTCTCTTACTCTATTATAAAAAAGCTCACTTTTTTCTATTACCAATTTTTTTTCTAATCATCAAAACCACAAGTCATGTGTATTTTTGTCTGTTTCATGCAAGAAGTTTATAATTTCCAGACAGCCATAAATATAGATACTGTCTTTTCTCTGATCTAGGACAAAAATTAATTTAGCCACCTCTGCAAGCTCCATCATCTTACAATTCCTCCACTGTGGATAGTGTCAAACATTTTCACTTGTGAGCATATAGTAATTTTACTGCAGTTGTCATATATAAAAACAAAATCCCATGGCTTTTTTCTAGTACAGTAGTACCTTGGTACTTCTCCTTAATTTGTCCCAGGAGACGCGACAAGTACTAAAAAGGATGAGTACCAAACAAACCATGCGACTTACCAGGTAGCCCTTTGTTTCATCTGGGCAGCACTTCCTATCTCACCGTTTTCCTAAGTCAGTGTGACCCCCTCAGCATGTCTGACTTCCTGTCTGCCCTCTGTGGCTGTTTGCAGTGCGTCAAGTACCAAACAAATGATGAATACCGGAACAACAGTTTCACACGTCAAGTACCAAATTTGGCAAGTTTTGAAGCAGCCGAGTATCGAGGTACCACTATATTTTACAGTAGACTCATTTTTTCAATGGATAATTTCATGTATAGTACAGGCTGGCCTCCAAAAATACAATTACTCACCCTACATTATATAAAAT
This sequence comes from Naja naja, assembly GCA_009733165.1. Classification (NCBI taxonomy): domain Eukaryota; kingdom Metazoa; phylum Chordata; class Lepidosauria; order Squamata; family Elapidae; genus Naja; species Naja naja. Next base: position 155,590,231 of record CM019151.1, read on the forward strand.
TTATTTTTGTGAGTATGGGTAAGGTTCTATTAATTTTTGTGCTAATATTTTTGACATATTTACCAATACTGATATCTCAGAAGGAAAAAAAATGTTTCTATTTGGCTTAGCAAGTTAAATAATCAGAAACTAAACTTATTTTTTTAGATATTTAATTCAGCTATTCAGAATCTGATTCTGCATTATTCGCATAAAGAGAATAATGTCTCAGTTCATAGATTACATTAAAGTTTCATATTTGGTGTCCTTGATATTAATAATTCTCATCTCCTTTCAACTCCTCTGCTCCAGCTTTGATGTTTGCATATGAGCATATAAATGCCACTCTGGATAATAACATTCTTTGTGTGTGTGTTTTTCTTTTATAGTAATGAATCCTTATGCCACTCATTCTTCTTAATGGAATTATTTTCACAAATGTATTTTAAAAAGTTAAAAATAAATACAGTAGAATTAATTTCCATTATTTTCAATCTCTTTTCTATACATTGTGTTAGACAATACTTAAAACATTTTTAGGTTTTTTCTGATTAAAAATTAAACTCAATTACTTGGGAAGACTTTTCAAAACATATTTGTATTGTCAGGATTCCAGCAGTTACTCCAATTAAATCATGAGCCTCACGCCACATTCCCAAAACTAAAAAAGATTTATTTGAAGTTAACATTCTACGTCCAGCATTCTGTATACACGTTTTATAGTTGACATGTATGTTATAATAGTAATTGTAATTCAAAACATATTTGTATATTGTAATTGTAATAGATTCTGCTGCTTACACTAAAATGTCTATTTGAAAACTTGAATATTATTTTTATATTATATTCTTTTTTTCTTGGCAATAATTTTTATTGTTCCCTGTGACTAGACTGAGTACTCTTCCATTTTTCCTAAATCACTGAGGACTGACAAGAAAGAGAATATTTTAAAACCATTGGTATGTAATGCCTTGTATTTTGTACTTTGCTATATAAGAGACAGTAAGAAAAACAGTTCAGGGAGTACTATACTTGTGGATTGTGCCAAGCATATAATACAATGTGCTGAATGACCGTCTTCTATAGTTAGAAAAAAATATACAAGAGAAATTAAGAGAAAGAGCATTTGGCTGTAATGTACTATCTTGTTATTCAGAATAACATTCAACTTCACTGTTACATCAATCACAGAAATCTTAACCCTAATTAGTATTAAATTCCTGCTATTCAATTACTGCTTCTGTAATTATGAAGTTACATCAGTTTATTTATTTATTTATTGACCAGCAATCCTACTATAGGGTAAATTTAAGATGGGAAATATAGAGCAACAATGCAGTAAAAATAATGTAATGTCATACTTGAGCAAAGACTGGAAACATACTGAACAGGGTAGATATACCAAGACGTATCCTTTGGAATAGCAATTAGAGGTAAGAAAAAAAGCTATCAAATACTATGGCAAACTTGCACTAAATTATGTACAGTTTCGTGAGTAGGAGAGGATATTCCAGGCAATGGAGCAAATAGCCAATGTCTACTACAGCCTGTTTCTGGGAATGGAAATGAAACGTGTCTTAAACTGATAGTAATAATACACTATTTGCATCAAGACTAAGAAATGCATCTCTCCACTAAATGGTAGAGAACCAAACACTGATTGATTGTCCTTCTCTGAATCCTTCTTGCTCCTCTATCAAGATGTTATCTTGTAAGATCCATGCCCCAATTCACTAATTTACCATGTAATGTGCCTGGTAGACAGCTAGTTTATATGTGCGACAGATGTATTGAACGACAACTTGACAAGGCACTCTGTCTCCATTTTTATGTAACGAGAGAGTAACAGAACTACTTCAGCCTGCTAGAATCTGCCATGCAGGATCTCTGACTGTAAATTATGCTGCCAATGCCACTATTGGTGACCACAATCAGTGTGAACAACTCAGCCAAAATTAAGCCTTACACAGTGGTTTTGCAGAAATCTAGTTTATAGTAACTTTAGAGTAAGGCTCCAATAAGTATAGTGCTTGTGGTATCATCAAATAATACACACACATACACACACACACAAAACCCACAATGTGATTCAACAGGACTTTTTTGGGATGCCAGGGACTGCTTAGTGCCCCAAAACAAAGGAATGGTCTTGTTTGACATCTAGAAAAGGCATGTTTCTTCAATCATGTTTCTGGGTCTCCATCTTTTTTCTTTTTATTATGGCCTGATAAAATGCTTTTCTCTCTAAGGTAAAATCCAATCTTTCACTTAACCGAGAGCCAATTTGGTCTAGTGGTTAAGGCAGCAGGCTAGAAACCAGAAGGCTGTGAATTCTAGTCCCACCTTAGCCATGAAAGCCATCTGGGTGATCTTGGACCAGTCCCTTTTTCTCAGCCCAAACTACAAGGGGGGAATTGTTGTTGTGTGAAAATAGAAGGTGGAAAGTATATTGGATATGTTTGCCATCTTGAGTTACTTGTAAAAATAATAAAGGTGAGATATAAAAAAATAAATTTCCTAAGATATGTTCCACAAACTTTGGTTTTATGTCAATAGATGTGCCATAAAGCAAAGTTAAACTCCAGAAGAGTTTATTATTTCTTAAAATCTTATGTGTAGAAGATTGCTTTTTTACACAAAAGTAGACATTCATAGAATCACAGGGCTGAAAGGAACTTTGAAGGTCTTCTAGTCCAATACCCTGACCAATTGTTGTCCAATCTTTTCTTGAAAATCTCCAGTGATGGAGCACCCACAATTCTGGAAGGAGGCTGTGATTAATTGTTCTCACCAACAAGAAATTCCTCCTTATTTCAAGATTGGATATCCCTCTGATTAGCTTACACCCACTGCTTCTTGTCCTGCCATTAGGTGCTATGAAGAGTAAATCAACATCCTTTTCCTGGAAGATGACTATCTTGTCACCATTATGTCTTTCTTCGTTGGGCTAAACATATGTAATTTCTTTTATTCCATGGAGCTGTCTATGAAGCCCAATTCAAACAAGTATTTTTTAAAAGTGTAAACTATTAAATTTTATCAACCTTCACTAAAGTATAACAGAACAAGCATGGTATGTACTCATTCAGTTTTGTTCTACAATATTATTGTGCTTCCAATCTCATCTTTATCTTGCAGGTTGCATATTGTACCTTTAAAAAAATGTTAAGGGGGAGCATGTATACATCTTTTTTCATGTGCATTCTTAGCAGAGAAGACATATAATATCCTTCCTCCATATAACATCCAGAAATGTAGTTTTCAATCTATTACCTTTCCAATAACACACAGAATATTTTCCTTCTAAGACATTTACTGCCTCAGTTTCAAATATGGCAAAAAAGGAACTTATGGTCTGGGCTCACATAAACATTAAACTAGTTGAATGTGGATAGTTAGCTTTCAGCACATTGTGGAAACCTTGGCATTTTTAAACATTTTGCGTAAACTTGGCCATCACTTTAAGTCATAAATATTTCAAACAGGTTTTGGTTTAGAGCAAAAGTTCAAAGTCTATTGAAATAAGCAGCTAAGCTTTCATCGTACATAAAAGAACACTACTACATTCCATCTACAAGTGATTGAATTTATATTAACATTTGTGAAGAAATATCAAATGTTCTGCTTTTGGTTGCTGCATAAGATATTAAAGTATCCAATTATAGACACCCATCATATAACTGAAACCAACAGTAACCCTGCATATTATTCTTTGTAGGGGAGGAGTAGTCATATCAAACTTTCTTACTGTGATTTTCCAGGTACATTTGCTGTTTGGTGGGTAGACCCCTGGGAATCCTTCACTTCCAATAAACCCCGATACTCCAGTTAGAATACCACCACATTTAAAAACCCTGGGAAATAAAGAATAATTATTTTTGAGATAGCATGATCTGGTCTAGATAAAACAGGAGGCATCTACTATGCCACTGTCGAAATATATAGAATCTTTGTAAAAAGCATTTAAAAGGTATCTAGCTATTTAAAATATAATGCAATTTTAAATTGATTATTTTGTGCTGTCCAGTCATTTTTGACTCTTAGTAACCATATCTGGGAAATACAAATATATTATTGCTGAGTCACGATTATCTCACCATGCTATGGTTGTGCATGTATGAATATGCAGGAAAAGAAGAAGACATAGATATACTTGATGCATCGGATGCTGAATCACTTAATTTCAGGTAAAATGTACTGTGTCAACAACCACATATTTGCACATGTACACACCCTGCCAAAGTGGTTTGGCAGTTGTGTATTAGCATTTATTATAAGAAAGTAGTAACTATATTATAAACAGTTGTTTTCTTTAAAATGTTTGGAAGGCATTCGATAACCAATCTGTCTTCTCAAAACGTATTTATCCTTGCAAACAATCTTTACTTCTGCCACGTCTACATAATTATTCCTCAAACTTCTCACTTTTTCCCCATCTACTCTTTCTTCTCAGACTACAGTACTCTATTCCCAACCATTCTGTCCTCTCTATACCTTTCTATACTTGAAAACAATCCATACTTCTACTATGTTCACACATTTTTTCTCAAACTTACTTTCCCCATCTTCCCTTCTTCTCAGTCCACTCTCTTCTTCCACATATTCATTTTGCAATTTGATCCTCATTTTTTTCAATATGACCAAACCATCTCACCTTCTTTCATACTGGTTACTTTTATTTTATTCAATGTTTATTCAGTTTGCTCTTAATTTTTGACTTTATTTCTTATTTTACCAGATACTCTTCTCAGGTACCCCATTTTCACTGTACTCTATTTATCTGCATGCTTCTCCTAAACTACCAACTTGTATTTTTGCATCATAAAGTTAGTAGTAGCAAACTCTTGTTGCACTGCACGAACTCAGTTTTGGCACAACTTGGTTGTATGCCATGAATGTAAACAAGGCTATTTTACTCCAAATAAACACTATTCTATGTTAGGATCTCTTATTTAGGGACTATTGTGGAAGTCAACATATTGTCACCCATGTCCCATCAACTAGAGGGCACTGTCTTGACAACATCTCAGGACTGGTGTAAATCAGATGATTTTGTCATTGGATGCTTAACTTAACATCAAGATTAAATGACTAAGTCTTTCCTTTTGTTTTTGGTCAATGAACATGGGGGTAGATGCCTAGTTTGAAGTTCTGAAGAGTCTTGAATTATTTTATAATGGTAGGATGCAGTTCAGCAGCTGGCAATTCATCTAACATAAATCCACATATTTCTTAAGGGTCAAATCAAGACAAATGACTACATGCATCTGTAATATTGGCACATACAGTTATATCAGGGAAAGAAGCAGAGATATGTTGTGTCAAAGCTTTGCCTGCATCTACCAAATGTCCTACTGAGGATGTTGCTGAACTGAAATAGTGTCTTAAATACACAGGCAATAACTATATGACCTGCATTTTGATTACTTAATTTTAAATTAAATTAAAATGCAGCATTTGCTTTGGCCCATCATTCAAATTCAGGTGCTTGGCAAACAGAATGTATTTACAATGGTTGCAATATCCTGGGGTCACATTTTAACATCTCTACTGTACAGTATTTCAATATACTTCTTCCATATTAATTTGATCTCTTTTGGTTACTATCTGTCCATTAGCATCCTTAGCATACTAATTTGAGGAAGGAACCTTCTTTGAAACTCAAGTATCTTTTGAAACACTTTCTTGTTTTTCTCTGCCTGTTTCCATCTTTATTATCTTTATAGGCATTGTTGTAATGCTGTTTCTTGTCTCTTCTAACAGTTCTATGAAACTCGTTAAGTTCCTTTCTGAGATATTTATCTTTCTTGGTTTTGGCTTCTCTTCTCAGTAATTTCCAATTTGCCGTGATGTCCTGTTTTCTTTTGTCTCTTTCTTCATTTTTGGCAGTCTCTTTTCACATTAACCCCTAATGACTTCTTTAAGTATATTCTATAATTCCTCTGGTTCTGTGTCAATGAAGTTCAGTAAGATGCTGAGTCATGGTTAAAGAAAAACAGGCATGAGAGTTGTGGAAAGTTAAATTTGGATGCTATGATTGACTAGGACCCTGAACAAGAACCGTCCTGTGGTGAAGGATATCCAGCATTTTTCTGTCACAGGTTCTTCTCATCTGAGGCAGGTCTCTAAAATAATGTCTGTTTTACTACTGCAGCCAACTTGGCACCAAAATGGAAACAGATGAGAAAACACATATAATTGAAGTATACTGAAAGAAAGTCCTGTGCTGTCAGGACATCCTGGATTCTGTAAACAGACTCAAGTTGTCATTTGCTATTACTTCCATCTGTCATACAGATGGGAAGAGAGATCAAATTGCTAAGTATAGGGACTGTATGCCTTTCAGGAAAGCATCGGATTCCAAGAAACGTTTCCCATCAACCATTCTAAAATGAGGGCATCACTTGGAATTCTACAGTTTGCAGAAGGGAGTTACAGGCAGTTCTTGACTTATGACCACAATTGAGCCCAAAATTTCTGTTGCTAAAAGTGAGACAGTTGTTAAGTGAATGTTGCCCCACTTTACGACCTTTCTTGCCACAGTTGTTAATTGAGTCACTGCAATTATCAAGTTAGTAACAACATTGTCACGTGAATCTGGTTTCCCCACTGACTTTGCTTGTCAGAAGGTGATCGCATCATGACCCTGGGTCACTGCAACCATCATAAATATGAGTCAGTTATCAAGTGCCTGAATTTTAATCACATGACCATGGAGCTGCTGCAATGATCCTAAGTATGAAAAAGGTTCATGAGTCACTTTTACAGTTGTAACCTCAAATAATCACTAAATGAATAAGTGGTCTATGTATGCAGCATACCTAGGAGAATGGAACATATACCAGTTTGTATGAAAAGTGAAATATACAGCCAATTAAGAATGCTTACTATCTTTTGAGAAGAAAAAATGAGAATAATTAAATGGAATATTCCTCAAGAATACATACTAATTGGAACTGAGAAGAGGGTCCAGCAATATTTTTCCCAGGTAGCTCAATATCATGTCTAACAACATTGGCTTGCACACATATTATAAGGCAAAACTGATTTGTACAATTTAGACAAAAGGATGAACATAGGTTTTCCATACATCTGTGTAAGAGAAATGTAAAGCATCCCTGAAGCTCCTTATGAAATTATATGGCCTTCCCCATGTACTTAGCAAATGAAAAGAATAGAACAAAAATTTTTATTGGCCACACACAAGGAATTTGTCTTCGTGCATATGCTCTCAGTGTACATAAAAGAAAAGATACATTCATCAAGAATCATAAGGTACAACACATAGGGTATAATAAGCAATCAAATCATACTAGGAAACAGTCAATAAAAATTGTTAGGATACAAGCAACAAGGTTACAGTCATACAGTCATAAGTGGGAGGAGATGGGTGAAAGGAAGGATGGGAGGATTAATGGTAATAGTAATACAGATTTAGTAAATAGTTTGACAGTATTGAGGGAATTATTTGTTTAGCAGAGTGATGGCATTTGGGGAAAAACTGTCCTTGTGTCTAGTTGTTCTGGTGTGCAGTGCTCTATAGCATTGTTTTGAGGGAAGGAGTTGAAAAAGTTTATGTCCAGGATGTGAGGGGTCTGTAAATATTTTCACAACCCTCTTTTTGACTCATGCAGTATACAGGTCCTCAATCTCTTCATTTCAATTTACAACAAATACACATTTGTATATTTAGGCAGACTACAAATATGTGTGGAGAATTGTGGTTAGCCACAGCATGGCTCTGTGATACTATCCACTGTATGGTCCAGTTTCCCCTCAATCGCCTGGATGAACATGAAACTAACGCTGGTATCACTAAGTGTGAATTACCATTATTTCCCTAGAACAGACACAATAGTAACCCCTTTCAAAATAAAGCATCCTTATGAAACTGGACTTAATAATTCAGGGGCACTTTAAACACAGATTCACTTTTACCCTAGAAACCCTCTCCCCCTTTGGAAATACTCTTTTTCATCTTCTCAAATATTTCAAATATTCCGTTTTTACAGCGGATACAAAAAACAACAATCCCAATGCATTTAAAACTTGCAGGGTAGAGAGACTAACTGCACACCCTTTAGGCTGCAAATGTCTCCTTTCTCTGAAACTTGCCCTTGCACGATAAGGAGATTTTTTTTCTCTTTTAACTGCACGCCCGGGAGAAACGCCGGATTCGTGGAGGAGAAGGAGGCGTGAGTTGTCTCCTCAGGACAGACGGGGTCCTAAGGTGGGGCACAGAGGAAACCACAGGAAAAGTTACGGGCAAGGGAGCTGCGCTAGTATGGTAAGCCTTGAGGCAGCAACATCTTCTGTGCACTTCGGACGTTACAGCCAGGAGGGAGACCCAGGGGCTCTATCTGGCCGAACAATAAGTCCTTGCGGCAACGGGGGAGGCCTCGTCCTCATGAAACTTGGGGCGGGGGGGGGAAAGCGGGACAAATAAGTAAAACGAAGGCGGTAGGCGAAGCTGCGTTGCCTTTCCGCGGTAGCGACGGACTCGTAGAGGAGTTTACCTCGGTCTTTGCAGCTGCTGCCGATTGTTGGAGGGTTGAGCAGCCGCCAGAAGCAAGAATCCCAGGGCCAAAGAGCGCGTGGCTGCGGAGACCGCGCCTTGCATCTTCCTCTCCCGCTTCGGCCCCTTCAGCGTAGAGATTCGTTCGACGCCACCTGTATAAAGCGCCTAGCCAAAAAAACAAAAACAAAAAAACCCAACCACCCGCTGCCCGTTTACCGTGAATATCCCATTTGTTCGCTGCGGCGAGGGGAGGAGAGAAAAGCTGTCACGTCCTCCCCCTCTTTCCAACCGAGGCGGCGAGCGCGGGGAGGGGAGCGACCAAGAGATAAAACAGACGCCCCTCAAGCTTTTTACCTTGGTGTAAAGTGGCGGAAGTGTCTTTGAAAAAGTCGCTCCCCGGTCCTTTCTAGCGCTTCCCAGGCGGAGTGAACCTTCCAATGAAATTTACCGGTGGAACTCGCGCCACCAATTCTGGGAAGGTTACAAGTTTAGAAATCCCACCTCCTTCCAAAGATGCCAAATTCCATTTACCTCAGTGTAGGGCTAGGGGCCGCAGTTGATGGGAAATGTGGTATAGCTGGATAGCTATGGAGATACTGAGTCATCCAGGTCATGGTTGTCCCGAAGGTGCTTTTTCAAAAGGCAGCTGGGCTTTGTTTTTCCTTGAAGACGTTTCACTTCTCATCCAAAAGCTTCAGTTTAGAACTGAAGCTTTTTGTATGAGAAGCAAACATTTATTTAATTATTTATTTTGTCAAGCATTTTAATTTAGAGAACATATAATTGGAAACATGATTAAGAGTACATGAAATGGGTACGAATAACAGGGGACATTAGAACAGGGAGGGTAGGCACATTGGTGCTGTTATGCACGCCCCTTACAGACATCTTAGGAATGGGTGAGGACAACAGTAGACAGTCTTAAGGTTAAAGTTTTGGGGGTTTGGGGAAGAGACCAGAGAGTCAGGTAGTGCATTCCAGGCATTGGCAACTTAGTTGCTGAAGTCGTATTTTCTGCAATCGAGTTTGGAGTGGTTAACCTTAAGTTTATATCTATTGTATGCTCGTGTGTTGTTGTGGTTGAAGCTGAAGTAGTCATTGACAGGTAGGACATTGTAGCAGATAATTTTATGTACTATGCTTAGGTCAGACAGATATCTTCTAGTAAAAAAGACAGACATCTAGTAAAAACAAAGTCAAGTTGCCTTTTTAAAAGCACCTTTGGATAATATAGCTGGAATACTGCAGCTTCTCCCTCCTGAGGTCTACTGGGTTCGATTATTCTTTCCCAATTTGGTGCTGTCCACCCCGTATATGAGATATCAAACAACATTGCAGTATGACAGATAGTTACTGCCATGCTAATACTCAGGGTCTACAAACTTGAGGATTAAGTCTGGGTTGCTAAAAACTTGTTACTGGGGGTGAAAAATGTGATTTGGATTAAGTTTGAATGTGTTGTTGAAATTATCTCCCATAATTTGAGATTATTAGGAATTAATCAGGAACAGTGTTGGAAGAGAAAAAATAATATGCTGCTTTCATTCCTAGGTGGTCCTGACTGTATTGACAGAATTTGCTTGCCTGTGGTTGGCTCTGACATGCTTACTCATCTAATATCTTAGTTTGGGATGGCACACTGACCCATACAGCTGTGTGTTCACCACATGCTCTCTTCACCTAGCCTAGGTGTTTATGAGAAGGATTAGATGCAACTTCATATGACATTCAGTTTTTTTGCAATAATAATAATAATAATAACAACAACAACAACAACAACAACAGTAATAACTATTGTGCTTGGAGGATCAAACAGGAGTAATCAAAAGCTCAAAGCATAGGTAGAGACCAAACCACATTTTGGGAATCAAATGCAAACTTGTGACATGCAGTTCCTTCATCAGTACTGATTTATCCTGTTATACATATGGTTTCACAGTTATGACATAAGTTCTTAATTATGTTGAATGTACTTCTGAAATTATACCATGGTGTACATTTGGGCTTGTTAACTTGCCTCCTGTTTCCTACATTTAGAGCATGTTTTTATGTAACATAATATTCATCTTACAGAAAAGTTTGCTTTATACATTTTTGTAAGTTTCAGTTGGATTAATAGGAGCTCTTGTTGATGTTTTGATCAACCACCATTAAGTGCAAACATTGTACAAAATAGACCAATTCATAACTTTAATTACAAACAAGCCATCTTTTATTACAAGTTCATAAATACAAAATCGAGGCTTAACTATATTTGGTCCATAGATACTGAAGCAACTACAGTCTGTGAATGTAAAGCCAAAATAAGGATTAACAAAGTGGCAATCTCTGATATTATGCAAAACATTTAATTTTTTTTTCTGCTTCCTAAATTAGTGTTTTGCCTGCACCAGGCTGCATAAACACTGTATTTGATCTGCTTTGAACACCTGGAAAATTGATTGGTGTCTTTGAGCTTTTTTAATTCCCATTGTTTAATCTCCTTACATTTCTGGCTTCCAGGTTTTGTTTAAAATATAATTACCAGTCAGATATATAGTATATATATATACATACCAGACATTTGCTTATCTGTTTTCGTTCATCTTATCATTAGAACTCACTGTCCTTGTGATTGGTTAGTACACTTAATATGAAGATTTAAGGGGCCTTGGTGGTGCAGGCTGCTAAATGCCTAGCACTTAAGTTCCAGCTGTCTGCAATTACTGCAGGTTTGAATCCCACCAGGCTCAAGGTTGACAGCCTTCCATCCTCTCGTGGTAGGTAAATTGAGGACCCAAGATTGTTGGTGGCAATAAGCTGACTTTGTAAAAATGCAGCTTAGTAATAAGCAGGCATGTACAATGGAATGAAGGCTATTGCTGAGCGCATTGGGTTGTATCCCAAAAATTGTAAGCCGCCCTGAGTCTTCAGAGAAGGGCGGCATATAAATGTAATTAAAAAAAAAGATTTGTCCATCCAAATTATTCCTGTTGTTTGGGTATTTGGTGGTTCATGAAAGAGTTGGAAAAGACATTCTGCTCCCAAAGTCTTAATAGTTCACAACACAGTAGGACATAGAAACAGTTTAGATGGAATGAGTGGTAAATCACAGAAACTTTAATCCTTAAATCTTAGTGTAAATAATAAATACAATAACAGTGGCTGTGAATATATGAATGACCTTTTGTTTTTTGATTGGTGAAGACATCAATCAAGTTCTGGGTGGTGACACAATTTGACAATAATTGTTGAGAACAGCTAACAGCAGGTGGCAGTATCTAGCAGACTTTCTCTGACCTCAAAAAAGCTAAGAGGGTCAGATCTGGTTAGCCCTTGTATGTGAGTTACCAAGAAATCCCCTACTTTCATACAGCCTAGCTGTATGAAAGTTGGGGGGGAAATCTGAAAGAAGGCAACTCAATATCAATTATACATTATACATTGTTGTCAGTGACGTATTTAGTTGATTGAAGAAAATAATGGAACATAATAACCAAAATTTAGTTTCACAAATATTAGGACATATACTTGCATAAATAGTATCAAGAATTATATAATCTAGACTGAAATTTTCTCCGTAATTATAAGTTTATACTAAGATCAAAGGAAGTATTTGGTATGAGTCATGATTGGCTTGATTTCTACCCCTAACCAGTCCCATTTGTGTCATACTTAAAAAAGATTTTTTTTTTTGCCAGTTGCCATACTGTACGTGCTAATACTACCTCCAGATTCACAAGTCAGGTGTTAAATACTGTCTGACCTCCTTGGAATCCTGAGCCTAACTAAATCCAAGTAATATTAAAGTCTGGGAACGTTTCTTTATTTTAGGACTACACGGTCTGGAATACAGAAGTAAAATAATCACTAAATGGAAACAAAGAGATATAAAACTCCCTTTAGGACTTCTCTGAGTTTTTGCAAAAAAATGGCAAATGCAATGGCTTAAAAAACCAACCTTATGGATGCTTCCTCTTACATAGCATTAATTATTTTCTTTGACAGATCTTCATATTTTCATTACAAGACGTTATTGTAAAATCCTATATTTTAATCATATGTTTCAACACATTAACTTTAACTGACTGGTTTTTAACGTTTTGATGTTATCTTTTTTTCTTTTTGTGGAATATTACACAAGTATACATTTGAAATTTTAGCCAACATGCAAGGTCTTTGTTTATTATATGTTTACATAGATTCAATCTTACCAATTTAATTTTAATATTGTGCAAACCACTCATGTGAAAATAAATGCTATTGCATTTTTTTCTTAGTGTTTGTAAACATCTATTTTACACCTGCAAAACAAATAAACCTAGGATGTATTTTACATGATTGTATGACTTATTGTAATGCTACTAGTCTACATACTACATGCATTTTCTGACACCAATAGACTCATGAATGTGGCTTATTATCCGCAAACTATAACTCCATAGATGCTCACCTTGAATTCCTTCTGACCATACACAAGTTTGTATAAGCCTTAATTTGATATCCCAGATAATGCTGTTGCTATACAGATTGTATTCTATTCTACTGTATATAGTTATATAATGATAATTACCAGCAAAAGTAGTAATATTGATTTTATAGTCCGCTTATAGTTATCTGGTCCTAAGCATGATGATGAAAAAAATGACAAAATAGATATTGCATGTTACAATACATATTCTCGACCCTACCTTTGTTGCAGTGTCACATACAAAGAGTAGAGCTTATGTTGCAACCTTACAATGGATGATTCATTACTTGTTTCCCCCCTTCCATGTTGTGTGCGTAGATAAAACTGTTTAAATTTTTAAAAAAGTTAACTTCAAAATAACATTTTCATTGAACTCAGACTGGATAGGAAGAAACCAACAGACATAGCAGGCCTTCCATATTCTATAGGTTTTGTATTGCTAAGTGAGATAATTTGTTCCATATGTAAGCAAATGAAATTGAATTTTTGTTCAAATATCTTTCTTTTGTGAAACCAATTGGCCAGCATGTGAAGAAGGAACAACCTTAGGGACATTTGAAGATGAGAATGTTAATGCCTTAAGAGAAACTGAAAAAGTATATAATTGTTTAGGTGTTGCAGAAAATGAAATCTTTGCTTGATTATATAAAATATACAGTAAGCTCAATCTTATGGAGGCGGCTTTTAACTTTCCATCTCCGAGAAACCGATACAGTCCTTGGTTCTGCATTTAGGAGTATGAGTTTGCACGTATTAGATACTTAACCATCCCAAAGGTGCTTTTCCAAGAGGCAACTTGTTATTCTTTCTTAAACATCTAAATCAGGCCTGTCAAACTGGTGGTCCGCGAGCCAGATGCGTCACGCATGGGCCACGCTATCCCAGCTCTGCAAAGGCAAAAAATGTTGCGATAATGACACATGATACGATCGAGTTTGACACCCGTGATCTAGATCAGGGGTGTCAAACTGGCAGCACACGGGTCGGATGCATCACGCACAGGCCACATCCACCCCAGCTCCACAAAGGGGAAAAACATCATGAAATGTCATGTGACGGCAATGTGACACCGTGAGTTTGACACATGTGATCTAGATGCTTAACCAGATTCCAACTTTTAGCAATCAGTATATATATTATTCAGTATTAACACTACTTTATCATATGAGTATGATACACTATAACAGCTGCTATACTCTAGGGTTACATGCAACAGCTTTGCATTTAATTTTCAGATATTTTCTCCTGGGGATATAACTGTTACTTTTTCCAGTACCCCATTGTAAAGTGTTTCTACTTCCTTCCTAAACATTTATAACAGTTCTTTTCTTTAAACTTGGATTGTTATTCTATTATTAAATTCCCTTGACTATGCTTGTTAAATGAACAACAATAGGAAATTCACAATAATTCTGTTATGAATAGCTTCCATCCTTGAAAACACCTGCTGAGATAACTAATTAAAGACATGACTACAAAGAGCTTACTTTCTTTCAATGGATGTGATATTAATTCACCATGTTTATTACTTCATTGCATCTGTTCACCCTTTTCACCTTTTCCTTTTTGCTGATTAGTACTTTCATATTAGAAGGCATTTGTGATTTGACTGCATTGTTTTGGGTTAATGTAGATTTCCCTTGGAATGTGTTTGCATCATTTTTTATAGGATTGGTTTTAATAGGGTTGCCCATTTAAATTTTTATATTGATGCTTAAATTCCTAAATTCATCAATAGCTCAATAACACAAACAGATGTTTGTACCTCTGACGTTTGCTGAAGTCTGACCAAATATACATATTATCTGAGTTTCAATATTTAAATAGTGATCTTACGCAGTTTATTAGCAAAGTACTGTTGCACTCAGTGAATCTTACTTTAGAGAAGGCATGTACATGGTCCTGTATATATGTGTAAGCACTGTGAATATTTTAACAAGATGAAATAAAATTGGGGTTTTTTTAATTTTTAAAAATACTTTGTTAAATAGATTTACATACAATAAAATAAAAAATTCCATTTGTCGCAACATAGGCAAATACGGTATTCATTCTAATTGACAACTCTCTCATTGCATCAAATGTTCATTTACTTATTTTAATATAATACAAAGTCTCATTCTAATTGTGTTTCACAAATAAATGTACATATATTAATTACCAATTTCTATCATATTCTTTTATTTGACTTTTTATTTCTTTCTTGTCTATCTTCCAGCCAAAAATTGGGTTTTTTTTCCAATGCCATCTCTCTAAGATTTATACACTCTTCTAAACTATGTTGGTGAGAATACAGAATAACAGAGTTGGAAGGGACCTTGTAGGTCATCTACTCCAACTCCCTGCACAAGCAGGAGATGTTATACCATTTCTGACAAGTGGCTGTCCAATCTCTTCTTGAAAGCCTCCAGTGTTGAAGCACCCACAACTTCTGAAGGCAAGTTGTTCCACTGGTTAACTGATCTCACTGGCAAAAAAACTTCTCCTTATTTCTAAGTTGAATCTCTCCTTGATCAGTTTCCATCCATTGTTCCTTGTCTGGCCTTTGGGTGCTTTGGAAAATAGGTTATCCCCCTCCTCTCTGAGGCAGCACCTCAAATATTGAAACACTGCTATCATGTCACCCTTGGTCTTTCTCTTCACTAGAGGAGTTATGCCAGTTCCTTAACCGTTCTTCATATATTTTAGTCTCCAGGCCCCTAATCATCTTTGCTGCTCTTCTCTGTACTCTTTCTAGAGTGTCAACATCTTTTTTATAGTCCAGCGGTCGCCAACCGGTGGGCCGCGACCCACTGGTGGTCCATGAGAAAATTTTGGTGGTCTGCAGAGAAATGTCACCTCCAGAACACCCCCCAAAGCAATTAATCCAGGCTGCACGGGAACACAAGGCTGTGCCACCCACATGGCCTGCCCTCCCCGCCCACTCACTCCTTACCTGGCAAACTTGCCTGCTAAGTTGCTATTTTTCCTTTTTCAGACCATCAGCTGTTCTGCTGTGCCGGGAGATTTAGATTAGCTAGAAAACAGGAAATCGTTGGATTTCTTGCTTTCTAGCTAATCTTTAGATCTTCGGCTCTGCTTTTAAACAGTTTCGGGCTCTGGGAATATACTCACGTCTGGCACTTGCTCAGAACCCAACCTATCGCTGGGGCTGTGAGACTGATGGATGTGTGGACGACTGTCATTTATAGTGAATTGTTGAGACAGCTAGACAGCTGAGAGGCACATGGACACTAATCAGTCATCAGGCTTATTTCCAGACCACGCGTTGATGTAAACCATGATGTGGGGCTTTGGGAATATCAGTTGGAGGGAGTTTATGATCCTGATTCAGATAGATGGGGGGGGGGGTAGGTAAGGATACAGAAGAGATAGATAGCAGAGAAAGGAATGTACATAAAGATTAGGCGGTGACAAATGGGCACAGGGAGGAGGCACGGGAGTAGATAATGTAGCAGCGGATGTCAGGTTGTTAGCTGGGAGGGACTAAAGCACAGCATAAAAGGCACTGAGAGGCAGATGCTCTCAGCGCTGACTATTCAGGAAATACCATTTTTGCTTATCAGGACTGGAACTGCTGTAATAAATTTCACCATACCAATTGTGAGTAGAGTGATTTATTAGCAAGATACTCCAGTACCCAGTTGAAGTTGAAAGAAAGTCAGTGGTCACTTTTTCTTCATATGTTGAGAGAGTGGAAAAAGAAGAAAGAATGGCAGAGGGAATGGAACCTGGATGGACAGTGGAAGCTGAGGCTGAGGTGGCAGAGGAGGTGGTTGAGGATGATAAGATATAGGAGGATGATAAGGAAGAAGCCAGAAGCCAGTGTTTTGAGTCCAGTGGTAAAGCCTAAGACAGCCAAGGTGAGAAAGGAGGGTAGGCTGATTGAACCATTCAGTCAAGCAATCCCTGACATTGATACCAAAAAGCAACAACCATGTCTGCAGGAACAGCCCTAAGACTGGAAGGTGAGGAGGTAGCCTGGATTAGATGATAACAGGTGGGCAGCACCTAGCAGTGATACTTCAAATGTATTACAAAGACAGTTTGGGGATGTGACGCTGGTAGAGCCACCTCAAATGACTTGTGGGAGCGAAGATGCAGTGCTGTATCTGCCTGTGGTCTGTTGTATAGTTCCAGTCCCCTGGGAATGCAGGATATAGATGTGAAACATGGATCAGAGTGATCTGACCTGCGAGTAAAAAGGTCCAATACAATATCAGGTGTACCTCACTCTGATGGTCAGAATAGAGAGACTGATTCAACTAGTTCACATAAGTGGTTGTTAGGTTCTCCCAGAGATGGGAGTTGGTTTTCTGGTGGGTTGTCACCTCTGGAAAAAGGTGCTACCAGCTCAGCGACCCCATGAGAAGGACCACAACCAAGGAGGTGGGAACCCCCTCCTCTGAATGCCTCTTTTGGTGGAAATTCAGACAGGGTAGCTGTGTTTCTTGGACAAGTGATTAATCACTTAGATTTGTATGGACAATACTACTCCTCCCACTGGGCCATGGTAGTGGCAGTGACAGGTGTCCTGGAAGGAGAGGCTAGCGAATGGGCGGCGGACTTACATCATGAATGTGTGATGGAACTAGGCAACATTGGTTTGTTCTTAGCTGCTTTACGAGCACATTTTGAGGATGGTTCTCATAGACAAGCAGCAGATGACATTTCGACATTAAAACAAAAAGGCAGGTCTGCTCGGGACTACAAACATGAATTTAGACTCGTAGCCGGGAAACTCCCTTCCTGGCCAGAGAAATTAATGACTCATCTGTTTAAAGAGGGACTGGATCGTGATTTGCATCAAGCTTTTCTATGCTGTGGTTTACCAAAAACATTACAGGAGTGGTATCAGATGGCAATGGAATTGGATTGAGGGCTAAGATGGTTGAAGCCCAAAAGTGATTCCTTTGTGTGAAGAAAAGCTGGCAATTACAGTAGCCCTGGAGTCAGGGGCTTATCTACTATCCAAGCACAGGGGATTAGAGCTACGTTTAGATGTTTCTGTTGTAATAAGTCAGGAGACCGTGCACTTAATTGCCCGATACCACCGCTGTCAGGATCACATGTATCTCAAGTATCATCACCTTTGGGCAGAGGGAGGCCTGGACCTCGGGTGTAGCAAACTCCTGACCATTCTAGAGGATTGGTTAATGTAAGCACTGAGTTAGAAATGAAGAGATTGAAAGACACTACTGCGCTTCCAGATACATCGAATGATTATGGCACAGAAGAAGAACATGTTGAGGATCTGATGGTGAGTGGGCCTATTTGTCCATTCATCATACCAGTCACTTTATGGAATAAATGCACACATCGGGGACGGAGTTTGGAGCACTGATAGATTCTGGGTGTACACGGTGTTTAGTAACCCAGGTGGTAGTGGATAAACTTGGGCTACAGGTGTTTAGATTAATTAAACCTATTAAATTTGAACAAGTGGGTGGGTCTATATTGGGAGGACTACTGGCCACCCATAGAATTGAGCCAGTCAAAATGGTGGTGGGAGTGGATATCGTTGGTGATGGTATCTCATATGACTGAAGCTTTAATATTGGGATTAGCTTGGTTAAATGGCAACCAACCATATGGTGGGAAATGGGTTTAGAAAGATTCAGTTGGCTGTGGGCCTGAACCCATTTGAGGAGGAGGAGGAAATGAAAGCGATCCTGGCAAAGCCCATGAACAGTGAGAAAACCCCTGCAATCATGGATAACTATTCAATTGAGTAGGAAGATCTAGCGGCCGTGTTTAATGAAGAGGGGAGTGACTGTCTGCCCCCACATCGAGCAATGGACTGTGCTATTGAGTTGGTTCCTGGAGCGAAACTACCGAAACCCAGAATGTATGCTATGACTCCAAAGGAAATGGAGGAAATGAGAAAATACTTTGATAAAATCTAAAAAGAGGGTTTATTAAGCCAGGATGCTCCAATATCACAGCCCCAGTACTTTTCCGTGAAAAGGAAGATGGGGGGGCTGTGCTTGTGTGTGGATTTTAGGGGCCTTAACACTATATGTGTGGAATCATTATATCCATTATCCTTGATAAAGGATTTATTGGCTACGTTAGCAAAGGGACGGATTTTTACAAAACTTGATTTATGAGAGGCATACTATCGAGTCCGAATTTGATCTGGGGATGAATGGAAAATGACGTTCAATTGTCCTCTTAGAAGTTACCAGTTCAGGGTTATGACTTTTGGACTTCAAGGAGCTCCAGCTGCATTTATGCAGCTGAAAAACGGGATTCTCCATGACCATTTATATTGGAGGGTGTTAGTCTATCCATTTATATTGGAGGGTGTTAGTCTATCTCGATGACATTCTCATATATTCAAAAACACGAGAAGAACATATACAGTTGGTAAGACAAGTTCTTTAAAAAATTGGTAGCTGCCCAATTATATATCAAACTCTCCAAGTGTGAGTTCCATTGTACAAAACTGGACTATTTGGGATATCGTATCTCATCAAATAGAGTAGAAATGGATCTGAATAAAGTAAAAATGGTATTGGAATGGCAAACCCCTACTACCAGAAAACAATTACAGAATTTTCTGGGGTTTGCTAACTTTTATTGGCAGTTCATACCCCAATTTGCAACTTTTGCATTGCCATTAACCAGCTTGCTATGAACGAAACATTTAGGATTAGGAAAACCAAAACCAGGTCAATGGTTACCCTGGTCTAATAGTTGTCAAAAGGCCTTTGATGAACTAAAACAGTTATTTGCCAATGAACCTGTATTGAAGCAACCAGATCTCAACAACCTATTTATCGTACAGGCAGATGCGAGTGATGTGGCAGTGGGGGCTGTGCTATTACGAGACAACACTGGAAGGTTGCAATCATGTGCTTACACATCCCAAAAACAGTCAAACAGAACGAAACTGGACTATTTGGGAGAAAGAAGCATTTGCAGTTCAATGGGCATTGCTGACATGGAGGCATCTGTTGGAGGGAGGTCCACATCCAGTTGAGGTGTGGACAGATCATAAAAATCTGGAGGCTCTCCAATCTCCACGATGTTTATCCCCAAACCAAGTCCAATAGTCCATGTATTTTAGACATTTCAAGTTCGTATTAAAATATGTGCCTGCAGGGAAGACTTTTATGGCTGATATATTATCAAGATTACCACAGTTTAACAGCCATCAAGAAGATATTGTGCAACCAATAATGCCCCAGGCTGATACTATTAATTTATTGAGAACCAAAATTATAACAACTGATTTTCCAGCTGTACTAGCAGAAGACCAATGGTTAGTGAAAAATCATATGCAAATTGATATGCAAGACGGAGTTGCATGGCAGCGAGAAAAATTATATGTACCTGAAAAACTGAGGATATTAGTATTAAAAAGGTGCCATGATGTAAAGCCAGCTGGACATTATGGGTTTCTAAAAACTCTACACCTCATGAAGGGACAGTTTTGGTGGCCTGCAATGAGATTGGAAATCGAAAGTTACGTAAAGGGATGTTCCATCTGTGCAACTATAAAACCACATCCCAGAAAACCCTTAGGTTTATTACAAACAGTTGCTGAACCTACACAACCGTGACAAGATATAGGGATGGATTTCATCGTGGAACTGCCAAACAACCATGGGTATACTGTAATATGGAGAGTTATTGATGTGTTCTCAAAACAGGCCCACTTCATACCATGTGCTGGACTTCTGTTAGCTCTACAATTAGCTGATCTGTTTATAAAGAACATATGGACAACTGAATCAGTGCAGACTTACCTATCCGATGGCAGAAACACAGATCTTTAAGTGAAGCTGTGATTCTGTAATCAACTCAATCTGCCTGCCTGCTTTGCCTGATTTTTGGTAAAAGTTGCTCTTTTTTTAAATAAAAAAATCAATATTTACATACATGGTGTGTTGTGAGTTAATTTTGTGAGTTTTCTTGCTAGCAAATTTTATGGGTTTGCTTGCAAGCAAATTTTATGTGACAGATTCAGGTAGCCAATCTCACAGATCTCGGAATGAATCTGTGATTCTGTGAGCAAAATCTGCCTGCCTGTTTTGCCTGATTTTGGGTAAAAGTTGCTCTTTTTTAAATAAAAAATTCAATATTTATATAAATATTTATAATATTTACATACAAGCCATGACCACCAGTCACGTGACCACCAAGCCACACCCACAAATTAGGCCATGTCCACAGAACCGGTTATTAAGAAATTTGAATCCCATCTCTGCTTCTGTGTGTGTGTGTGTGTGTGAGAGAGAGAGAGGGAGGGAGGGAGAGAGGTTAGATCAGATCTCTCTCTCTCTCTCTCTGTCCCACCAATGTCAGCAAGCCACCATCAGTCAAAATTCATATTAGTGGTCCCCTGGATTTAAAATTATGAATTTGGTGGTCCCTGAGGTCCAAAGGATTGGCAACCTCTGCTGTAGTGTAGTGACCAAAACTGAATGCAGTATTCTAGGTATGGCCTTATTAAGGCTTTATAGAGCGGAACTAGTACCTCAAGAGCCAGAAGAAAAATATTAATTCCCATATCTGTGGTCATACTTTTTGTCAGAAGGATGGCCTTGCGGGCACATTGCAGACCCTATTCATCTTAGACTCAAGGGACTGATCTGGCATTGTCTCATCTGAAGATGTCTACTGAAGGAAACAAGTCAAGCAGTCTTACAATGCTTTTTGTCAACAGTCAAGCCAGGATCTAGTCTGGGAGCAAAGGAACAGAAATAAGATCAAATTTAGGGATTTAGGATGATGGCTGCTAAATTTACAACACTGTTGCTATTTGTTATACCTTACAGTGGTATAATTACTATAGAAATAGTCATACAGGTGGTCCTAGACCTATGACTGTAATGGAGCCTGCCCATTACTATTTCAAGTGGTGACAAATGTTAAGTGAGGCAGCCTCCTTAACAACCCTCACTTCTGTTCTCCTTGATGCCAATTTTTGGGCATTCAGGTTTCCTAGGTTTTTGCTGCCTGTCTGACTGCCTGTAGGACCCAGCTTCTATCATGGCCCATGGGCTTTAGCCACTTTTTCTTTAGAGCTGATTCCCCTCCCCCCCCCGCTACCTTCGGCTCCTAGAGGCAAAAAAACTTCAGAACTATTTTCTTTGCTTGTTTCCTTCTTTTCCTCTATCTTCAGCCTGACACTGGCTCATCAAGATAAGTTACCCTCTTCCCAGGCATGCAGTAAATCTAGCAAATTAAGTGGTTAAAAGGGATTGAGATTGGAGGGCAGAGGTGAGAGTTTAGTTTTATCACCTAATTGGGGGGCAGTTATAACAACTCTGTCCCACCCAGCTTTGTTTTTTTTTATTGAAGAAATGTGGGTTGCTGGAGGAGAAATGGGGTAAGTAAGAGAAAGTTTTGGGAACCTCGCCCTGAAGCTGCCACTCTTGCATGCAGGTGGTTGACTTCACAAAGCCTAGCAAGAGCCAAAGAGATCTGCAGTCTTTCAACAGCCAGTTGAATCAGAATCAGAATAGAGCTGGAAGGGACCTTGGAGGTCTTCTACTCCAGCCCCCTGCTCAAGCAGGAGGTCCTATACCACTTCAGCCAAATGACTGTCCAGTTTCTTCTTAAAAACCTCCAGTGACGAAGCACCCACAATGTCTGAAGACAAGCTGTTCCATTGGTCAAGTGTCTTCACTGTTGGAAAGTTTCTCCACAATTCCAGGTTGCTTCTCCTCTTGTTGGGGAAGAAAGCTCTAAAAGCAGTTGCCATTTCCACAAGGAGTTGTTGGACTGCTGCAAATGGCGGCTGCTTCCAGGAGGCATGGGGAGCAGGCCTAAGCATGGCAAAATGCTGTCGGGGAGGTGAGGGTGGGACTGGGGCAGAGAGGTGGGGTACACTGCAGTGGTCCTGTGGTTGGTCATAAGAACAAATGACTGTGGGAGCACTGCAGCTGTTGTAATTTCGAAACAGGAACATATGCAGTTTGGGGGGAACCTGTCATAACTTTGGTCATCAACTGACCTTCTTATCTCAGGGACTAGCCATGTTTCCAGGTGACAAATCAGTATTAATCACAAAGATTCATTAGATGTAACTTTTATTCCCATCCAAAAACTCCCATTTACAGTAATTCATTCTGGACTGAATAATCTACAGGGTATCTCCCCTCCCACCTTTTTTCATATTAAAATGATGCACTGTTTAAGATAAAAAAAGGCTTTTTTTAAGGGAATGGGGTTTAATCTTGAAGCTATTTTTTATTCAAGAAATATTCAATATTTCTCTGTAACTCTAAATGAATGGTATGGCGTAAAACAAATGGAAAACAAGTTGGGAACACTAAATACAAAACCAGCCAATTTCTTATTCAAGTTTATTAAGTTAAAGAAAGCATTGTACCTAACTATTTGCACAAAGACAAATTCCTTGTGTGTCCAGTCACACTTGGCCAATAAAGAATTCTATTCTAAAGAATTCTATTCTAACTACTTGGCTCTGCAGCACAGAACAAGTACAAAAAAATCATAAGATGGCATAGAATCAAAACTTGGAGAATGTAAACTTAATTCCAGTCTAGTAAATAAACAGATACTTTATATTCATTATGAGTTTGAAGTCAAAATTCTATGATGAAAATCTGCTGGCTGAAGAATACAGATTTGGCCAAAATCCCATTACATTTTGGAAGACTAGATACACCAATTCCCTAATAAATACATCCCAGATACACCAATAACATAAATGGAATTGGCAACAGTAATATTTGTGGAGAACATACTTACATTGAAAGTACATATTGTAAATCTTTATCGCAGCAGAGCACAAGAATGGGAAATCAAAGACAATTATTTAAATCCTGCAGAGTGCAAAATAAAATACCTTAAGTAACATTTTTAGTAATTAATTTTAAAGTTCTAAAGCTAAAGGTTTCAAAATCTACAGTTCTGTTCTGCACCGCAAACAAGACAGGGCAAAATAATTACTTGACCAACTACAGCAATAGGAAGGAACTGAGCCCATTGACACTAGCATTTCTCTGTTTCTCTCGTCTTGACATCTAACTTTATGCAGACATTTTATGGTGGTTTAAATAAACCGCAATTATTGGTTTCATTACAGCAGCCAAAACCATAAATCCTGGTTTCAATCTAAACAGGCTAAGTTGAAAACAACATACACAATCTGAAATATTTATATATTTCATATTCTGTGGTTTTTGTTTCTCAGCATCACATGTGGAGTTTTAGATTATCTATCGAGGCATCTTCACTATTGTATCAGAATAGAAATTTTCTCATTTTACAGAAAAGGGGGTGATTTAAGAACATTCCTCCAGGGGATGCTTCAGTCCCTAAAAAGGATGGTGGATATGGACTCATATTAGGCCTTTGCCACTTCAACATCTCTTTAATATATTGATCATTTCTGTTCTCCCTTTCCTACTTGAAGTTGGTTTACATCTATAGACTTGTTGGATGTTTATTTTCACATCTGCAAAGTATCATATGATCATTTCTTCTTCAATTTATATACATAGATCCACCCATCAACTTTGAATTTTATTATTTGGCATTTACATGACCCAAATATTATTTTCTGAGCATGGTTTCTATAAATTTATCTACTTCTAAGGCATAATTCTGTTCTCTTATTAGAAGCTTTTTGCATTTTTGCATTTTCTTTTCTTTTTCTGGAACAAATCCATGTTTTGCAATGCTCTCTACTTAGGACTGCCCTTGCATACCATCCGGAGATTGCAGCTGGTGCAGAATGCGGTGGCGGGGTGATGGGAGTCTCCGATTCTCCCATGTTACCCCCCCTCCTGCGCTGCTTGCATTGGTTGCCGGTTGCACTCCGGGTGAGATTCAAGGTTTTAGTTTTAACATACAAAGTCCTTCACGACATGGGTCCTCAATATTTAAGGGAGCGACTCCTGCCAACAATTAATGCCAACCGCCCTGTGCGAGCACACAGGCAAGGACTCCTTGGGGTCCCGTCGGTGGGCCCATGCCAGCTGGCGGTCCCGATGACGAGCCTATTCTGTTGCGGCCCCTGACCTCTGGAACCGACTTCCCCTGGGGCTCCGCCTGGCCCCTGACCTCCACACCTTCCGCCATGAGTTGAAGACCTGGTTGTTTGACCAATCCGGGCTGTGACCCTTCTTGGGGGGATGGTTTTATATTTTTAAGTATTGTAAATTCGTCTTTTGGGCTTGTAATTTGGTTTAATCTTTTTTTAATTATTTATTGTTGTTGCTTTTAGCTGTGAGCCGCCCTGAGTCTTCGGAGATGGGGCGGCATACAAGTCCCAAAAATAAATAAATAAATAAATAAATAAATAAATAAATAAATGTTCCTGTATGCTGTCCATAAACTGGGCAAATATCAACAGAGGCTTGATGAACCATATTGTTTTGAACCGCAATGAGTCACCTTATTCTTGCCCATTGAGAGTACCTTTGCTTCCTGTATCACCCACTAACTCTTCATTAATGAGGACAGGTTTTCCATCCAGACAATTCCTTCTACAGTATAGCATAAGAGATTTAATTCTGCAACCCTGTAGGATGCAGTAGAACATGTTACTGTGGGTTCTCATCAGCATTTCACTATGCAGCTAAATAAGAATCTCTACAATGTTCTTACAATTGGCCTTTCTTTTATTTAAAACATACCTCTTTTCATCAGCAGTGTGGTGGAATACGCTGCTATCAAGGTGATTAGCTGCTCCACAAGAGGTAGGTATTTCCCCAACCGTGAGAACACTTGAACACTTTTGCTTTTTTGAGGCATCTCATCCTGAGAGGTATACATAGGTTCTGTATGATATAATTTCCCATTTTCCTATGCTCCGAAAGCAGGGTTACTGGAACAGCATAAGAGGTCGGGGTGCTTGCTGGAAGGGGATTGTGGATTGACATAGTGCAATTGCAGCAGCCAAATGTAATGACACGGGTTGTTACGCAGAATGCACGGTAGTCTCATCACACTGAGGTCACTGGTTTCTTTTACATCTGGATGGTGCATAAACATAATTGGCAGAGTCAACTGAAAATGCCCATGGAGTTTCCAGAGACCTTGGGAGGATACTGGTCACTTCTCATGAGTCTTCTACTTGTTTATTCTTTTTTCCCCCTCTTTCTTCCTAAACATATTACCCTTTTGGCTGACATAACAATAGGATATGTTTGGTCCCAGAACAGAGAACAGGTTTTTTTTTCCTTAAGAAATGCTTAAAGATGGATGAATGAATTGCTTCATTCTAACACAAGAATTTTCTATTTTTTTTTATTTTGGCTAGTCACAACATTTAATCATTCAAATTTTTATCAGCATTCTGGATCATGGGCCAAGTTTATATGAGATGCTGCCTGATTTCACTAGGGAAGCTGTTGGCTCACAGTACTGCAAAATGTAAATAAATCACATATACCTACATTCACATGATATGCTAACCCATACCCATGTCTCAAATCAGTTTAATCAACTGGCAGGAGAGGTATTGGGAGATAGATAGTTGGCTTTGTCTCTCTTAATCACCCCCTAGTAACAGTGATTCTATCATTATACCTGAACTATTTCCATTCCATCTGGTTGTTTTAAGAACTAAAACATTTAAAAATGAACTGGAGTTTACATCCCTCTCCATTTCTTTTCTTTTCTACAGTTTTTAGAAGCCAGATTTGAAATTTCAGCTTAATTTAAAATGACCCCACCCCCAAAGATTACAAACACACATTATTGTATGCTGCCAAGTTTCTTGCTTTGCCAGCTTGGGTGGTCAACTCCCACTGAAAACAATCTTAAAATATTTTCCTTCACTTTTTTATGTGGATGTGTATATGTAAGCACTATGTGTATGTGTCCGATGCACACACAGCTTGCCAAAATCAATCATGCTAGAGTTTTTGTGTGCATTATACTGTGAAAAATCTACATGTCATTTCAAAAATAAATGTCTTCATGGTCTTGTACACTGCTTTTGACCAGTCTATTGATGCACAATATATTATGTAGGATTGTAAGACCTTGTAAAAGATTGTAATTCTTTAAGACCTCAAAATGTGAATGTTTGTAATTGTTGGTTACCAACATTCCCAACTTAAATTGAGTCATCCAGGGAATATAACAAATGGATTCACATTTGCATAGGGAATATCCTAATAATTTTTGATACTCGCAAATGAAGGCAAATATACGTGTCCCAGGATAATGTTGCAGGATCCAATCTGAGTCAGTCACAAGGACCAAAGGTTTACTCTTCCAAACTTTTGGCGTCATGCTGGAGCACATCCACATGTAATTTCTCTTTCTCCAGAATGTGGAATATTTTTGGTACTGTTCAACGTGGTAGACTTCTGATCTGCTTCTATGAGATAAGGTTTAGAAACCAATTTATCTGTATATAGTTTCATAATCTGTGCTTAGAAGCGTGGTAATTATATTTTTAAGGCATTAGGACAGTTATCATGTTTTGTAGGATAAAGTGTTAATGCTAATGATACCCAATAATAATTTTAAAAGGTCACTAAACAGGGCAGTTGTTAAGCAAGACTACCTGTACAGTATTACAGAAGGTTACACAGGAAGGCAGAAATTCAGTATCAATTAAATTCAGTATCAGTTAAATAGCTCAAATCGAACCAGAGGCTGGCCAGTTTATATCTTACATATACCGCTTACATATGCTAAGCCCCCCCAAAAATGTTGGTTTTGACTTAACATATGAAATGAACCCAATCAATTAAGGTCAGTCAACATGACTTAGTATAAGTGGGAAACAGACTACAAGGAGGAGTGCAGTTTTATGATTTTTATGTTAAGGATTTTAATGTTGTAAGCTACCCAGAGTCATTTGTGTATGAGTATAAATATGTTTAATAACTATGTAAATAATAAACTAGGCCTTATGTTTTGCTTAACATAATGTAGGAACCATTCTGGCTTACTATCATACATTGTCAAATAAAGTTTTCTCATGATAGCATTATATTCAAATTACAGCAAAACCCAACTTTTATGCAATTCACAAAGTTGTGAAGATAAAACTAGGAACCTTATATATTACTAAAACATTTTGAGGAAAATTGTGATTACAGATTTAATATTTGTGAAGATAAAAGATACTACGAGAAATAAACTCACCTTTTATAAGAGTAAACTTATTTAAATTAAGACAATGAATACAGTTAATTGATTACTAGAATCTTTTTAGAATACTGTTATGCCTATATGTATTTTTCCAAGAAGTTGTTCTACCTATGTACAAATTTTCTGCCAATCAAGAAATGGCTAAGTATTTCTAATGTGAAATACCGTCATGATGGAAACAACAGATTTAACTACCAGAAGCTCTTTTAAGGAAATACTGCCAAATGTTAATATGGATCAGTTTAACAAATTATCTAAATAATAATAATAACAAATAATTTTTCAACCAACCAACCAACCAACCAACCAACCAACCAACCAACCAACCAACCAATATGTTTCCCATATAATGCATGGGTGGGGAGAACAGTTTTAATTATGTATTATATCTGTGAAGTCTCTCTTGAACATGGTTTTGGATTTAAAAAAACAAAACAAAACTCTTTTCAGGTTATAACAGACCTTGTTCACTTCTGGTTGTTTTCAACAGAAACAGAAGCATGCATTATATGTTCTACAATATAAGCTTAAAGGAATACTTTGTTCCTGCACTGTAATTTTAAAAATAATAAAATGGAAATGAATCCTTACATGGAAAGTGGTCCTTGTTTGCACTGTTAATGCAATTCAAAAGCTAAATACTTAAAAAAAGAACAAAACCAGAAAAACATTCCAGTATATTCTTTGTCATTTTTGAAACAAAGGTAATAGTATAACTTTTAAATCTTAGCTTACTTTAGATATATGACAAATAGTTTTGTTGTTTTTATTGCTGCAGCCTCTTCCTGCCTAAGAAAAACAAAATCTTTGGCATTAATATACTCATGCAAAATTGAAATAAATTTCTTTAAAAGGTGCTACAGTAAGTAATAATTCCCCAAGCCAACCCATAATGAGGGTATCATTTTGTTTAATGCAATAATGGCAAAGATCCAACAAAACAGCTCCCATTCCTGAATGTACAGCTGGATTCTGTCATCATGGAAAGGTTTTATGTAAACCTCAGAAAGGAGGCTGGAACATATCCAATTTGAGAATTATTATCAAGCTGTACAGTTAAGCCATTTATCTTCATTCATTATGGAAGACCCTTCTAAATAATGGGTTCAATCCATTGTGAGCCAAGTAATTTTATAAATCAATATTTTTTCACCTAAAAGGTTTTCCTAGAATAAAATATTGTATTTTGTCCCCTAAAATATACTTCAATTTCAGAAGAGTAAATACAGTTTTCAAAATGGTTACTCCTCCTTTAACTTCTTTAATAACATATTGAGATGAGGATAATCATTAAGGTCTAACTCAAATATGTTGAAATGATTCAAACTTTACTGATTAAATGATTTTTACAGCAATAGGGAACCTTTCAATAAAGATTGGCTATAGCAACAAAAAAAGTAATAAATTACCATAGTGTCTGATATCCAACTTCAATCTCTTTAAAGTTATAAATTAGCATTATTTTTTCTGGTATCAACACCTACCTATTTTGTGTAATAGGAATGTTAGGTCAGCTATTTTGCCTAGCGCCAATTCCCTAACTTTTTTGTCTTTGCAAGATGGATTCAAGTTAGTTGCTTGATCATGTTTGTTCAGTAAAGATAATAAAAGAGAAAGAGATGTACCTGGGGGACTAGTGTTTTATTTTCAGGGCGACTGGTGTTTAAATTACTGGTCAAAGGGCTGGCAAAAGTATCAACTAAGAGTTCAGCTATGAGCAAAACCAAAAGCTGCTATTCTAGTGTGACAATCAAATACTAGTTATTGTAATTATATAAACTTCAAGGCCAGCATAGGTGAAGGATTACTCAGAATGTATTGCCTTGTACTTCTTGGTTAGCATCTTTCTCAGTACTGGCTTTCAGAGAGGATATAT
Source organism: Naja naja (assembly GCA_009733165.1). NCBI lineage: Eukaryota > Metazoa > Chordata > Lepidosauria > Squamata > Elapidae > Naja > Naja naja. Next base: position 155,620,150 of record CM019151.1, read on the forward strand.
TGACCTGGAACCATTCCCAGAGTATTTGTGGGAGCTTAGGAACATGCTCAACTCCATGTTAATGTGCATATGGAATGGATATTCTAAGACACCCATCTCCTTCCTAGCTTTTTCCTAATCTAAGTTGTGGTTTATATCCTCCCACTTTCTGAAGCAAGTTCTCAATTATTTTATTTGTGGTTAACCCTCATTAACTTCCTCCTAAGTCCTTCTGTGCTGCTTTATTGTGGTAGGGGGTTATGTGTGGAAGGGATGACCAAAGAACATCAGGCGTGTATACCTATATATTCCCAACAGGATCACTCAAGGCATAATCATCCAGGTAAAGCAAGCAGACCACATCAGTCAGCAATAATAGGAATTTGGTGGAGGTCAACAATCACTTTAGTAACAATGGCAAAGGCATCAATTAATATTGTGTGGGAAAAGGCAATGGTAAAACTACTCCTGGATACACTAAAAATTGACAATGAAGTTACAAAAGTTGTAAATAGCTTCTGCCACTTAGAATTAATCCTCAACAATAAAGGGTTTAAACAGTGAAGAAGCACAGCACAGATCAGTACTTGGTACAGCACCCATGAAGACTTTGGAAAATATATTCTGATGCCACAATGTACATATACCTACAAAGATCAGAACTGTGCAAGCAATGGAATTTCTAGTGAGACTCTATGGAAGTGAATGTTAGATTTTGAAAAAAGAAGCTAGAAAGAGTATTGCTACTTCTGAACTTCAGTGTTGGAGAACACATTTAAGAATACTACAAAAAGCCAAGAAAACAAATAAATGGATCATTAGACAAATCAACACCAAGTTGTCCCTTGATACATAAAATAACCAGACTCAAATTACCCTCTTTCTCTCGAAAATCCCCTAAACTCCACTGAAGATGTTACCTAGTCTGGTAACAAAATGTTTGGAAAGCAACCCACAAGCTCAAAGAACTAACCTTCACCCTCAAAGACTCTAATGCTAGGAAATGTGGAAGGAAAGAGGATGACCACCAGCAAGGTGGATGCCCTTAAGTTACAATGGTGATGAATGCACTGCTGGAAGTCCTGAAAGACCATCTTAGGAACAGATTATCATGGAGAAAATTTATCCATCTTGTTGCTAAATCTTGATACCAACTTAATGGTACATTAATCAATCTCACTTATTCATTCATTTATTTATTATACCTGTACAGTGCAGACTCCCAGTCTACAATTGTAAATCAATGAATAAATAATCATAAATGTTAACAGTAAAAAAGTAACATAAGAATGCATAATAATAAAATCTTATAAAGATCACAACAATAATCAAAGTAAGATTGAACACAGGAAGCAAAACAATTGGCCCATATGGGGAAAAGATGGAAAGCTTTTCTAAAGTTATCTGTGGAATGAGAGAAGGGAGGTCCCAAATATTTTTACCCACTTTCCTTTACATCATTCACTGCTGGACAAATGAGTCAAATTTGAGATGTACATTGATTTGGAAAATACCTTTAAATGGTAAAAAGCAAATTCAGACTATAGAAGCAGATCAGAGTTTACAGTTGGAAGGGATGTAGTCAATAGTTTGTTGGGTGAAAACAAGAAAACTTGAAGTCAAATATGGCTGAAAAGTTTCAAATTTGGAAGACAAAAGATCTTTTTAAACACTTCATCCTTGGTTTTACTTTTCAGAAAATTCTCTTAACAATAGAAATCAAAGACATTCAAAATCCCATTGTCCTTAATATTAATGATTCCATTTCTAATGTTATTTTTTCATTGTCCTATATTTAATTTCAGGCAGTGAGAAATTTAAAGCACTTTTTAAAAGTATGTCATTTGCCACCGAAAACATATGGGGGCTAAAAAGAAACCAAAACATTTTTATATGCTGTTTTTCTTGACAGTGTTTTGGGAGATATAAAGACAAATTTGGCTTTCTTAGCTTCCTACAGCAATAGATTAACTACTGCAGTCACAGGCCAAAAAGACACGCTAAAGGTCAGAGAAGAAACTATATGTATCTGACTTTGAATAAATCTAGATTGCCTGAACTAATCCCCACAGTTACAAGGAATTAATTTCAATTGGACATCAAGAAAAATCTCACAACAGTGGCATCTACTGTTTTAGAAGCATATGAACCTTGCTTTACTTGAGGTGCTTAAGCAGTCTGGATAGCCATATACTACAGATGCTATATTAGTGGATTCCTGAATTGAAATGGGGATGCAAATCATGGATTAATCAACTTTATGAGTTCTTCCAATGGGTCCTTTCATCATATAATACTGTGATTCCTCTGTACCAAAGGTTGATACATGCTGTACTTCTATGATTTCCACCAATAATTCAGATGCTTACATCAGCTAGGTCAAGCCATTATTTTCTTCTTCCCATGGAAATAAATTTCCCCAATGTTTTGTAAAACAGAAATTAAAATCTATTACCTATTCTTCTAAAGCAATTAATCATGTGATTAACTAAGGAAAATAATATTACCTGATCACTGTAGACAAATAACTGAATAATCATTATTCTAAAAAGGAGCAACACACTTCAGTTGGCATTTTCTGTATCTAGATATCTTTCTGATTCTAGAATGTGATCGAGCTTGTGTTCTGGACCCTGAATGATGACTTTCACTGGAATATCTATGTGGATATAATTCTTCTTGGATGACTGGATGATTTACTTTTACATGTGTGCAGGGAATTCCCACAGTACAGAAATGATGGGTTCATTCAATCTCATTACAGAAATCTGTGTGTGCAGTTCTGGTACAATGCTTAAGCACTGGAGACTGCAGCAGCTCCCATCCAAATGTGTCTCCAATCTTCTCTTGGTTGGAAAAACTAATTATATCATCATTTTGATAATATCTAGGGTCAATCACACACAGAACTACTTTGTGAAAAAATATTCAATTCTCTAATAAAATCACTAGATTCCATCAGATTCCATACTGTGCTTGGCAGTAGGAAATTCTCAGATTGCAACTTCCAAAATCCTCTAAAACTCTGAAGGTATTTTTGGTAGCTCTGTCTAAACAATGAAACTGCATGCTATTTTATACATAAGTTACAAGTTCAGAAAGCACAACAATAATAAATATATTCTATTGATTGTATTATTATTATTAGGATTAGAACATTTGTAATTAAGCAATATAGTTAAGTCAACCATTTTATAACTTTTTTTTTTCAAAATCATTAAGAAAATTGACTTTGTTTGTCAAAAGCTCCTTGGGAAAATTGCAAATGGTGATCATATTACCCCAGGATACTGCAACCATTGTAAATACATGCTGTTTGCCAAGCACCCAAATTTTGTTCACAGGGCCTCTGCAGTGGTTTTAAGTGCAGGGATTGTTATTTTTGTCACTTTTTTTCAATGCCATTGTGATTGAATGGTTAAAACAAATGGTTGTAAATTGATAGCAACCGGTTGACAAAACTCATTTGCTTTAAAAACTAGGGCTAGCATTTCAAGAACACTTTAACATTATCTGTTTAGACAAGCTGAATGTATAAGGTAAAAGCTGATGAAGGAAGCTATTGGGTATTTAGTTTCAAGAGCCACAAGAGTAATGTCTTAAACATTAGAAGGGATGGAGTAAAATGATACCCTAGCAAGAAAAAAGGAGTGTGCAATAGTATTTCCATTAAATTGCCATCTGTTTACAAGACAGAAGAATAAAGACAGGTTAAAAGTACTATGAATAATTATTTGCCAAATATACCATTTCTAAAAACCTACCTAGATGCTGAAACATATTTGTTGGGTTTTCCCAATCTATCTTGGAAGGGCGGGGCTCCCCATAGAATAAGAAACAAAGTAATATGCTGTGACTTTAGAAAAAGGAGCTGCACAACTGCTTCATTGTTGCTTTTTCCTCTTGGAAAAGTAACTGTGGCATAAACTATTGTGATGACAAGAAACAAAAATTGGAGCTATACAATTACAGAGGCAGGCAACTGAAGAGGCATGCATAGTTACCTAAATTTGCTTTTAAAATGGCTGAAAATAGCTACAATTAAATGTGTTTAAATAGACGCTGGACAAATTATTGGAGAAGATAGAATTTTTATCACCAGGTTCTGATAACTGAATACTGTCTCCTGAACGAAATCAGAATACCAACTACTAGGGAGCAAATTGTTTATATACTTCCTAAATATTGTATGATACAAAATATTGAACTAGTTCAATGGGGATCAAACATTTTGATTTCAGGACTCCTTTACATTCTTAAAAATAACTGAGAAGTCCCAAAGAGCTTTGGTTTATGTGGGTTGTATCTACTGATTTTTACTGTATTAGAAATTAAAACTCAGATTTAAAAATATTTATTTGATTTTGCAGATCTACTGGAAGGGCCTCCGGGATCCCCACGAGTTACCAGAACACACTTTGAGAACTGCTGGACTAGATAGATCTATGGCCTGATCCAAGAGGGAGCTACTTTTAGTTGTAAATATTTGCTTACAGCCACCCACAGCAATATATTACATAGCAACTTCAATATTGGGTTCGATACTGTTAAAGAACATTTCATTTCTATTATAAGTTCTAGAATGTTTTTAAAAATCAAGATAAAGGGATGACTCACAAACACCCACAACAGCAAGCTAAGCTTCAAAGGGTTCACATTCAATGTGATATACCCTTTGTATTAACTCTAATGTTGTATTTTTAGGATTTTAAATATAGAATGCTCTATTGCAGGGTTCATTCCCAGTTCACAGATTCAGTTTAGAATGGTACCCATGTTCATAACTATAATTTATTTATTTTTCCACTATCACTGAAATCCTAACTATATTAATTATTCAGAAATAAATTCTGTCAAAATTAGTGATTTTTTAAAATGAGTTATCTACAGTAAATATCTCAATACTGTCTGGATTTCTTCCTAGTTATCTAAATATCTGAGGCACAGAAATAATAATGGTGTTTCCATCAGAATCAAACACAAGGCATTCCTGGTTAAAATAGCTCTTATCCCATCTATTATTACTCTACATATATTCTTCTATATTAAGTTACAACATATAACATACCCAAGCTAATATGAGTTTAATGGAATGGAAATTGAAAACACAGTTGCATGATACTGTTACCCAGAGTTAACTGAACTGTAATTTATGGAATAAGCTCATATCTGGATTCACAAGAATACAGGATAAATTAACCAGATGGGCTCAGTTCACAAAAGATGCTTAGTCTAAAATGTGAGGGGCTACTTTGTGTCACAGTAACCCCAAAACACTGGATTATCAAAAGAAAAACCACCAGATCTTCCACTAGCTGGGTGAAGAAAACAAGGCCTTTGGGAGTAAACAATTAGACTCACCACCAGGACTTCAACACTTTCCCAAAAACTTGACTCAGTGCAATATGACTAGGCTCTACACTTATATTTTTTAAGGCTGGCACAGCTAATTGATTTTTGTGAATCTAATTCTGCTTTTATGTAGTGTAATTCTAATTTGAATTAACAGAATCATTCAAGTACAAGCCTGAAAGCCTTGGAGTACGAATGGCTTTGGTTGCACTTATGGATAACCTTTAGAGGGCTTGAGTTTGGAGTGATGTGTCCTCCTTGATCTCTCTTTTGATACAATCAACCATCATAACATTCTGGACCAACTTTGGGGTTAAGAGTATGGGACACTGTTTTGCAGCTTTGCAGGTCTGGTTCCAGTCAATGCTGGCAGTAGAGGAAGAGGTCCACGCGGTACTGTGTAAAGATAGGGCTCTCTCTCTCAGAATCCAGCCTTGGTTCTCAGCAGGAGATGGTATGCAATTGAAGGGACCACTTGCAGCTTCTGTTTAAGGAGCAGGTGGCAGCCATAGCTGAGGGACCTTTGCACAAGATTGGCCTGTGCACCAAATATAGCCTTTCATGGACTGGGAGTATTGTTCACTCTCACTCATGCCTTGGTCACCTCTCAGTTGGATTACTACAATGCTCTTTATATGGGGCTGCCCTAGAAAGCCATCCAGAAATTACACCAGGTCTGGCATGCAGTAGCATTTGCAGTTCTGGGTGCTTCATGTTTTGCCCATGTTCAAAATGCTGTTGCATGAGATGCTGTGGGTTTTATTTACTTTCTGAGTGCAATTGAAAGTGCTACTTATTTAGATTTAAAATCCTAAATGTCATAGGGCCAGGGTTTTTTTTTTGTGGGACTGTCTCTTCCTGATATGTCCATCCTACCAGGTCAGAAAAGAGCGATCACTTTCCAGGTTCATCCCTTAAATGTAGTTATCCAATGAGATGTTGGAGATGTACCTTTCCTGTGGTTGCCCTGACTTTTTGGAATAGCTGCAATTCAAAGGATCCCTGACCTATTGGCCTTCTGGGGGCTGTGAAGACTGGGATCTTCATTCAGACTTTGGGCTAGATAGGAGGGAGTTCAGCAAATCTATGAATATGGGGAGTTTCTGCAATGTTGGGAAATGTGGTGCTTTCATGGGCTGATCTATTTATTATTTAATTATTATTGTGAATTACCCAATATTACCTTGTATTAGATAGGCAGCCATATAAATTTATAAAACCTAATTAAATAAAAAGATGCACCTTTCTTAATGAAAAATAGAGACATTCTGTGCTGTCATAAGGCTGAAGCACTTCTGAATCTATTTCAGTTTGCACAATCCTACTGGGTATTAAAACACCCTGTCATCACTGAGGATTGTGTGTCTTCATGTAATGTTTATATGGAAGAAGAATCAGAACAATTAGTTCTAGCAGTTGCTGTGGGCTGTGGTTGTTCTAGGGTTGCTGTGGCTGATTCTACACTCCAGCCACTATGTTGCTGCTGCTTTACTCCCTTTTTTTCAACCAAATTAACCAACATTCCTATCTTTCTCAAATGCTTTTAATATATGATTGATGAAATTAAAACATTATTCTAGTATTCTGGCTGGCATTAATGGCTCTGCCCGATTTCTATAATGTTACTCCCTTAGGTTCATGGGAAAATCCAATGTTATCTTTGAAGCAAGCGGCTAGGACTGCACTTCTTGATTTTGATCTACTGGATTCCACAACACCAACAAAAGGATCAGTTCCACTCACTTAGGTTTGTGCATTGAACCACATAGCTTCTCAGGAAAGAATACAAGAAAGGCACTCAGATACTTTTGCTTTAGTAGTTCCATCTTCTGACCATATGCTAAGCTGTCAATGACCTTGAGAAATCTATCTACACCTGAATTGCTTGACCACAAACGTGTGCCACCGAAAAGCTTTTGTATCCCTCCTAGTGGGCTATTTCAAAGATTTCTCACTCCTTCCATCTGAGATCTAGCCCTCCTTCCAATGTTGATAAAGGCCTTTAAAAAAAGAATCTTAATCATTATTTTGTCCTTCTTTTTTCAGTAACTGTTTTAAACTGTTTATTGTACTTAAGATTTTACTCCTACAGAAAAAGCTTTGTGTATATGCACATATTTCACAGGAAAAAAAATGTTTATTTCCATTTTGAGCAAAAATAATAGATAATACTAGCAAGGAGAAAACTTCCCCAGATTGGTTCCTCCAAGCCAGCAAAACTTTTAATATACTGGAAGTTGCTGTCCCAATATGCCAAGAAAGGCAGCGAATGGGAAAGACTGCCAAACAGACACAAGAATTGACAGGTCTCCTCTGACAGGTGGGGATTCTGACTGAATCTTTTGCATGGGGAAATTTCTGTACAGATGCTATATATGTGATTTTTTCAAAGTTAGCTGCTAACTCTTATGGGTGAATGTTTTGACCAGAGATATAGCAGAGAACGCTATAACTCTATATCAGGGGACACAGTGGCTCAGTGCCTAAGATGCTGAGCTTGTCGATCAGAAAGGTTGGCAGTTCGGCAGTTCGAATCCCTAGCACCGCATAACAGAGTGAGCTTCTGTTACTTGTCCCAGCTCTGCCAACCTAGCACTTCGAAAGCATGTAAAAATGCAAGTAGACAAATAGGGACCACTTTGGTGGGAAGATAACAGCGTTCCGTGCGTTTAATCATGCCGGCCACATGACCACGGAGACATCTTCAGACAGCGCTGGCTCTTTGGCTTGGTAGCAGAGCACCGCCCCCTTGAGCCAGAAACGACTAACAGTATGTGCGAGGGGAACCTTTACCTTTACCTATAGCAGAGAAATGTAATCTTGTTTATTTCCCCAATCAGCATGAGGAATGTTCAACTGAGTGACCAAGACTGTAGATCAGGGGTGTAAAACTTGCGTCGTCACGTGACTTATCACAATTTTCTCCCCTTTGCTAAACCAAATGTGGATGTGGCCAGCATGTGACGCATCTAGCCCGTAGGCCACGAGTTTAACATCCCTGCTGTAGATGATGGACAGCATGCTGCTGCTTCTTATTTCTGAACAGGCAGCAGCAGATATAAATGCTTGGCCTTTGCTCTTGACCAAGTATTAGAACAACTCTGTTTGCCCATTTACAGCATTATTTGCATTCTGGTTTCATGACTGAGCTCAGAACTCAAAGTATTAAAGCTTCTTTTCACATTCTGAGTGACATGATCTACTAATAAAATGGTCATGATTCATATTTTATTAACATTGAAAATATTACTTTAAATTTAAAAGGGTAGTTCAGTGGTGATTTAAGTGGCGAGGGGATGATTCCGTGCAGGAGATGTGTGAGTGCATGTGCGCAGGGTTCCATTTATGCAAGCTGCAGGCCTGAGTGCCCACCGCTTGAACAAATAGAGCTGCATGCATGTGCTCACCCACCTATTGCCCATGCCAAGTAGAGCTGCTCGGGCGTGCTCTTCCACATCTGTTATAGATCATAAATCTTAATTGGCATCTGTTTCTTCTAACTTACCTACATGCAACAGAATATGCCTGGTTCATATTATTCTGTATGGAAGTCTTGCCAACGTACTTACCTGCCCATAATCCTGCTTTGTGAATCTAAGTGAAGCATTTTCTGCAATTCCACATGAAGAGTTTCTGTTTCTTGACGGAATGCCCCAGATTTTCTGAACTAATGTTGAATAACATCTGTAGCCACAAGACTGCCATTTACCTATTTCTGTTTTAACCAATAGTTGTAGGGATTAAAACTAAGACCTTCCATTAGGAAAATTAAGGTCCAGTGGAGCTTCAGTGCTCATCTTGTTTAAAAGTATCTTTATGTACTATTAATATTTCTAAGTTCTCTTAGCTAAAGAGCAGCCATGTTTTATGTTATATTTTGATGTGGTTTTTCTTGTTATCCCAGTCCATGTTCATCATTCCTAGGTATATTTGGTGGTCACTACTGCCTTAATTGCTACCCCTTTGTTACTTATATTCTTACCAAGTTTCTCTAATGAGGAATGCATATACCAATTTCCATTATCTATTCTATGTAATTTTATATTCTTCATTTTTTATTTGTAAGAAAACATAATAGTGCTTTACATATCTTACCTGGTATAACTTTCTGGAATCTGTCCAGTCCTTCCTTTAAACTCTTGTCCCTTCTATTTGGAAGATGGAAAGTTCCACAGCAAAAGTATTTGGCAGACTCATGTAACAGAAGTATAGAAGCAATAACAAATGGAAATTGAACAATACAATAAGTATATTTAAAACGTCAATCAAATTAAATAGGCAAATAATACTTTGATGGGAAAATCTAGATATATATTGTTTGAATAAAACATATAATACTGCATTTCACATGGATCAGCCACAGTGGTGGGATTCAAAATTTTTATTATCGATTCTGTGGGCGTGGTGTGGCTTGGTGGGCATGGCATGGCTTGGTGGGCATGGCTTGGTGGGAGTGGCAGGGGAAAGATACTGTAAAATCTCCTTTCCCTCCCCACTCCTGGGGGAAGGTTACTGCAAAATCCCATTTCCTCCCCACCCCACTAACCTGCTTTTCAGCCCCATTCTCCTGTGCAGGCAACAAAAGAAGACTCATCCGATCAGCTGGGACTTGGGAGGCAGAGAATAGATGGAGGCAGGGTCAACCAGAGGTGATATTTGCCGGTTCTCTGAACTACTCAAAATTTCTGCTACCAGTTCTCCAGAACTGGTCAGAACCTGCTGAATACCACCTCTGATCAGCCATCATGTTAAAAAACTGTTTAAATCTCAGTTTAATTTTGAAAATGATACATCAATACATGATAATAATTTTAATCAATAAGTAAATATACAATAATTCTTACCAATGATTCTCAAAGTTATTTATTTCAGTTTGTGTAAACTGCCCCAATGAACAGGTTGTATGCAGCATATAATAGAGTGAAAGTGCAGCATATAAAGAGTGAAAATACAGAATAAACAATGCATGTACTTCAGAATATAGAAATACATAAAATACACGTGGAAAGTGTAGTTTTCACAGCTTTATGAAAGGCTGAGAACAAAGGGGGTGCAAAGGAGAAGATTGCAACTGAAGAGGTCTTCTTGGCCCAGGTAGCGTGGGATTCTAAGCAGGATTTCCCTACCCAAAAAGTGCAAATTAAGCTTTATGAATAATGAAGACTTGATCACAATTCTGACATACTAGCACATCAATAAATTTGATATGAAAATGTTAATTTAAGAAAGTTAAATTAAATTAAATTAAATAAGCTTTGGGTGAGGAAGCTGCAGAGAAGTTATCCTTCCTTCATAAATACTATACTTATATCAGGATCTACTCCTATTTCTTTCCAATACTGGGAGAAAACAAGCAATACACAATTGGCTTATTAGTATATATTAGAGAAATACAATTCATACTGTACCATAGACTAAATGTACTTTATTGATTAACAGTAAACAACTTACCATCCTTTTAATGCAAAACATACTGCTTAGAGAACTCATTAAATTTTAATGAGTCCACATGAAACCGGTAAAAGCATTCAAGTTTCATTTAACTGGATTAGATTGACTGGAAACTATATCAGACCCACATTAGTATGACGTTGTAGCCTTTCAGTCAAATTGTCTCCAAGACAATCTGCACATTAGGTCATATCAAATAAAATTGGAAAACTATATTGTCTCCTGTGAGAATAATGGACTCTGCCATTTCCATCCCTCCCCCTTCCTTAACCAAGCACCATACAGATGTTTTCAGACAGTAACTCTTGGAATTCCCAGTCAGCACAAACAAATGGCATGCCAGTAGTTCTGCAATTCTTCACTCTAAAGTTAGACAAACAACTGACAGTCATTGAAATTCTAGCAATGTGTCCAATAGGAGTTACAAAACCCAAGACAGAGACAGGTCAGAGATACAGAGTATAGGCTCACAAACATGCATGTACCCATAAAAAGCTTGGGTGCTGCCATTAGAGACTTTTGAAAAATTTCAAATTGTAATTGTTAATGAAACTGAAGAGTAACCACAGCAATCAAAATAAAATTGTTGGTCTAAAATGGTTAGCACTTCCCCATTTTGAGATTGGTATGCAACTTGGGACTCCTCCTGGAAAGATGACAGCTGTGATCAAGATCTTTTGTATCAGTTCATTTTATGTGAAAGTTGCACCCTTTTCTCAACTGAGAAGTCCTTCAGGTGGATCAGTCTCAACCTGATCATCTCACAATTAGACCATTGCAGAGTCATTGAAAATGAGATGGTTGGCAAATAAATTTCACAATAAATAAAACTTTCCACATGGGGCTGCCCTTGAAAGCCACCTGAAAGCTATAGCTGATTCAAAATATAGCAGTGTAAGCAGTAAGGCTTGGTTTTTCTTATGCCCATGTATCACCATGAGAGCTGCTCTGCTTGCCAGTTCGCTTTCAGTTGAAATTCAAATTGTCACCTATAAAACTCTTCATGACATGCTGCTGTTAGTATTAAAAGGTGGCATAAAACTTATTTTACTTTCTGTAAAATGTTACACACACACACACTTTATATAATTATATAATTATGTGTGTGTGTGTGTGTAAATGAAAGTTAGAATATCAAACAATACAAAAACATTGTTATATAATTGTAATAAAACTGTTAATTATTCTAGGGTACCCATTGGAATCAGTTGATTTTAATGACCTTCTGAAATGCAAGAAGGGTACGAGTGATCATACATCTAGGAACTGTGTATTACTCATTGTGGATATTATCATTGAAAAGGCCATGTTCCTAGTCTAAGCTTCTTCACTTCCCATGGGGGCAGGATCTTTAACAAGCCCTCTCTTTATATGCAGTCTTGACTGGTAGATAGTCTGGGCAAGATAGTCTCCAGTATATTGTCTATGGAGATTCTCAGTCATCCAGGTCATAGTTGTCCCAAAGGTGCTTTTTCAAGAGGCAATTGGACTTTCTTGTTTTTCTTCCCATCAGGAAAAAATTCAGCAGTGCATCTGCATTTAAAAGACAAAAGCCACTCCTTTGAAGACATCAATGTCCACATTTTGGCAGAGAGGACTGCTTCTTTGAAAGAGGGGTCAAAGAAACTACCTATGTCAAAACTGAAAGCCCACTCTCAACAGAGGGGAAGAGATATGACATCATCTATCTCCAGTCTAACATAGTCCTTTCAACAGTTCCAAAAAGACTCCACACTCATTTGCACTACTCAGGTGATCCTGACAACACAGATAAATCACCAGGTGGCCTCAACAACTCTCTTAAAAATGCAAATGATCAGCTACCTGCAAAGAGTATAAATCCTTCCATTCCCCACCAATCAGTCAGAGCTGAAGACACTTCTTGGATGAGAAGTGAAATGTCTTCAAAGAAAAACAAGGACGTCCAGTTGCCTCTTGAAAAAGCACCTTTGGCTCTCCAGTATATTCTACTTCCATGCCATAAAAATAACAACTAGAATTTTGAATCAATTATGAGCACATTCAGTTGGGTCCAGAAACCTACTGGTAACCAATGAAGCAACCTAAAAATAGGTTTTGTTTTCCAAACCACAGAAAAAAATATGTATAGCTCAGGGTTAAACTGTGGAGTCCTTGGTGCTCTCTGAGTTTGGTTCTTTTCTTGCAAATGTCTATTACCCAACTAGATATGGAATACAAATGGGAGTCAAAAGCTTCAGAATGCACACAAATGGGAGAAATGTGCATATAGGGCAAACCTCTAACAAAGAATTTTTTCTTCATGAATGCCTACGATAGCATGTCCTGCCTACCAGTGTGAGATACAAACCTCCAATAAACTGCACTGAAGATGTTACCTAGTTCCAAACTATTTTAAATTGTTTTATTGATGAAATATAACAAAAAGACAACAGTGATAACACAATAAAAAGTAAACACAAGATGATTAAAATAAACTAAAATGTAAGCAAGAAAAAATTAATACTACCATGTTTCTCAGAAAATAAGGCTGGGCCTTATTTTCTTTTGACTTAATTTCTCTCCCCCCCCTGTGCGTACCCTCGCCTAGAGCATCCTGCGGGCAGCCACACCTCGCCACCAGCTTATGCTGCATTCGGGCTGCTGCCATTGGGCAAGACACAGAGGCCAGAGTCCGTGATGGAAACTGCGGTGCGGCAGTAGCAGAGAAGTGACCCTTCCAGCAGGTGGAGGAATGGTTCGAGCGCATTCCTCCACCGGCAGTGTTTCAGCCACTTCTCGGGTGGGGGAGCCGCCTCTGCAGCTTCCACTGTTCCTCTCTTGCTAGCGCCGTCTCCAACAACAGTGGCAGCAGCGGCAGGACAGACCCCGCTGCTGATGAGAACCACCTGCCCTCCTGCAGGGGTATCACTTTGCTTGACGGCGGCTGCATCGACAATGTCCTGCAAGTCAGTGAGTCATTCAGGCTTCGGTGGGTGGAAGTAGCGGTGGGAGGGTGATGCCAACGTTTCTCTCTCCTCCCCCCCATGCCTTGCTTTGCTTCCTGCCCCAGAACTTCAGGTCGTGGTCTTGTCCCCTGTACAGTCGTGCGCTCTCCTCTTGCTCCAGCCACCCGAACCCCCCCTGTGGACCTTTTCCCCCCTCTTTAAGTTTTTTTTACTCTCATTCCCTCCTTCACTTGCCTAAGAATACAGACTGGCCGGGCAGCTTCCTCTCCCCCAGTAGTTTTAAAAAGGGAACCATCTATCCTTTTGCCAGGAGAAATCCAGGAGGTGGATTTCCATTCTATTTCTGTCCTTCAAGGAGATGAAGGTGGGGAGTGCATTTAAGGGGGTGCTACCCTCCCTCCTTTGGGAGAATCCTCTGGGAAGCTTGGCAGGGAAAGAAGGAGGGAGGGTAGCTGACATTTACGCCGCCGCTGCCCGCCCGCTGACCCAGTGCTTGGCAGGGATAGGGAGCCCTCCACCATGAGCGGCCGTTAGGAGTGGCTGGTGGTGAGGTGGGGCTGCCTGCAGACCACTCCTAAGGGCAAGTTCCCCCCGCCCTTCCCCCCCATTTTGCATGTTTTAAATAGGCCTAAATTTTGGGGGAGGGGCTTAATTTCACCTCATGCCTTGAAAACATGCTGGGCCTTCCTATGGGGGGCGTATTTTTGGAGAAACTATCTAGTTTACATACTAGTAAATCTAGACAACATAGAAGTAAATTACTTCATTTTTTTAATTTTTTGGAATAAACATTTTAAACAATGGATAAAGAATGCATCTTCTGCGTATAATTTTCTTTATATAGAATATCTCTTTGAAAAGCATCAAGTTGGGTATAGTTTCTAAAATGTCAAATTGTATATTTTAGAATTGTAGTACAGCAATTTATTTAGAATTTCAAACTTCATTTCTTCAAACTTATGTTAACATATGTAGTGACTTGAAGCTAGAAAAAAGCTATAGCTGTACATAATCAAGCTCATACAAAACTTTAATTTCTTACAAGATGAACACCAAAAATCTGGTATTCAACCTTTTAAAAGCATTCTTTGAGGAGTCAATAAACACAGCACATTTTAAATAGATTATCTTCCTCATTCAATCAGATTTTATGCTTAAAACTTGGACCCACTGATTTTCCAAAACTCCCGCCCTCCCTCTCCCTCCAGCCTCTCTCTCTCTCTCAAATCTTAGTCTATTTTTTATTTGTGGTAAATTGGATTTTTATTTTGTTTTACAGAACTATTAAAAACCATAATATTCTAGGTACGTCTGAATTTATTAAAAACTTTGGGTCACATTGTTCTGTTAATATATGTTTAACTGTATATTCTGAGAAGCAAATGATTCAGATAAGTTAATCTAAAACAGCCTTTCAAAATCCATGAACTAGCCATTATGAATAATTTAAGATATTATTAAATATGCTTTTTTTCTTATTAACAATTTCTTTACCCATAAGTTACACATAACAGTTATGGGAATAAATTTGAGTAATCCCAATACCCATATATAATGATCACATGTACACATATCACTTAAAAACACTTTTCAGAAGCAATTTTATTTAGAATTTTTTTCTTTTGTGAAAAATTGCACAGCATTTTTTTACAGTACAGTATTATTAGCAACCAAAACTTTACAGAGAAGAAAAAGCTTTCAAAAACAAAAATGAGTATTTGCATGCTTTTTATTCAGATTCATACACAGAAATTTAAAAATAACAGTGATATATAAATATACACTTAACATAATACCAGATAAAAAGATAAACTTGAGAATCTCAACAGTTCTTTTGAGTATTTTCAGCAGCAGAAACCTGTATGTTATTTACTCAATGCAACACAGACCCGCTAACTATAAAGTTCTGTTCAGATACTATATTGCTGACTATCAAGAACTCCCATTGAAATGAGAAGATACTGGCATGGTACATATAATACGTTCCTCACTATGACAAGAGGCGGGACAGAGCAGACTCCAACATCAAGATTTCAAAGTGATTAAAGAAAAAGATTTCATCACACCAATCAACATACAAGGATTAGTAATACATTCCCTGGCACCAAACTGTGCATTCAGTCTATTCTGGAAAAGGTTGTACTCCCCACCAGAAAAAGTCAATTCACAGCTTGAAAAATGCTCTTGATCCTACACTGTTCTGCATTTTAGAAAGTACTGGCATCAAGGAAAGCTTTTGCACATCTATATTTAGTGCACAAGCTGCAACTATTCCTGAGCAGGATGTGATTTGATAGAAATTAGCCATGCTCTGGCTATTTGACATGTGGTTTATACAAGGCTACCCTTGAAGAAAACCCCAAAACTTGCACTGGTACAAAATCTGGCATCCAGTCTAACAGCTGCAGGTCATCAAATTCATATCACACAAATATTGAAAGAGTTCTTGTTCTGCTAATTGTTTATCAGGCTTAGGACTTGCTGTCTATGGTAAGAGATCCCTTGTCTCATTATGAACCAACCTAATTGCTAAGAATTGAAGGAGAGTGTCCTTGAGAATGCCCCCACTCAGAGGCAGGCTTGGCAGCAGACAGGAAAGGCACACAGAAATATCCTATATTAGTGGGTTACCACTTTCATATCATAAGAGCCACTGTATGAAAGAATTTTGCTCAAGATCAAAGAAGATTTGATCCCATTACAACAGAAACACTTTTCCCTAGAACAGGGGTCTCCAAACTTGGCAACTTCAAGACTTTTGGACTTCAACTCTCAGAATTCCTCAGAGCTATGCTGGCTGGAGAACTCTGGGAGTTGGAAGTCCACAAGTCTTAAACTTGCCAAGTTTAGAGACCTCTGCCCTAGAAAGACATTTTTATGTTCAGAGACATTCTATTACTATGTTTATGATTTACAGTACATTAATTAAAATTTTAAGGAATTGCAACATTTCAAATAGATTATTTCTTTTCCATTGCAGTACAATCCCTTCTTTAAGAATTATTTTTCATTACTCTAAAATAATGAAATGCACAATTCTGAAGTATGATTCTTACCTCTTGTTTTTACTGAAAGGTTTCTAAAGTGCATTTTAAAATTGTTTTCCATTTTTTCTTGTTTTGCTAGACACCATTCAGGTGACTCTTTAGGAAAAAGGGTATTGAAGACTACTGTAATAATAAACACATATCCAAAATAAGGTAAGTTGTTGTAGTTAATAGTAAAAATTAATTTTCCATTTCAATTTACCAATCTCAGTAATATAGTGAAATTTAGCTTCTAGGAAAGTTTCCATCTTATGCATCGTCCAGAAAAATGAATTAAAATAATGTAAGCAAGGAAATAATATCTTCAAGGAGGTCTCAAATCCAAACAGACCATCTCTGTGGTTGTTCACGACCTACGGGATACATTATTCCCAAGTGATAAAGAAATCTAAAGCATTGGAATGTATGGATTTCATATTTTCAACTGAGGGGAGGTAGAACATTCATATTTTCCCACACTAGAGAAATAGTCACCTATAATCTGCAGTTTTTTGCCTACTACTATTCTCCAAATTATTAAATTCAAATTATCCTACTTTGGACATAGTATGTTAAGACTCAGTTTTATGGAAAAGGGTGTAATGCTGGGAAAGGCGCAGCGAAAAAAAGGATGACCAGCAGCAATGTGGATGAATTCAGTTATAGTGGCAATGAGTGTACCATTGGAAGACCAAGTTAAAGACAGACCTTCATGAAGAAAATTTATATGGTCACCACAAGTCAAAAATTATTTGACGGCACATCATCCATCCATCCACCCACCTATCCATCCTTCCTCCCTTGAGAGGGCAAATCTAATGCTTGAAATGATGTAGGTCCATGAGAGGGCTACATTACTTGCACATTTACCATTTTCACACTGTCTACAGGAGGATAGCTTTAGGGGAAGAAGCAAATATCAAAAACTAAAAATCTTCATGCCAGAGGACTTAACTGTTTATGCAAACATGGATGGATTTGTATAAATTCTGAAAATAAGGCAGACTACATTTTCAGAAGCCTGAATTTTTAATTCTACACAAGAGATAATAGTCTCCATTGATTTCAGTAGAGGAGAAGAAATCCCCTTGGGTTCTTATGAACTGAAGCAAAAAACCGCACACATTTTCTTCTTTAGAAGAGACTGCACTTACAAGCATGCTGTTGCTTTCTCTAAATAATACAATTAGCAAGAATAATGTACATAACACCCATGTATAAAACAATTGAATTTAAAATACTCCTAAAATGCAAGCTTGGCATAACACCTTGTGATGAGGTCCCAAATATTCTGGATTTCCTCTTACAGTGCCCAATGAAAATCACTGGCTGAAATCCAGGTTCTTAACCTGGCATAAATTCAAATTCTTCAATGGAGATTGGCTGCAGCACACTTGTCCTTCAAATCTCCCCAGATCTTTTTTTAATGTCAGCTTTCAATATTTCAAGATATTTAAAGTTCCCCCATAGTATTTTGTCCTTCTGACCTCAACTGCACTATGTTTCTATCATTCAGAAAAGCTATTTCTAAAAATAGTGTTGTGTGATCAGTGATATTTGAATTACTTTCTTGAAAATACTTTTGAAGCTCAGTCACTATGCAATTGTATTTAAAGTGGCTTATTTTAATATTTTAAATAAATGCTAATTGGTAGCTGTTTTCTAAATACTGTAAGAATGTTCAAGGTCACTTTGGGGCCTTCTCTCTCACTGCCTCTCAATTCAGTATACCTCTTTCTCTCTTGACAAAAACCCAAAGCATCTAACTTACACAATGACATTATTTAAAACATTACAATTAAAATAGCTATACCTTATTCATATTGCAAATGGAAGTGTGCCCATTAATCAATGTTTGAAAAGAAAAAGAAAACCTAGATTTTTCTGATGATTTTTCTATGCCTTCTTAAGACATGTTATTTAAAATGACTACTCTTCAGATTACACTTGGAAAGACCTACTTAAATGTAAGTATACATTTCAGAATATTCTTTTAAAAAGTTTATCATCAGAGGGCTATAGATCCTCAAATGTGTGATACTTTCTATAGTCATCTATAACTTAAATAAATATTTGAGTATTCAGATATATGGGCCTCATTGTCATCTATAACTCAAATAAATATTTGAGTATTCAGATATATGCCACATTGTTGTTAAGAGACATTATAATATCAGAAATAAATAACATCCACAGACCAAACTTTCTATTATTTATTTTATACCTGATTCTGCTAACATTTAAACATGTCCAAACCCTGAAAATTGAGAGCTAAATAGGCATTAGCCCTCCAAGAAAAGTTGTGAGTATAGGCCAGTAATGGTGAACCTTGTTGTTGTGGTGTGCTGAAAGCGCACATGTCAACCACAATGCAATGTGCCCCGCCCACCTGCATGAGCAACACCCCACCCCACCCCCTTAACTGCACTGCACATGCACATGCCTCCCAACTGATTTTCGGCCCGTTTGAGGCCTTTTTCACCCTCCCGGAGGCTTGAGGGAAGCTTCTGCAGCCTTGGGAGGCTTTAAAATGGGCCCGTTTTGGCACTTCCGGTATTTCAAGAAATCAAGAAAAACATTGCAAAAACCTGCAGGCAAACATTGAAATACTGGAAGTGCCAAAACGGGCCTGTTTTTCAGTCTCCAAAGGCTGCAGAGACTTCTCTTGAGCCCCCGGTAGGGTGAAAATGGTCTGCCCCAGGCTCCGGAGGCTGAAAACGGGCACCTCCGGTATTTTCGGAAGGCCTGTTTTTCAGCCTCCTGAAGCTGCAGAGGCTTTCCTCAAGCCTCCGGGAAGCTGAAAACTGCCTCAAACGGGCCAAAAATCAGCTTGGAGGAGCATGCATGCACAGTGCAGGTAAGTTTGGCTGGGGCTCGTGTGCCCACACAAATGGCTCTGGTTCGCCATCACGAGTATAGGCAGTCCCATAAATTGAAGGTACTGTACTCCTCTTGCAACAGCATCTCTGCTATTCCATTCCATTTTTCATTTTATGGTATACGAAATCTTGTTTGAAATTTGAAAACTGCATGATTAGATCACAATGCATTTTTAATGCTGTTAGCACACATTTTAAAAACTAAAAATGCCAATATGACACTCATTAAGATAGTTTAAGAATGTCACCTATGTTTTCTACTGAACCATGCTTATCACGTTGAGTGACCAAGATCAATATTTCTGAATAACTCATGTATGACTACAGTATATCACTCTTGAGCACAAAACTCTAACCAAAATTTCTGGAACTCCTTATTTTTAATGCTATGTTCCCATCATCTAGGTATAAGCTATAAGGTGCATTTCTTGGCAAATACTATATGCATGACACTCAGAAAGCAATGCAAGCAGTACCTATATGATGTTCACCTTAGCAGAACATTTTTTACACTGTAGTTGTGCTAATATGAATATTAAAATGAAATGTTTTTACTGAGATAGTGAGAAAATGATCAAATTATACTTTCTGTTGAAATGGCTAATTTAATTAAACTCCATACTTGATTTCCTAGGGGGCAGGGGGAGGTATTCTAGCTATTCTATTTCCATGTCCAACACAAAATTACATGCATAGCCTTTCCATGTAGATTTCTTCAGTTTTTAAAATTACTATGAGCAATGAATAAGTTATCCATTTCTCTTAAATAGATCTTAATTGTCTATTTAGATCATTTTTGGATAATCTTTGAATTGTGACTAACCAAACAAAGAAGGATGAGATGAAGATGCCTGTCTAAAAATACAACTATGCATAATGGGATGGTACCTATGACCCAGAGACTCCATGAAGTTCCAGCAACAGTCTGGGATGAACTGCATCCAAACTACCCTATCCTCTCTGCAAAAAGCCCCTGGTTAGTCAGCTGTCTGGGGCTGTAGGCTGCACTTAAAATTTTGGGCAAACTGCAGGAATACAGTAAAGAGAGTAATGATACAAAATAGGTGAGTATCATTAAACATAGCTGTAAAAAATGTTGCTAAACCTCTCAAACATCCATATCGAATGTGTTATCCTCCTGCTGTATTAACCTACAACCTAACTTCTAATGTATGGCCATTGGCTGTAGTGATTAGTGGTAACGGAGGTATCATTCAAGACATTTGAAGAACACTGCATTGGAAAAGCTTGTTCTACATGCTATTACGGATCATTTTTAATATGAATGCCTTCTTTTTCCTATGCCACTGAACAACTTTTCTTTCCATAACTTTCTTCAGCAAAGTGGAAAATTTGGACATATTACAGAAAGTCTTAGAAACAATCTAAAGTACACATTATTCAAGCAATGTAAAACTGTTGCCCACAGTAATCTTCAAGAGCAGAGGCTTCCAACCTTGGCAACTTTAAGCCTGGTGGACTTCAACTCCCAGAATTCCCCAGCCAGCCAAAGCAAAGCTGGTTAGGGAATTCTGGGTGTTGAAGTCCACCAGGCTTAAAGTTGCCAAGGTTGGAGGCCCCTGCTCAAGAGCAAACTACATGTTTGCAATTTGCACATACCACTACATAACTGGAAAACTCTTCTGTCTGCTTGTATCTTGGGCAATGAGTGTTAATTACAAATAATTTGCAGGATTTCTGCCATGAACTGAAATCAGTGTTTCTCAACCTTGGCACCTTAAGATTTGTGGACTTCGACTCCCAAAATTCCTCAGAAATGTTAAGAAATACTGACTTGAACCAATAGAAACCAAGCAAGAATTTTGGTTTCCACATTATAGTTCATTTTTATTTTTTGTCCATGCTGATGAATAATTACCATTAAGTAATTATTACATTAAATTAGTCTGATAACGTTCTTTGCATATCTTTTAGCACACTAAAAAGAAGCATTTGCTTCAACATAGAAATTCTGCAATGGAGTATATAGGGCTTCAAGTAATTAATGTTTTTTTAAATTAAGATGATAAATTTAAATGGAATTATTAGTCTCTGATAAATCCAGTAAATCATAAAAACTTTAAGTGAAAGTCACAACTATGTCTGGGATTATTAGCATGCTTCAGCAAGAAGCAATAATATGCTGCATGCAAATCAAATTTCTGAGCAAAATCTGTAAGTGTGAAAGTGGGAAGAATAAAATCAACAGCTCTAATGATAACTAGTAGCAACTCACCACCATAAACTTTTATCTGTAATTGAACTATAAATAGAGGCCATCACATGGTCCAAAGATCAAATGTATTTTTACTGCTCACTACAATCTCACTCTGCTTTGTAGTATGTCCCTTACAGAACAACTGATAAGCATGAAAAACTAATTGTATAACTTACTCTAAAAGCTTTCTTTAAATTTAGATTATATACAGAACTCAGTTCTCCACCCCACCCCACCCCAAAAAAACAAAAACCACTAACTCTGGGTCTTTTCCATTTTATCCTGCCTTTCTTAATTGTCAAATTGATGCTTGAAATTTTATCTTCCAAATAAACATTTCAAATAAAATAAGACAAATAATTTCAAGACCAGCTTAGTTATTTCTGGCACATCATTACAATTATTGTTATTTGGGCTGTATTATACCCCAAATAATATTTAGATGAATTATGCCTGAATTCATACAGATCGCCACATTTAAAAATATTTTAGAAATCAAGAAAAACATTGCAAAAACTTACAGGCAAACATTGCAATATGGACACTGGGCAAAATTAGTCTCAAGAGAAACTAAACATAGATACAACTCACACACTGTATGAATTGCTCAAATAAGCACTATGCTAACTTCTCTGCATATTCAACAGCTGGAGAATTGCAAGAAAACAGGGCATAAATTTGTTTGATATAAGTGTAATCTTTAATCATGGTCGGTATAAATCATAGTTTGAATATTAACTTAAACCATAGTTTTGCATTTTTATTTGGAGTTAGCTATATTTGCCTTATCTTACCAGTTTTTGATCTTAAAGGGATTTAATATCTGCTACCTACTTTATATCCAACTTATTATTTTTACTGTGATGATTATTCATAGTTGTTGGCTGAAAAATATATTTGTATATAGGATAATCTCTTTAGATTGGTATAGCTGTTTGTGTACAATTGGTCTGTGAAGATATATTGTAATTTCTCAACTCAATGGATAAGAATCTGTTACTGAAATATAATCAGTATTTCTCCACTAGAACATCAAAATGCACATTTATTATGCCTTTACAGTGAAATGCAGTATTGGAATTATAGATCCTATATAAAAAAGGAATGATTTAAAAGCCTTAAAATTGAATACTGACATAATATCTGATCAAAAATAGAATCAGCTGTTTATTACAACTTGCTGTAATTTCAAAATAAAGTAGACTATAGTGCTCTAGCCTTCTTCATTTGTAACCTGGCAATCTTTATCCATAAAACCAGTATGAAATTGTAAATCAGAATCTTAAAACACACACATACACTAACAGAGACTAACTTCAAGACTCTTGTGAATGATGAACTGCAATACAAAGAATTAGAAAACAACAGATAAATTGTTGAAATGAAAGAAATAAAGGAATAAAGTATCATTTTCTTCAACTACATTAATGCCAAAATGTGTATTTTCAAGACTGTTGCTATACTTGCATTTACTTGAGGAGTATTTCATTCACATCAACTAAAATGAATATTACTTTTGCTGCTAGAGAAATAGAATTCAAGCCGAAAGATACAAGATTAAGGAACTAGAAATATGACATGAAATTTTGAGGAATAGCTATATTCATGTTAAAATAAACCAAAAGGTAAAATAAAACAAAACCTAAGTCATAAAACATGATAATTCTATTACAGTACAACTACAGGTAGTCCTTGACTTACAACAATTCATTTAGTGATTCAAAGTTACAACGGCATGAAAAAAGTGACTTATGAGTTTTTCACCATTGTAGCATCATTTTGATCATGTGATCCAAATTCAGATGCTTGGCAAATGGTTCATATTTATGACCATTGCTGTGTCCCTAGGTCATGTGATCACCTTTTGCGACCTTCTGACAAGCAAAGTCAATGGAGAAGCCAGATTCACTTAACAAATGGTAACTTATCTATCTGCAATAACTCACTTAACAACTGAGGCAAGAAAGTTGTAAAATGGGACAAAACTCACTTAACAACTGTCTCACTTAACTGAAATTTTGGGCTCAATTATTGTCGTAAGTGGAGGGCTACCAATAAATAGGCATCATTTCATCAGAGGTATGAATGATGCTCTCAGTCAGTAGGTTTTAACACAACTATATGCATAATTTAAAAACAAAAATAATTGTTGGGCCCAAAGGTCTAAATGGTAAGCAAAATGGCTTTTGAAGAAAAACGTAAGCGTTTGAAAGACAGAAAATAGTTGTCATTCATAATCTTCCAGGGTTTTGCAATCAGTTATTAGAATAGAAGAGACTGTGGTTCTAGTTTCTTATAAATTAATATTAATGTGAAAAAAATGCTAATTTGCAGTCCACACTAAAGATTGTTTGGAGGTGTTTTGTTGGAGAATAAACAGTTTTCAGGTTTTAATGCTGCAATTTTTAAAATATCAGCTATACAAAATTTGTACACAATTGTACAACACTGAGTTGTTTTAGATATAGGCAGTCGTCGACTTACAACAGTGTATTTAGTGACTGTTCAAAGTTACAATGACACTGGAAAAACTGACATGACAATTTTTCACGGTTACAAATTTTGTAGCATCCCCATGATCATGTGATGCTTGGCAACTGGATCACCTTTGCAACTTTTGACAAGCGAAGTCAATGGGGAAGCTGGATTCATTTAACAACTGGGTTACTAACTTATCAACTGCGGTGATTAATTTAAAAATGGTGGCAAGAAAGGTTGCAAAATGGGGCAGAACTCACTTAATATAAATTTTGGGCTCAACTGTGGTTGTAAGTCGAGGTCTACTTGTATATGGCAAAAAATTCCTGTTTGTAAGGAGGAGGAGGGGTGGGCTATGTCCATCTTTTACAAAAAGGGAAATGCCCATTTTAGACAAAAACTTTTTCTCAAAAGCCCTGGATTATCATCCTGTGTTGCATTGCAGACAATGCCCTAATATCAAGTAGCCAATAAACTGGACAATAAATAATGCATTGCCACAGAATTAAGAACAGTGGGTACTTGCCTTCCATCCTTCCGAAGTGGGTAAAATGAGGACCCAAATTGTTGGGGGCAATATGCTGACTCTGTAAACCACTTTGAGAGGGCTGTAAAGCACTATAAAGCGGTATATAAGTCTAAGTGCTATTTCTATATTCCCCAGATACCTCATCTGATCCAAGAAGCACACAGAGGATGGGAGAAGAGTACAAAGTTCAAAAATTAGTCCAGGTTCTGTAATTTAAACTTTGAAGGATGGCCATTATATAATGAATGAATTAAATGTTACTATTATTAGATTACACCATCCTTTACAGGATAAAGGAGGAATGTTTATACCTAAAATCTTGAAAACAAAAAGGTCAGCAACAAAAAAGTCACCCCTAGGCTCTACACCAGGGGCGTCAAACTCAAGGCCTGGGGCCCAGATCTGACCCACAGGGTGCTTAGATCTGGCCCATGGGGCCACCCTAGAAACAACAAAGGACCAGTTCAGGTTAAGTGCAACTCTCCCAAGCTACGTTTTTGCTGGCTGAGGGTTGCAGGAGGCCATTGCAGCTGAAAACAGAGCTCAGAATCCTGTTTTCACTGGCAGAGTGCTTGAGCCACCACAGGTGCTCCTAACATGAGTGATGTCAAGCTGGCCACGCCCACTCTGGCCATCCACCTGCCCCCCAGGGTCAAACACAACCCTGATGCGGCCCTCAGTGAAATAGTTTGACACCACTGCTCTACACAAATTTAAATGCAATCTCAGTTACTATATCCAAACCACAAGTAGCAATGTTTCATGACGTTACAGACAGGGTCAACCCTGCTATTAGGCAGAGTGAAGCAACTGCCTCAAAAAGCAAATCCTCGGTGTCCTGAAAAAGTGGCAAGTGGTTAATTAATCAGTGTTATCTTAATTAATCAGTTTTATCGCCGTTTTTCCACAATGGTTATTGGTGCTGAGGAATTTGATGAGTATCATGGAGAATGTCTAGTTCAAAAGTAAATGGGACCAAACCAAAAAATAATACTGATTGAAGATTAAAACATTAGGTTGGAGTAGTGGTTAAGGTGTTAGTCTAGAAACCAAGAGTATCAGGCATACCATGGGCATGAAAAATTGGCTATGTGACTTTATGCCAGTTACTCTCAGCCCAACCGACATCACAGAGTGGTTATTGTGGGAGAAAATAGTAGGGGGGGGAGTATTAGGTGCATTTGTTCCTTTGAGTTATTTATAAAACGAATAAAGGAAGGCAGGATAAAAATCTTTTAAAAAATACTGGCATTAATTTACAGGGAGAATGGCTTTGGAGGACCACATATAAACTAGAAACTGCAGATTAGAGTGTTTTATACCTCTTATTATATATATCTCAATTGATCAAATCAGGACTTTGCACATACAATGTAGAAATGCTTTAGAACTTTAAAAAAAGCCATAATAAATCTAATAGGTTTTTTAAATAAATAGTACCATTTTGATTTTTTTTCTGTGTGAAACCAGATTCTGTCATCATAACTTTTACTAATGAATCTAGACATTTTTTATATTTTAGATGTAGTCCTGAGATAACAATTGCCACCAATAAGAAAATACATTTCCTTTCTTAAAGGACATGGCAGCTATCCTGGGTTCATCTATCAGTTATAATGTTCTCTGGAAACCTCAAATTTTGTCTACAGTTTGCATCAAATTTGCTGCTGTCATAAATCCCAGCATAACAAAGAGGACGCCAACTGTCATTATTGATTGTTGTAAATACTCTTTCAGATCAATTTTAATTCACTCCTTTGTTTAGAAGAAACCATTCCAGTATAACTGATATAAACAAATTATAAAAGCTTCTTAAACTTGCTGGTGCATAGACCTATATTTAAAATAACAGAATATTCCTTCCCTGGTTCCAATGTACAAACTAATCATTACATTTATACATCATACTAGGGTTGCTTAACCATGGTTTGTTGAATGGAGTCACAGATTATGGTCACCTAAGCCAAAACCAATTATGGATAATGGCTAAATCTGTCACTATATTTGTTCTAAAGATGACATTGTAGTTCTTTGTTGTTTAAATGGTCAGCAACAAACCAGCAGGATCAAAGGGGATCAAAGCATCTTACAAAAGCAGCCTTATGCAAGAATCAGAAGATATATCACAAATAAATCTTTTTCTCATTGTAGGGCCAGAAACTTGTGGTCAAACCTGTCGTTACATTAATTCACAGCCACTTAAATAAATCTCTATAAGAAATGTGTATGCCCATATTTGTCTTTGAGACAAGACTGTTAATGCTAAAACAGATCTCAATTTGTTAAAAACACAATTCCAGTGTATATGACTTCAAAAAACACATATACCCACATTATTGAGTGCATAAAATCCCAAGATTTGCATGCAAATCAGATCTTAAATATCAGATGTTTGTCAGTGCAGATCAATTGTATATTGCTAACTAACAATACCATCAAGTAGTCAGACTGAAACCAGCAGCTACTATTCAATTGTCTATGTATATTATTTCCCCTGAAAAAAACAGGATCTTGTGTCCTTTAAATGGAATTCAGAGACGGAGGATTACTTAAAACGATGTAATAAAGGATCAAATCGTAGATTTCAAGCAGTAATTCTAGAATGGCTTCTCTTTGTATGCTAAGCAGCAATAAATAGAAGGTTGCCTGTAGAACGGTGGCCTAAGTGTTCTTTTTTTAAAACCTGTTTTTGTTTCGAGAGAAACAGCCGTTTTTCAAAGGAGTTCGATCAGGGCACGGTAGTAGCGCTTGGCCTTTCTTTCCCTAGGAAGAGCCGACCTCGCGGATTCTTGTAGCAAAAGCAGCAGCCACAGATAATTTAAGTAAAAACTTCAACAACAATAACAATAACAACAAAAACAAAAAACACCCTGAAGGAAAGTTACCTCATTCCTGTTTGTAAACCTCTTGGCCATTTAAAAATCTCCGGATGACCAGGGCAAGGCACAGTATCAAGCCCAGCATGTAGCCGATGGTACCCGCAAACGTAGGCGAAGTGGGCGAAGGGCTTTGAAGAAAGTGCCGCAAGCCCTCCTCTACGTAGAACATCTGGTCGTAGATGCTAAGGAACGTGAAGATGTGGAAAAGCTGGTGGCTGTGGCCGATGATGTCGAAGAGGCCCGGGTGGATCCGCTCGGGGATCTTACTGACGTTAAAGAAAGCAGCCACCAGCAGCCAGAAGTAGCGGCGGTAGAAGTGCAGGAAGAGGGTGGGGTTGTGGTCCTGCAGGTCGAAGAAGAGGCTCTCCAGCATGATGGGGCAGGCCATGCTGAGCGGCATGACGAAGACGAAGGTGCGGATGGCGAAGGGGTAGGCGCACCACTCGGAGCGGCTCTTGCAGCAGGCCACGGTGCATGCCACGGCCAGCGCGAAGGCGACCGGCAACACCAGCGCGCTGTAGGCGGCGATGGGCGCGCTGCAGTCCACGTGCCAGCCCAGGCGCTGCTGCAGGTAGCGACTGAGCATGCGCGGCTCCAGCAAGCTCAGCTTGGGCAGTAGGTAGTAGTAATAGGCCACCGTGCTGGCGAAGCCGTAGTAGCTGATGGAGGCGTAGTCCAGGTAGAAGAAGGCGGCACGCAGGCGTAGCGAGAGGCAGCTGAACACATGGGCCGTGCAGCTCATGGCAAAGGTGAGCAGGACGCCCGAGGCGTAGCACCACAGCGGCAGCAGCGCGGGGTGATGGAAAGGCAGGTCGCCGGCCTCGCGCAACACCAGCAGACGGCAGAATTTACCAACGAAAAGCAGCAAAGGGATGAAGTGGGTCCAGAAGTTGAGCGTCTCGTTGGTGGGCTGCAGCACCGAGGCTAGGCATTCCTGCGCCGAGCAGTGCAGCCGCCGGTAGCCCGACAGGATGAAGCATTCCACGAAGTCGTCGGGCACCTCGTCCCAACGTAGCGTCCGCACGGAGGGCCGGGGCGAAGCCCGTGAAGCGGAGAGCAGAGGCCGGCCGGGGTGAGGGGACGGCTGCGGCGGGGCAACCCTAGGGGGCGCCTGGCCTTCGCCGCCCACGCCCGCGGGCATCATCCTCCGCTTCGTCTCGGCCTGCTGCCGCTGAGGATGTAGCCGCTGGCCGTCCCCGCCGGGCTGGCTGAGATGCTCCCCGCCTGCTTGCTGCTCAGAAAAGCGGCAGCAGCCAGAGCTGGGATTGTGATGTAAGCTCATAGCGGCAAAGCTGCTTTTCCTCCTACTGGAAGGGTTGCAGAGGATTTGTGCTTCAGAGGAGCAGCCGCGGCGGTGGCAGCCGCCTCCCCCTCTTCTTCCTCCTCCTCTTCCTCTTCTTCCACGGCCGCCTCTTTTTTCTCCTGCATCATTCATTACAGGAAGGACAGGAGGCGAGGAAAAGCAAGCTTGCTCACCCCAGCCAGCGAGCGGCAGCTCCTGTAGAGAGAAGCGGCGGGGAGCATTGCAGTCATTCAAGCCTTGCCTGGCGCGGTGGGCTCATGGCTTGCTGTCGCCCATTTAGATGCCCCTCTCGGCTTCTGTTTCTTCAATTCAGATCTAGGGAAGACTCCTTTTCCCACCTCCGTCTTCCTCAAGACACCCGAGCCACATTTAATGACCGTTACCTTTGGAGCAAAACTGCAGCGCCGCTCCACTCTTTCCAAAGGCAAGGACGTTCCGCCTTTCTCCCCGCCCCCGCCCTATCGGTGCCTTTTTCGAAATACGCGTGGTAGAATTATGGTCAAAGAATTCCCATCGAATTTTTCTTAACTTTTCACATGGATATTTGAACAAATTTGTTTTTGGCAAGGGGAAGGGAGTAATCCCACACTGGCATTTTAGGATTTAACAAAAGTCGATCCCGAATTTTAAAATACAAGGCAAGCATTTTTAAATAAACTTATTAAGAAAGATATCTACGGAAAACTCAGTACATCAACTTAAATTTGTTTGGCACTATTTTTTATTATATATATTATAATTTGGGTAAAAGGGCGCAATATATTGGAATTTCTGCTTTGTAGTGGCCAGTTCTTGGAACAACAAGCAGAAAATCCCAAAGACCCAAGGGGCAACTTTCAATATGGGAACACAGAAGCAGTTTGAACAAACAACAGAATGGCATAACAAATCTTTTGACAACCATTACAAATTTAATTGGAATTAAAACACACCCCAGCATTCTGGGCCAAAGTAATCCTTATATTCTAATTAACCTGTGGGTTGGCACTGGACTGTTCGATACTATTTTAAATTGTGGAAAAGGTTGGCATAGAAATGAACTGTGTGTAAACTTTTGTAAGTCCCATTGGATACAAAACGCCATATATTGAAGTGGTGCATATCATATTGATAATTCTTAGGCGGATGATACATTTATCAGCTGTGCAGTGATGCAATTAGATAAAATAAACTTCTCTTGCTATTGACAGCTTTAAAAATGAATTAATAAGATCTATTATCTCAATACTATACAGGCCAATTCCTTGGATTTGGAATTTTTGTCTCCATACTATGCGAAGACGAAGTGTTTTAGATTAGTGAACAGGGACTGTTGCACTGCAGTTTTGAAATAATTGGGATAAAATAAGGAATATAACTAAATTAGTTTTTAAATGTGAAGATACAAAGTGTATGTGTAGAAGTATGTTTGTAAAATGTTTTAAAAGGCACGGGAATATTATTTACAAAAGGAGATTTGAGTTGACTAAATACATCCCTAGTAGAGCCAGAAATTTTGATGGATGGAAGTGTTGAGCTATTCTAGAATGATTCATTGCCCTAAGCAATTGTTAATTTTAATTGCGATTTGTTTGAATAAACACAGTTGGATTCAAGCACTATTGAGGCATAATTTTCATTTTATACACCACTATGATTAAGCTATAGGCCCAAACCAAATCATATTTTTGTTTAGTGCTGTGTTTCTCAAACTTGATAACATTAATTTGGGTGAATTTCAGTTCCTAGAATTTTCCAGCCAGCAGCCTCCCTTGGGAATTCTAGAGGTTGACATCCACACATCTTAAAGTTACATAGTTAGAAAACATTGGTTTAATGTAATATCTAAACTAAACTGTTTCCGAAGGCCAAGTGATTTAAATGCAATTTCACACCTATTGGCAGTCTCCATTTCCTCCTCCATGCCATCCTACACTGATTATAGTTCTCAGTCTGTATGCCTGATTGCTGCTGTGCCTGTTGTGTCTCATTTTCTTTAATCCTAAAGAAATGTAACAGGAACATCTTGACTAAATCAATCTACAGTTTAGTGCTCCTATGACAGCTGTATTTATTCTGACTCAGGTTTTAAAACATACCAGTAGTTCTGCAAATGTATGCTTTATCTCTCTTCTAACCAACCCTTTATGACATGGAGAAAAATGACAAGTGCAGGATATTCTGTCACTGGGCTGGCCTTTTTGTTACCTGAAATGAAATAGGAAATGACACTTTCTGAGTCATAACAAGTTTCATACAATCCAAGGTAAACTATTTTGGAATCTGAGGCATAAAATCTCACAAATCTCCCTCTCCATCCTAGCAGTAAAAATGGAATTAAATATTAAATAATTATCAGTTTTCTCCCTTTTCATGATACTCCAAATCCATAATTTGAGACCTTTTTAATTATTGGGCCATCTGAATAGATCGTTAGGAATCTTCTCCAGGAATGGGTGTCTTCCCCCAAAACAATTTATTGGTCTTAAAGTATTTCTGTTAATTTTTGTGGCAAAAATCATTAAATAAAAGATAACTTACACAATAGTATAGCAAATTTTAAGTTTGAAGAGTTCTAAGGATTATTTATATTGGCTGAACATGTATTATTACTTATATCATTTTTTCCCATTATATCAATGATTCGACATTCAGTCAAAGGATCAATGTACTCTAGAGGTTAGAGTATTATTAAACGGGAAACAGGAGGGCTCAGATTAAGCATCACTTTCTGTTATAAAGCTAATCTCCACCTGTAAATTACAAGAGGTCACTGATACTCCACAGAAACTTGAAAGACAATTCCAGTTTCTGGAGGGCCTTAGATTGTCTATTCCCAGTTTAGACTTTTACCTCAGCTTCCCCTGCCTGATGCTTTCCAAATATAAAGATTCATATTGTTAACTCTGTGGTTGCTATTTTTACATCTTAAAAATTTAGGACTCTTTTAGGGATATAAATCATCCTCCAGATGTTTGGGCACAACTCCCTTAACCCTTATCATAACCCATGGTCAGAAATTATGGCAGTGTGGTCCAAACTTCAAGTTGCTTTCTTTTGGGCTACAGCATATAATGTATGAGGGGATGGGGGAGAAGCGTACAAACTAGTTCCCTTGCATGTGTAGTTTATAGTAGGCTTCACAAAACCCTGTGAGGTAAGTTGGGCTGGGAGAGTGACTTTCTGGCCCAAAGATATCCAGCTAGCTTTCATGGCTAAAGTGGGCCTTGAACTCACACTTTCCTGCTTTCTAGCCTGGTGCCTTAACCATTAGACCAGTATAATTAATAATATTTATACTATGTCATATGTAGTTAGTTCAAGAACCAATGGAATAAAATTGTCCATAAAATTGTCCATTTCAATTGATGTGAAGGCAGTTCAGTAATTGTCATTAAATACAGCTGTGTTACAGTAGTCTAGTTTGGTCTCATAGAAGGAAGCAATATTTTTTGTACTCTGCATTTCCAACTTATCCATAGATAAGAGATACCTAAATATGTAGCATGTTTTTTTTGTAAATTGATGTACTACCAATATCAGTATGAAGATAATTATTACTAGATTTATTTTGAAAGAAAACTATTACTGGGTGCAATTGATGTTCAATAATATGTCCACTAAAGATGAATAATTAAATATTAAATTGGAAATTATAATGTGGCACTTAGTCAGGATGCTACAAATTTGTAAGAGTGATCCTAAATCAGTCCTATATAAGGTACATTAGCATTACTTTATCCATAGGGTAGGTGGGCAAGATTGAGGTTAGAGAATTCATGGCAGTATCAATACTTACATTGTAAACTACACAATTCACAATTCAAAACTAATCTAAGGTAGTTAATTTCCTATTATACAAACTAGATTCACAAAGCACAATTGAAGAAGATACAGATAGAGTTACCTAAGGCAAAACCAACAAACCACACAATTCTTTAGTTTATTGTGTAAAGTGAGCTATTAATTTATGACTTAGATTGTCTAATCACCCAATATATTCAATTAATTATGAGTTTGTAGATTGTTTAAACTTGATTCTTATCATAATGCATTATTATTACCTGTTTAAAGAAAGGATAATTTGACATTATAAAGGCAACATGCTTTTTTAGACCCCACCTCAAAATTCTTTGTTTATGCAAACTAGCCATCACAGGGTAGAAGTTTGCCTAACAAATGTAATGCATGGATCAGATCATCACGACTACTGTTTACAATTTCTGACATCGCTCAAGCATATTTCCTAATTGTGGTTGTTAAAAAACAATCTGCTAGACAATCATAATGATACCCTACTCATATTAAATATCAAAAATCCCATTTAAGTATTGCACAGATGACTGCCCATAATCAGCTTGACCAGAGTAGTATTTATAACAAGTACAAGATCCCTTTGCAGAAGGAGAAAAACCTGTAGCTTCAGTGAATCATAGGAAGTTTTGCAAGATAAAATTCAATTCAAGTACTTCAACCTACATATGTGAATTGGTGCAGCCCATGGACACACATAGCACCATCACTCCTTTTGTAAACCTCACTTCCTGGAATTGGTAACATGCACATGGAAACACTGGTGTTTGTTAAAATTGTATCAGAGCTATCTGACTTGTATCTAAAAAACACAAAACATTAATACGATTAACAAGAAAGTGCCTCATTTAAGTTGAAGGAAAACTTTGGTTATATCCTAGGAACATATTCTCTAACAAAAGGATAGACAATGTTATATCCTCTGGTTGTTTTGGATTATAGTTCCAATAATCTGTGAATGTGCTGTGCTGTATTTATAAAAATTGTTAAGCCAATCTCTGGAGAGTATCACGTAATCTGTTCCTTCTTTAATATGACTATAATAATGTAATTCACTATTGCTAATGTTCTTAGAATATATAATTTTAAACGGAAAAATCCTACAAGCTTTGTAATAATTGCATCAAGTGAAAATTGACTAAGAGTATCCAGGGAAGTTGCAAGTTTATCCCCAAAATATATGCCAACATGTTTTAAATTCCTTTATTAAGGAACATTAAAATATGGGAGAGTGGCCTTATTCACTTACCAGGAATGAAATATGCAATTCAAATATAATCTTAATAGATTATATATCATCTATTTTTTGTGCAATGTACTTTTTCCCATGGTTTCTGGAGATTTTAGAATCACCAGGAGTTGAGCTTAATGTAATGAAATCTGCATTTTATGGCATGTAGTCTCAATTTGTAGAGAAATGAACAATCCTAAAATGTAATGCAAAATTTCAGGGTGTCTCAGAGAAAACTCATTCTTTCAGAAAGGCAATTAATTGCAGGGGAGAGCAAATTCACAAACAATGATTTCAACCTCTGTTTAAGCTTATTGCTCAATTGTATAGTTCAGCTATTGTTTACAATATATATTAATCAGTATTCGCACTGTATCTTATGCTATTGCATATGAAGATCCAGAATAAATCCCTGAAAAGGAAGTTAGGGTGTTCTCTCCTGACAATATTCATGTAGATCCATTTATCATCTTCCTTGCAACAAACCAGCAAGAAGGTTGGAAGGAGACCTCAGTTCATCATGGAGGAAGGACAGGTGAGTGATAGAACCAAGATGAAGGAAGCTATTGCAGAGCCAAGATCTGATAATAAAAATCAGTTGATGCAAAGGGCTCAAAGCAGGAAGGAAACATTACATGTGAGTTATGGAAACATTTGCATAGTTATATTTATCTAAGTCAAGTCTCACATAATCCAGGGAGTATCATATTCTATACCAGTTCAGCTGATGACAACTTAAGGCTGTCTCCCTCACTGGCTGTTGGTGTTGCAGGGCAAGACCTTTCTTAAAAGATCAACATACATTGACCTTCCCTTGTCCTTTTCCTAATGAATGAAATATTTTCCTAATGAGTAAAATATTAAGTTGATGTGTTTAAATGGGATAATTACATGCAAGATTTCAGTTGAACTCAAAGGATATAAGTTTATGATCAGAGGGAATAACCATCAAAGGCTTATAGTGTGATATAAAGGGCTGAATTTTGATCACAACTGCAGTTCTCAAGGGTGTTGAGTAGAAGGCAAAGCTGTCACTTTATCTGATTACTAATTGTAGGAACAGCAACCACAATATAGATAATGTGAGAATGGTTAGACAGTTTATTTAAATATTTCTTCCTTGTTGCTTTTAATCATGTATTTTAATACCTTGCATCAAGAATATATTGCATAATGACCTATTTTAAACCTTTTAGAAAATTATATTAAATTATATAGAGATTATATTTGAGTATGGAGTGAAGAGCCATTCCCCACATTCGCTGATTTTTTTAGACTCTAGGCTAGCGGCTTATCCTTTTGAGATTTTCATCTTCCAGAGAAAAGTGAAAGGATGGGGGATGGGGGCTGCCTGTGGAAGTTTCTGCTCCTGCAGCAAATTGCTTGCTCAGAGCTATCCATGGTGCTGCTGTGCTATCCCTATATGGGTTTTTAAACTTGACAAATTGTAAATTCCAGGCTTTTTGTAGTTAAAGAATAGGTAGTGTAATCCTAATTCCTTTAAGTAATTCTGTTTTATTCTTTAGCGATAAATATTAACCACAGGGGAAGTAGGTACAGGTCCACAGGAACCAACGACTTCAGAGTATCTATATTTAATAAAGGAGTAAAATAATATGAGAAATGAACATAGAACTCTTTGAAGATGCACAAGATTCAAGACAATGTTGTAAGCTACTCAGTGTCGTCTCACACTGTGACATGAGTGGCATATTTGATAAAATATAAATTGGTTGAATAAATAATTATTGCTCTTTATGACTCAAAGCAGCCTTTTCTAATAAGGCTAGAAATTCTGGGACATATAATTGTAGGTTATCAGGTTATGAAAGAGTGAGCAATGGATCTTATTGATATTAGACACTACTTTAAATTAAACATTACATTTGTTCTTTGTTCAAGAGCAAGTTGATATAGCAAGCAGGGCTAGCTCTTATTTTTAATTAACAGCCAATGTGACTAGCTTACCAATCAATTTTGTGATGATTGGCAGATCAATACAATAACATCATTAAACATTAAAATTGCATAGGTCCAAGTGGTGGTGAAATATTTGCTGATGAGGTATTATAAGGAACCTTTTTGTGCTCTTCATGTTCTCATGGGAATATGAAAAATAAAGGATTGGAGCAGAGCAGATATTTTGCCTAGTCTGAAACTGGTGACTTCTGACTTCCTATTTCACTGTGCCTTTTATTTTGAACAAAAAGTTTGGAATACACAATAAGCCCACTGATGGTGAATTTTAATGCACAGCAAATCTATTACATCCACATCTACATTGTTTTATCAACAGGGATAAAATGCAAAACAGAAAAACTTCCAACACTAACAACCAAAAAGGAAAAATGTGTACAAAAAAGGGAAAAAATGATCCAAATATCAAATAAATTTAACATTAAACAGACTTCATCCTGACTGGATGCTGAGAAAAAACAAGAAAAACTGATAAATTCTCCTCCCCTTTACATTATGAGTCTACAAATATTTATAAGCTTTTCCCCAATTTAATGAAAATACTATATTAAATAAATGTTCCAAGTGAGGGAATCTTTATTTGATAAATTGACCCAACATCTGATCATAGTATATTTGTAAAACAACAACAGTCAATAAATTAATCCAAACATTACACTAATGTTCAAATCCCCATGTCAGCCATCTGTTACTGTATTTAACATGTAGAAATTCCATAGCTTCCAGTGTCTTATAAAGCTGTCTACTCAAGTATCTCTAATCAAAGCAGTTAGTTTCACCATCTCTGCTAGTTCAGTCAATTTTAAAATCCATTCTTCAACCATCAGCACCTCTTTTCCTTTCCAGTGCTTGGCAAATACCATCCTCACAGTGGTCACCATGTGGAGAAACCCATATTGTTTTTCAATTGGTTTGCCCATAATACCTAAGAAAAGCTTCAAGTTTTATCAGTATTTGTTTCTTAAATATTTTCTGCATTCTCATTATTGTCTTTATCTAATATGTTTTCACATACTTGCAAAACTACCACATATAATAAAGTGAGCCAGTTTGTTCTAGTGGTTAAGGCTATGAGTTTTAGTCCCATCTTAGCCATGAAAGCCAGTTGGGTGACCTTGGGGCAGTCACTCTCTGTCAGTCCAACTCTCCTCACAAGGTTGTTGTTCTGGGAAAAATAGGAGGGAGTAATAATATTAGATTGCCTTGAATTGTTTGTAAAAAATAATAAAGATGTGATATAGATTAAATAAATAAAATAATGGTTGAACACATAAATGCAACAGAGCACGATCCCTCCTGAAGTGCTTAAATCTGCACATAAGCACTATTTATCCTACTTGTTCTGTGGACTGAATATTGTTTGTGAACTCTTTGTTGCCTTGCCTACCTGCTAAGAAAGATCCAACATATGTATTATTTAAAATGGTTTGGTTAACATACACAATTTTTTGATTTTGGAATAAACCCATGTTGCAGACTATACTTAATTCATCATATACCATGATAACCTATGGCTTGTTTATTCATGGTTTGATTAAACCACAGTTGGTATCCTTATGTCTTACAAACCATAATGCTGTCTTCATACACACAATATTAAACAACTGCAGTGTTATGATGCTGCCTTCAAGACATTTAATAGGCTTTGTCAAGCAGGAAGTTACATTTTTCTAAAGATGAACATAGATATTTAGGTGACTTCCCTTCTGAAAATTCATGTTTTTGCACCCTCTAGTGGCAAAGAGCCTCTTAGGACACTGCCTTCAAAGATTTTGGTAACACCATACCCCCACCCCCACCCCCGCAATGTTAATATATGGAAATGGAAAACTGATGAGTAGAAGCATTTCCTTTATTAATTCTTAAACTACGGAAAGAAAAATGTAAAATTCCATAGAACAGTCTTCTTTAAGTATAAGTGCTAAAAGAAGATGCTGAAAGTTAAATGAGAATTCTGTATTTGTTAGGCAAAATCAAGATCAGGCTTTTCACTCATATTATTCCCTAGATTGCTATGATCTTTTAGTTTTCCCACTGCTCCTGTGACATGTGTAAGTTATTTGATCTTTTTAGCCAGAACAATGAATTTGTAATCTGATTAAGGCAGCTGGTGCTTCAATCTTGTTTTGTTATATATAGCTAATACTGGAACTAGCATTTTGGATTGTAACTGCACCAACAAAAGCCATTCTTTCAAGCCATTATTATTCACCAAGCTTCTAAGGGAGGAGATAATTTCGCCTGGCAGTGGTCTCTAAGCTATATGTGAAAAACAAGGGTATTGTATGTTTTGACTAAGAGATTTTTAGGGGTTACTTGGTGCTTGCTGTGAATATCAAGATGAACTGGATAGCTCTTTAATCAGACCGTTTTTTTTTTAAATAAAAAAGGGGGAAAGATGAATGTCAGTGTCTCACTTCTGCAGCATCTAACATTTTCTTGTCTATCCTTTATTTG
This sequence comes from Naja naja, assembly GCA_009733165.1. NCBI lineage: Eukaryota > Metazoa > Chordata > Lepidosauria > Squamata > Elapidae > Naja > Naja naja. The sequence goes on from CM019151.1 coordinate 155,658,628, forward strand.
TTAAATTGTTTGAAGTTGAAATAACTACATGCTGTTTTGTAATGTTTTACTGGCTTAAGAGATATTTCTTTTGTATCCTGCCTTTCCTCCAAGCATTCAAAATTATGTATGTTCCATATCTTTCTATTTCTAGCAACAACCCTATATATGAGAAAGAATGACTATCTCCAAAATCAAATGTGGCTTTGGTGAGTGTGCACTTGAGCATGAGTCCCCTAATATTAGTTTGATGCCTTAAACATCATACATACCACTATGCCTCTTTCACCTCCTGTCATAGAAACATGTTTACTATGTGTTTTCTTGTCCATATTTTCAGAAACATGTCACTATGCATTTATTGGAAGTAAAATAATTTCATCTTTTAAACTGTAGAGGAAGCAAGATTTCAAACTGAAACATGTTGGGATTAATTGGCAACAGTACACAGGATCGCAATTTTCAGTATTTCTTGAAATGCGAGTATCTTCTATAATGCTACGTTCTTCCAAGCTGCATTCCTAATGAGTGAAAATATATCCCCTTAAAAGTTACCAGTAGAGAAAGATTGTCCTGTGAAAATAATTATACGCGCAGTCGTTTGACAGTTCTTGATACTATTCAGTGGTGTGCAATACCCTTTTCCGGTATTGAGCCCTCCAGATGGCTGGGGATTATGGAACCTAAAATCTAATACACAAGAGTAGAGTTGAGATGCATAAGATACTGAAAGGATAAAGAAGAGAGAGGATTATAAGAAACAAAGGAAATTGTCGGTTTTTTAATGCATAATTTTTCAGTTTCTCTGAAAAGCAAAGGTATGGGTTTTTTGCGTTTCGCTTCGTTTTCTAGAGAGCTGACCGCTGAATCGAAACTTGGTGGGGATCAACGTTCACAGAAAGCCACGACGCCCTTGCGTCTCACCAAACTAAACCAGCGCTTTCAGCGCAGGAAGGGCGCTCTGACGCACACCTCCACCCCCCGCCTTCCGCCCCGCAGGAAGAGGATAGAGGAGGAGTTCAGTTTGTCGCACAAGGCTTTCCAATCGTCAACATCTTCCCGCCAGGCGATCGATTCATCATGCCTTCTTCCCCCTCTTTCCCATTGGAGTCCTCTATTTAATCGGTGGAGTCGGTGCTCGATTCTCCTCCGCTACGGGTTTGAGCGGGGGAGAGAAGCAAGATGGCGGACAAGACGCCAGGCGGTTCGCAGAAGGCCAGTGGGAAGGTGAGGCCGTTTGGAGGGGAGGGGGCCAGTCGTATTAGTCGCGTTGCGATTCCGAGAAAAGCGGGAGGCCCGAAAGAAATACATTTGATTATCTGCAAAAGACTTCTGAGGAGATGGCTTGGAGCCGCGTGCCGCGTCGGGGAGGTGGTGCGCAGGCAGGCGAGAGAGCAAACTCGCAGATCGGCTTCATGGCCTATTCTTGCCGCTTCCCCTCCCTAAAATCCAGCCGATAATAGAACTCGTTGGATTGAATGGGAAGATAAGAGGAATTGCGTGAATTGAAAATAAAAGCCCGAGTCACCCCCTTCTTCCTCCTCCTTAATTATTTTGCCGGCGACTTGAAAAAGTGTTTCTCGCTTCTACTTTCTCTCATCTGCTCTTCTATAATGTAATCCAGCCTTACCCAAACTAATGTCTTCTGGGTGTCATGGATCACAGTTCCCATCATCCTGTGGCTATGCTGGTTAGAAATGGAATGCCTTGTTTTCTCTGCAGTATGCGCCTAGGAGGCAGTAGCTCTGTGGGATTTAGATTAAAACATTTGTTTCTTCTGCCTAATTTATTAAATCAATGTCCAATTCGAAATTAAATGTTTCTGAGAAATCTAGGGTAGTTTACAAGAAAACTGCAAATACAGTTGTTATAAAGCATCACCAGCAGTGCTTAAAACTATTAAAAGTGTGTATTTTAAGAAAGAAAAATAGTAATTTAATTAGTGCAGTTTGATCATGAAATGTGTTGTTATCCTACATGTGGCTGGCTGGACAGTCTGTCTGGAATTGCCTCTAAAGGGGTGAGGGTTGGATTGTCCAGATTTTCCTTTGGAGAAAGTTCTATAATTGGGGTGCTGCCCCTTAAAAGGCTCTGCTCTTGTCCACTGGTCTATAAACCAAACCAGCTAAGCAAAAAAAGTCATGATATCATGTGTATCAAGTTTGACACTCATGAGTGGGACCATCTGATCTTAGTGGATGGTAAACATGATTAGAGGGCTGCAGGCTAAAACATGGAAAATGGGGAATTGGGTTTGTCTAGCTTAGTGAAAAAAAGGACTAGGGGTGACATGATAGCAGTGTTCTGATATTTGATGGGCTGCCACAAAGAAGGGGGGGTCAACCTGTTTTCCAAAGCACCAGAAGGCGACAGAAAACAATAGATGGAAACTAATCAAGGAGAAAACCAAGCTAGAACTAGAACTAAAAAGATATTTCATTAACAGTGAAAACATCTAACCAGGCTTGCATTCAGAAGTTGTGGGTGCTCCATCACTGGAGGCTTTTAAGCAGAGATTGGACAGCTAGTTGTCTGGAATGATAATGGGTCTCCTGCTTGAGCAGGGGGTTGGACTAGAAGACCTCTAAGGTCTCTTCCAACTCTTATTCTTTTACAAAATCAAACTTAAATACTTGGAATCTACTTAAGTAGAATGTCTTTCTTTTTCAGAGCTACCTTATTTGCTCCCTTCAGCCTGGAAAGCTTAGTCTCTGACTTGTTCTTTATAGCATTCAACCTGTCATATGATATTTTCTCCAAATTGAGCACCCCAGTATTGTTTTTATTAAAATGTATATCTGCTAGTGGTTTTTGAATGCAATTGATACGACTAACTGAAATAAATATACTAAATGAAACAGAGCTGTGCTACTATTAAGTCTGCTTCATGGAAGATAGTTTGTCGCTGTGTAAGGCTTCATGCAGAACAAGAGTGTTGTATATTTGCTACCTGTTCAGGAAAAAAGTGCAATTGTGATTAAACATGTATTGTAGGTGTGGGGGAGATACTTTCCTTAATTCCTATACAGAAGGTGGTTCCTATAATACCTATTTCCTGTGTTTTTATGTTTAGAACTATAATGTAGGGTTTTTTGCCATGATCACATTTTCAGGCAAAAACAGTGCAGCTAAAATAACTTATTTCTGACTTGAGTAAGCGGCTAAGTCATTCAGAAGATCAATTTTTGGACCCTCTAAAATGTAGAATCTAAATGAGAAGTGAGAAAATACTTCTAGTGAGATGAGTGGTTGAAGTTGATTGATAAATAATTGGAACATTAGAAAAACATCAGGGCATTTGACTTTGATGTTAATCTTGTGATGTATCTAAAGCTTTTTTAAAAAGGTTTTTGCTTACTGTTTCTTAATTATTCAATAGATTTAGAAAAATAAGATGACCTGAGGGAAAAAAGGATTGTCTTTAATTCTTAAACACTAATGACTATAAGAATAGCCAAAGAAAGGGTACTCACAGAAACCTTTACTACTTACTCATAGCACACTTAGAAACATATGCTACTGTATATTGTAATTAACTAGTGTAGTTATCTCATGATTCTGATATTTTCTTTCACATGTGGCAACTGTTTTATTGGGATGATGTATATTAAATTTTTAAAGAATATTTTCCCTACAAGATCAGGGAAACAAAACAACATGTTGTATCACTGGTACTGATGAAGAAATAAAAATATTGTATTCATTTGCCATGTGTAACTGAGTCTGAATTAAACTCTTAAACTCAACTCAACCCTTCAAAATTAAGTATCAGTAATATTGAATTCCATGGAAATGTATCAAAATGTAATGCACATGTTGCAACTTTTGAAACATGAATTAATAAAAACATTATTGCCTTGCTTTAATTTTTTCATTCACTCTTGGCTGTGTATTTTAAGATGTTTTTGCTTATCTTAATAATTTGAGAGAACAATATACCAGCTTTCCCTACTATTGTAGTGAATAATGTGCTTGCACAGCAATGTACCATCCTTCTCATCTTTTATTCCAGTGACCATATTGACTTGGAATTTTGGAAAGCAGTACTAAACAAAACCATTGGGGGAAAGCTGCTATAGAGCATAGCATAGGTATTAAGAGATTGCAGTATAACATGATTATTAGTGATAATTTAGTAAACAGAATCAAAAACAATCTAACATTTTGAGGGGAAAAAAGGGTTAGGTGGACTGTCCATAACCATTCAGTGCAGTAGATTATTTTTTTAAATCTATTTGGGAGCACTGTTCTGCCATTCATCATGACTTTTTCACCATTGATGTATACTCCAGAAAGCTGAAGCTACTGTACCTCCATTGCTTTTTGTTTTTACCTAGTGGGGTCTCAGATGCTCTCCTCCTTGAGACTGGACAGTGCTTTTTTGAAAGTAAAGCCTGGCTATCTGCAGTCAATATTATGGCTTAACATTTGTCTTGAAAGTACAAATGAATTACTATTGGAAATCACAAATGAGAGGTTTACCAGCAATTGGGCTATTTTAACAGTTCAAAGTTTCCAGGCTGGTCTGTTGCCAGGTGATTTATTTTAAAAGGACTCTAAATGCGCTGCTTTTATCACTAATCTTTGCTTAGTGAAATATGGAATGTTTCTTTTCAGGAATTAATAGATCAGATTAAATCACCATGTTCATTATGAAACTTCAGTGTTGCAGCCTTCTACATGGCATCTAATGTAAATAATCTTATCCATTATAAATACTGGATTCCTTTTACTAAAGCTAAATTTAATGTCTCACCATCGTATTAGCTGAAACATAGATTTGTTTGTGTGGGATTGCACAAAGATTTTGTTTTTAACATAGTAAAAAATAGTTGATGGACCCTGTTCTAGTTTGTAATGTTTATGTAGTGCTCACTAGGATCTAATCTGTCCTATATATAAAATAATATCAAGCAGAACAAGGCTGATGCAGACTGGCAGAATGATCCATTATCTGTTTGAAACTTAGACAATTTTAAACATCTGCAATTGGAAGCACAGATAGAACAGTGAGAAATGCAAGGTGAGTGATGGCAAGAAAAGTTGAGTAGATGATCCCTCTGCAGATCTACATGCCACCTGAAAGATCTTCAGCACCTTAAAGGCAGTTTTTATGTTCCTTGTAAAACAGTATGCTCCCCCTGCTGTCATCAGATGGGGCAAGGTAAATCAAAGACCAGGATGGACTGAAAAACCACTGGAGTGAAGGGTTTTCCAGCCTACCTGATAGAATATCCACAGCTGATCCTGATGTCTTAATACAGATTCCTCAACTGTTGATCTTGAATGCCCTAGACCTGCCTCCCTCTACTGATGATTTCAAAAAAGCTCTCATAGATTAACTTAGTTTGGTCTAGTGGTTAGAAAGCAGGAGATTGTGAGTTCCAATCCTGCCTTAGCTGTGGTGGTGCAGGCTATTAAACGCCTAGCACTTAGTTCTAGCTGCCTGCAATTACTGCAGGCTCGAATCCCATCAGGCTCACGGTTGACTCAGCCTTCCATCCTCTCGGGGTAGGTAAATTGAGGACCCAAGATTGTTGGGGGCAATAAGCTGACTTTGTAAAATGCCGCTTAGTAATAAGCAGGTATATACAATGGAATGAAGGCTATTGCTGAGCACATTGGGTTGTGCGCCAAACATTGTAAGCTGCCCTGAGTCTCCAGAGAAGGGTGGCATATAAATATGAATTAAAAAAATGGAAGCCAGCTGAGTGACTTTGTTCCAGTCACTACCCCTCAGCCCAACCCATCTCACAGGATTGTTGTTGAGGAAAATAGGATGAAGGTGTCTTGGATATATCCTCTACCTTATTTGTAAAAATAATAAAGGTGGGATATAAATAAATACAAAACAACAGGGCCAAATGACATTCTCTCCAAGATCTACAAAGCACTAAATCCAAACTCCTTGCAGGCATTCCAAGACATTGTGCCTGGTGACTTCTATGGATGAAACTTCAGGGATGTCTCACTACTGTCCATTGCAGGAAATATTTTTGCCCACATTCTCCTGAACAGACTTGTCATTGACTTGGAAAGGAACCAGTGTGACTCTCTGGATCATCCTGAGATGTTACCCTGAGATGCCCAAGGAAATTTGTGAAGTTGATTTAATTATTCTGCCAAGGAAAGACAGGACAGATCCTTTACAAATGCATCAATTGCATTTGTTATTTGCAATGGATGAAGTAAGGCTGTATACTAGCCCCAGTCTTGTTAAATTTGTAATTTGCTTGCATTTGTCACATACTACATAGGGTCTGAAGCTTCCATCCAGTATACTTCAGGTGCCAATTGGATGGCTTTCTCTTTGATTTTTGCTCTTCAATGGTTCGTTCAGTAAACATTTTCTGATTACTGCAGCACAAAGACAGTGATATACAGTTGATACTGAAGAAATCGCAGATGCTGCCATGCTCTTTAGTCTATCAGCCTGAAGACTAAAGCAGCGGCCCCCAACGTTTCCAGTTTTGCAGATTGGTGGGGGGGGAGAAGGGATGGTTCTGGGCCACACAAGCAGTGGGGGCACAAGCAGTTCTATTTGTGCGAACGGTGGGCACAGCGCCATTTGCACTGCTTGTAAGTGAAACTGCATGTGCAAGTGCACTTGCCCTGGTTGGGGACCCCTGGGCTAAAGTACTTTACCAGCCCTTACCAAATACTAACCCTGGGGAACCAAAAATCATTGCTGACAAATGTAAACAAATATTTGGGAAGTATCATGTTGAGTGATTTTTAGACAAAGTGATTGACGAGGCTCTGTTGATCTGGATGGCTGCAGACTGGAGTGCTCACTCAATACAAAGTCCATATGTCCACAAAGCTGAACATTTACAGAGCTGTGGTTATCCATTTCTGCTTAGTGTTGGATATGAGTCCTAGACTTTAAACCCAAGATGTATTAAAGAACTAGAGAAATTTCTCATATGTGTTCTCGGATCTATCCTTGGCATTCTTTGGCGAGGTTGTCACTTCAACCTAGATGTCTTGGATTGCATGAAAAATTCAGTAGCATTGGGTCTCTGATTATCAGAGCCCAGATGAAATAGCTGGGACATACCATCAGAATGGACAACCACAATATGTGTTGCCAATTGCTCTGGAAAGAGACCTCCTGGTTGTCCACACAAGTGCTACAAAGATGCTGTGAATGCCATTGTGACATCTAGCCAAAGGAACCAGATGTGATAATTACTGACAGATTCCACTGGCAAGGCTTGTGCTATGAAGTCTCTGCTGGTTTTGAAGACAGGAACTACCAAAAACTAGTAGAAAACCTTGGATGGCATCATAGAATACTTGTTAATAATGTTATATATGTTATAAAATGGACTTCCCCCATTGTATTAGACTCTGTGCTTCTAGTCAGGACTGCAGAGCCATCTCTGTGTCCATAGATGAACTGCACAATAGCATATCTTTTTCAGACCTGAAGGCCTGCCTATATCAAGATTTTATTTTAAATACTAACTCCTCGTGACTAATGGAGATGGCAAGGTTACTGCCAAACTTTGGATGCCGGCTATCAAAGAAGTAGCAGAATTTTAAAAAATAAGATATTTATTTAGAAATTTTATACTTCTGATATATATCATTTGTTCTTTAAATGCATTGTTTCAGTTTTTATAATGTAAAACACCCAGAGTCATTGGGAATCCACCATTCTTTATGTGAATGAATAAATGAGCAAGAACTCTCTTTTGCTCAGAGTGCAGGACAAAAAAATGGATTATAAGAAAGCAGATTCCAGTTGGATGTTAGAAAAACATTCCTAGGAATATTTTGACAGTAAAAGTAATTAGTGATAGTCAGTTTCCTTTATTGAGACTAGACAGCCATCTATTAAGATGCTTTAATTTGCATTCCTGCAATAACAGGGAGTTGAACTCAGTGGCCTCTGAACTCTTCCAGCTCTGAGATTCTATAACTGTAGTCTGAACGGTCATCTGGATTTGGCCAACAAGTTAAACTGTAATGCAACATAATGTGTTCTGTCAGATAAGGTTTATAGTAACTGCAGCAAGATTATTATATACCAAAAGTTGGAAAAGCAATAAAATGCCTACAGTGGAAGATTGGATTAGAAAATCAACTGAACATGCAGAAATGGCAAACAGTTTTTGGTCAGAGAAAAAAATGACACTTTTCAAAAAGTGAGAAGTTTTATATGGACCTTTTGTTCAAAGAAGAAAATATTAATTGATGTTTTTGGGAATTTGGGAATAAAGAGGGATGAAGAGTTTAAGATGATAGAAAGAATCACAGAAGGCATGATTGTATGGTTTTTCTTTTTTCTTTAAAAATACTTTTTTTCTCTTTTTTAATCCTGCTCATTTTTTAATATTTTACTATTGTGAAAAATTCCAGTAAAATATATATAAAAGACAAATGTATTTTAATCCTACAGTTCACACAATATTAGGCTGGGTTCCCTGTCTGAACTTCCAATTGTTTAATTCTCTTTAAAATTAGAAGGAAAATTAAGTTATTCAAATTTTACCATGAATATAGTATTATGAATTGAATTAAGTGAAACACTTTCAGGGTTTTTTTTCCTTTGTATCTTGCCCGTTCATGCTTGCTTTGAAAAGTGATTTCTATTACATTCTGAGCAAATGTAAGACTTTCAGTTCATAGGAGAGTTATAGGGTCATTTTCCTTTTTGGAAAAAAAACTCCATTATTTGAAACAGTTTATAATTTCACAAGCTGATAACCAATTAGTCATCCTCAAGCTGCTGCTTCATATTCTTTTTTTTAATTACATTTATATGCCGCCCTTCTCCGAAGACTCAGGGCGGCTTACAATGAATTGTAGAAATCTGAGTTGAAATTTCAGAATAATTATAATTGGATAATTATATACTAATATAATAAATATAATAATAGAAAATTGTAAAGCCTTGTAAATTTTGATTAATATTGGAGGTCGGTTATAATGAAGACTTTATGCCTATATAAAAATAGTAAATGTTCCTGATGGTGATTGTCTGTATTTCTGCCATTTTTAGGCCAGAGTTACAGATACAACACGGTCCACTGGATCTCCAGAGCCTCCGGTAAGTTTATAGTCTAAATGGAAATTCTGCTTCTGCGGTGGATTTACACTGACATATACATATAAGCTATTAATGTTTTTTGTGTGGGTTTATTTTAGAAGCAGTTATACCAGTCAGTTTAGGTAGAATGTTAGTTCTATACCACTTACATTTAATAATGAACTTTGATCAATTATTTCAATCATACCATGCATAATATGCATAAAAAGAATCAATCATTAAAAACTATAGAGGTTCAAGTAAAATTATTGCACCACATTGATTGTTTTATAAAATATAAAAATATAAAGCAACCAATAAAAGTGATTATCTAAAAGTAATCATAAAAATTTAAAGAAAAAATTTATTACAACCAATGGTCAACTTAAGTAAAATACTCAAATATACTAAGAAATAATGTGAAAAGAGTGGTCTTCTTGTTGAAGGAAACACCTACATAATCTGGCTGGACATACACATTTAGACATTTTCAATTTCATGTCACTCCAAGATACACAAGATATATATATATACTTTAAAAAAGTGTGTGACTTCACATTTGGTGAAGACCTCTAGCTTGCTCTGAAGATTATATTAACTTTTAAAACCCTATATAGTTTGGATCAGGTTACCTAGAGGAGTATTTTTCCTGATCTGCAATTACTCAGTCTTGTATACCATTTTCACAGACAGCTCTGTATGGAATACAGTATAGTCCAAATGAAAGACTACTTATTAGAATGTGCATGATGGTCCTAGAATAATGATTTGCTATTGTTATATCCACCTCAAGTAAAAAAAGGCATACTTGGGCCTTCTATACACCCATGTCTATGCTGAATTCAAAATTACTGATAAATTATATAGCCAGACCAGGTCAAAGAGTACTCAGCTAATTATATAAACAAACCACTAACTGTAGCTATCTTTTATGTTTGAACACATGAGATGAAGTGGGAAGGTACAGGTGAAACTCAAAATATTAGAATATCATGCAAAAGTTCATTTATTTCACTAATGCAACTTAAAAGGTGAAACTAATATATGAGATAGACTCATTACATGCAAAGCAAGATAGTTCAAGCCGTGATTTGCCATAATTGTGATGATTATGGCTTACAGCTCATAAAAACCCCAAATCTGCAATCTCAGAAAATTAGAATATTGTGAAAAGGTTCAATATTCTAAGCTCAAAGTGTTCCACTCTAATCAGCTAATTAAGCCATAACACCTGCAAAGGGTTCCTGAGCCTTTAAATGGTCTCTCAGTCTGGTTCAGTAGGAATCACAATCATGGGAAAGACTGCTGACCTGACAGTTCTGCAGAAAACCACCATTGGCACCCTCCATAAGGAGGGAAAGCCTCAAAAGGTAATTGCAGAAGAAGTTGGATGTTCCCAAAGTGCTATATCAAAGCACATTAATAGAAAGTTATGTGGAAGGTAAAAGTGTGGAAGAAAAAGGTGCACAAGCAGCAGGGATGACCGCAGCCTGGAGAGCATTGTCAGGAAAAGGCCATTCAAAAGTGTTGGGGACTTTCACAAGGAGTGGACTGAGGCTGGAGTCAGTGCATCAAGAGCCACCACACACAAACGGATCCTGGACATGGGCTTCAAATGTCATAGTCCTCTTGTCAGGCTGCTCCTGAACAACAAACAATGTCAGAAGCGTCTTACCTGGGCTAAAGAAAAACAGACCTGGTCTGTTGCTCAGTGGTCCAAAGTCCTCTTTTCTGATGAGAGCAACTTTTGCATCTCATTTGGAAACCAAGGACCCAGAGTCTGGAGGAAGAATGGAGAGGCACACACTGAAAGATGCTTGAAGTCCAGTGTGAAGTTTCCTCAGTCTGTGTTGATTTGGGGAGCCATGTCATTTGCTGGTATTGGTCCACTGTGCTTCATTAAGTCCAGGGTCAATGCAGCTGTCTACCAGGAGATTTTGGAGCACTTCATGCTTCCTTCCGCAGATGAGCTTTACGGGAATGCTGACTTCATTGTCCAGCAGGACTTGGCACATGCCCACACTGCCAAAAGCACCAAAACCTGGTTCAGTGACCGTGGGATTACTGTGCTTGATTGGCCAGAAAACTCGCCTGACCTGAACCCCATAAAGAATCTGGGGCATTGCCAAGAGAAAGATGAGAGACATGAGACCGAACAATGCAGAAGAGCTGAAGGCTGCTATTGAAGCATCCTGGTCTTCCATAACACCTCAGCAGTGCCACAGGCTGATAGCTTCCATGGCACGCCACATTGAGGCAGTAATTGCTGCAAAAGGGGCCCAAACCAAGTACTGAGCACATATGCATGCTTATACTTTTCAGAGGTCCGATATTGTTCTATGTACAATCCTTGTTTTATTGATTGCATGTCATATTCTAATTTTATGAGATTGTGGATTTGGGGTTTGTATAAGCTGTAAGCCATAATCATCACAATTATGGCAAATCACAGCTTGAACTATCTTGCTTTGCATGTAATGAGTCTATCTCATATACTAGTTTCACCTTTTAAATTGCATTACTGAAATAAATGAACTTTTGCATGATATTCTAATATTTTGAGTTTCACCTGTATTAATCTGTTAGACCAGGATTGGAAGTGCCACGTTTTAGTTCATATTACGCCATAGAAGTTCATTGGTTGACTGGGTCTCTTACTTTCTGTCTGCCCAATCTAACATTTATGGTTATCATGTGATAGATTGTGCATTTAAGATGTTTTGAAGAAATATTGAATCTTACATAAACCAGCAACGGACACTATTAGGATAAAAGCAAAATAATTTGATTTCCCATTTATCTTTGAAGCAAGGCAGGGTTGCTTAGTGGCATGCAAAGACATTCTGTCGAAGAAAGTGTAGAGGTAGTCCTCATTTAGCAACTGCAGCCACCACTTACACTTATAGTGATGATAAAAAAGTAACCTTTGTTTTCATACTAGACTACAAAAAAGCTCATTTTCATGTTTGTAATAACATTGACAACATGTATCCTATTCGAATAACAGAATAATTTTGCTTCAGGTGGTAAAATTGTATTGTTATGAACTTGTTAATGTTTGTCTTTCTTTCAGCCACTCTTAGAAAACAAACTTAAGGCATTCAGTATTGGCAAAATGAGCACTGCCAAGAGAACATTAAGCAAAAAGGAACAGGAGGAATTGAAAAAGAAGGTAATCATGACAAGGAATTTGACAAGTCATCTCTTGGAATTTTTTTAATCAATGCAGCAATGTAAGATTGGGTTTTAAATAATTTTTCATTAAAGCACATTAGCTCTTCCACCTTTCTTACTGATCAGCAGCTAAGAAACAGCAATAAATCTATGAAGCAAAGTTAAATCAGTGGAGATTTCATTGGAATATTATTGCCAAGCATTCCTAGGCTAAACTACTTGTGTCCTGAAATAGTGTCCTTGACAGAATCTATATTGGTCTGCTAGTTGCAACACTTCCATCTTTCTTTCTTCTTCTTCCCATAATACTTTCTTCAAATTTACAGCTGTCTTCTCCTTTTGCCAGCTTAGCAACAGCCTCATTTTCCTTTGAGAAAGTTATGAAAAACTACAGTATGTTTGTAATCTCAGAGTTTGTTGTCAGAAAGAACATCTTATCTGGCTGAGTATATGTGTGGCAGGATAGCAGAGAGCAATAGAAAAATTTACTTATTCTTTTTCTTCCTAGACTATTATCAGTAAAAACACTTTATTATGTAGCTCTTCCCCTCCCAAAAAAGGAAAAGGAAGATTTTATAATAGCATGGATTGTCTTTGGGAAATACGTTCTGTTCTTTCCTTTCAAATTTTCTCCCTTTTGTTGAGCATTACAAATAAAAGCATTAAAAACAACAACAATAATAAAATTTAAAAAATAATATATCACAATTAGTGATGTATTATTAGTGGGCGTTAGGGTCTGCCTTATTTTGCATACAATATAACAAAATTTGGCCACATTCAAAGAAAGTACTTTGTACTGTTATGGTAACAGCAGTTGTACATAAAAGAGATCAGCATCTCCTGCACATTTTATTAGATGAGGTATCGTAAAGTGAGTCCATGAGTCCTTATAGAAGATAGCACATAGGAGGACATGACTGCAGTTTCAATGGACCTTGTCCACAGGGGCACAATTTATTTTATTTGTTTATGAAATTTATTGGCCTCCCATCTTACCATAGGATAACTCTGGGTGGCTTACAGTTGTAAAAATATGTGTATACATATACAATTAAAACATAAATAATTAAAATCAGACATTAAAACCTAAGGATACATGGGGAGAGCGGAAGTGAAGTTGGAGGAGGTAGAATCTGTTATTATTTGATCAACCACCTGCGCTATGCTGTTACCCCACTGGGGTCCCAAGCCAATTGGCAGAGTCATGTCTTTAGGCCCTTAAAAAAGGATAGGAGGGTTGGTGCCAACCTCACATCAGGGGGCAAGGTATTCCAGAGGGCAGGAACAACTTTCTCCTGGACCTCACCAGCTGGAATAATTGGGCTGACAGGACCAGCAGCATGCCTCTGCCGGCACAAGTGGGACGGGCCGATCCCAGTGGAGTGAAATGGTGGCTCATACAGTATTTTTTGTATTGGCCCTCCAAAATTGCTATGGGAAGTGCACTGAAGCACACCAAAGTTAATGCCCTTTGGATTTTAGAGACAGTTATACAATATAAGTATTTTACAGCTTTAAAAGGGAGAGTTGAGAGGAAAACAATTGCTATGCTTGTTTCTGATTTTGGTTAAAATTAACCTAAAGGGTTTATTTTTAAAACTGAGTTAAGATTGTCAAAATTATTGAATCTAACTGCTTGGAGATAAAATATGTACTGTATCAGTATATTTATTATTAGCTAATTAAATAGTTTGTGATATACTTACCCTAAAGTGGACCAATTCAAGTTTTATCTTCAGATTGCAATATGCTTGAATGGGAAGATTACATGTTCTAGTTCATTATCATATTATTTATTCTCAGTGTAGTCATTATGACAAACCTTGAATTGGAACAAATTTCCTGGGAACCAAGTTTGTTTTGATTTAAATTTAGCAAATGATAACATGCCATGTCATATTTGTAGGGAGTTGAAATGAAATATTTGATTAAGAGAAATAAGCATATTGACTGTATCAAGCACATTGAATATTGTTTAAATGTTAAACTCAAACTCAAACCTAGTGGCACATTATTTTCATTAGACTCCTTTACAAGTCACAAATGCTTCTTTTATTTAAATTCAAAGGAAAAATGTTCAAGGCAAGCACCCTCCATAGGGGTAACATTAAGGGTCTTGGTGGCTCAGGCTGTTAAATGCCTGCATTTAAGTTCCAGCTGCCTACAATTACTGTAGGCTCAAATCCCACCAGGCTCAAGGTTGACTCAGCCTTCCATCCTCTCGGGGTAGGTAAATTGAGGACCCAAGATTGTTGGGGGCAATAAGCTGACTTGGTAAAAATGCCGCTTAGTAATAAGCAGGCATATACAATGGAATGAAGGCTATTGCTGAGCACACTGGGTTGTATCCCAAAATTGTAAGCCCCCTGAGTCTTGGAGAAGGGACATATAAATCTAATTAAAAATAAAAAATAAAATAAAAAATAAAATAAAATATTTGAAAATTAAATGAAGCCTTAGGAATATATTTGATAAAAGTACCCTTTTCCATGCAGCTTCTTGTATTATTTGAAAACTTGGTGTTGCTCATAGGTTCCTGCAGATGTCTGGAATAATTTATGGCTAGGAAGCTGGATGTTGCTGATGGTTTCATTAATGCTGATAATTTGTGTAACATTTCGGTTACTATAGGAGGATGAAAAGGCAGCTGCAGAAATATATGAAGAATTCCTTGCTGCATTTGAAGGAAGTGATGGCAATAAAGTAAAAACATTTGTTAGAGGAGGTATTGTTAATGCCTCTAAAGGTAAGGCTTGTTAAAATATTATCCAGGAAATAAATTAGATTCAAAGATTTATTTTGAATAAAATATTAAATTTTACTTAATCTGTGATGCCTTCAGATTTGTATTTCAGATGGATTACAGTAATGGGCTTAAGGTGCTGTTATATTGTTAATTATTCTTATATGAGTAACTAGATGGTTGTAATGGTATATTTGCATCCTTATAATTTTTAAATAGCTGAACCCATCATCTCAATTTTTCCTGGCAGAGATCTTTCTAGTAAACAGTTTAATTTTAAAAGGTTGACTAAGATATGAGCAGAGGTGTTTTTTAAAGGGCAGCCTTGAACATGGTCAAACCTGTATGTCCACTTAAATTGGCTTTTTTGAAACTTGTTAGTGTTTAATTTTTTATGTTGTTTGTTTCATCAGAACATGACACAGATGAAAAACGAGGAAAAATCTACAAACCTTCATCACGATTTGCAGATCAAAAAAATCAGCAGACTCAGTCATCTTCTAATGAGAGACCGCCATCTCTTCTAGTGATAGAAACTAAAAAACCAGTAAGTTTAGATTTTTTAGAAATATTTGTTACTTCCATGTTCCCGTAAATTGGTTATTTATATAGTTATGTAGTGCTTTTCAGATAAATTTTACAAAGCAAGCTCAGAGAGCCTTTAATCTGTGTTGGCTCTGGTCAATAGCCTGGATTACTCCATGCAGTTTTCTCAGCAAAATGGGACTCACCATTGCATTATTTCTAGGGCTGAGATAGTGACTGGCTCAAGATCTCATAGCTGACTTCATGCCTAAGGTGGGACTAGCATTCATGATCTCCCAGTTTCTAGCCTACTTTAACTATCACGCCGAACTGGGTTTCTATATGAAAATTCTTATCGTGTCAACCAGTGACTTGACATTAACAATGAAATGGTCCATAATCTAACTACCTGTTGCCTTTAATTTTTTTAAATATTATTAGTAAGATATAGAAAGTCTATGCGATCAGTCTAGTTGTTATAAAGATAAACTATATTTTCTGGAAAAAAAGGCTTCTGTAGGAATTGGCTGATTTTGCCCTTTTACCAAAAATAAAGGGATAATTCTGGAAAGTTCTAGCTGCTAGCCAAAACAAAATTTAGAGCTGAATTCCTTTTATTCAGCTAATTTTCAGTCCTAGTTAAATAAATAACCAATATATTTTAATACCTTGGAAGTCATGGGTTCCAGATTTTGAATGCATTCTATAAATTAGCCCACTTTTGCTACCTGGGTTTCAAAATTGTTGCCCTACAATTGCATTGTTTCACCCAGTTAATGGTTACAGATCTGAAACTTTTGAACAATGGCAGAACTTTTAATGTACTGGAAAAGTTTTTTAAAAGTTCAGTGAAGTATTCAGAGATGTGACCAAATAACCATGTTGAAGTGTTGAAGCACAGTCAAACATCAGGAAATATTTTATGACATTTTGTATTATGTTATAAAATGATAATTATGATAATTATGGTAATTTTTGGTCATAAAATATTTTATAAAATTTGCCAAATAGGAGTCATAGGTTCCAGATTTTGGAAGAATTCTTCTGTTTGAAGAATCTGAATTGAAAATATTTTGCCCTATGATGTGCACTGTTTTGCCTAGTTAAAGGTTACAGACCTGAGAGTTTTAGTCGTATACTAGACAACGTGTGCCTCCTTTCAGAGGGTCACCTTTTTAAGGACCTTTCTTTACCAGATTCTATGTTTTCAGCAGTGGCAGAACTTCTAATGTACTGCCTTCATTGAAAAAGTTGGGATACATTCAGACATATATCTGCCTTGAAAATAGTCTATGTTGAACTGTACAGCAGAGTCAAATATCAGCACAGGAAATCATTTAGGGCATTTTGTATTATATCATAAACTCTTTTATGATAATATTTATATTATAAAATGTTTTATAAAATTCACAAAATATTAATTCCATGGGAATCATGGATCTTGGATTTTGGATGCATTCTGTAAATTAGGCCATTTCATGTAGCTTAGTTCAAAATGTTTTGCTCTATGGCAGGGGTCGCCAACCTTTTGGACCTCAGGGACCACCAAACTCATATTTTTAAATCCCAAGGATCACTAATATGAATTAAAAAAAAGATAATATATTTAATATAAAAATTTTAATTAATATAAATTTAATATTAAAAATAATTTTATATAAATATATATAAATATATATTTAATATAAAATGCTTATTTAATTATAACAAAACCGTAAGACAAGAGCAGGCCAGGGAGGGGTTTGAGCTGAGGGGCCTCAGGGGAGAAGCAGAGGCAGAAAGGGAGTTTTGCTCTCCTTCGGGGGCAGAGCCCCTCCACTGCCCCTCCAGGGAATTCTCAGCAGGCAGCTGCCTACAGAAGGACTGCCTCCCTTGGGGGAGGGAAGGGGGAGAAAGTGGGGGCTCCTTTCAGATCCTGGGGGGAGGATTGAGAGAGCTCAGATCTGCGGCTGAGGAAAAGCTCCAGGATGGTGATGCCGGGGCTCTTCCAGCCTCACCTGGAGGCAGGCAAAGAAAGGGGAGGGGGAGGCTGACACCTTCACCCCCCCGAAGAGGAAAGTTGCTTTCCTCCATCAGCCCTCCACCACCACATCTGCTGCTCCTCGCCTCTCCTGCCCCGGGAGGGGAGCCAGGCACCGCTTCCTCCCCGCCCAACAGCTGCACCCTCGGGAGAGAAACCTGCCCTGGAGCCTGGCGATGGCCGATTTGCTCCTCCCAAGCGCTGCTTCCCCACCCCCCACCTCACAGAGCCCGTTGGGGGATGAGAGAGGCTCCCCCTCCGGGCAAGCTATCGAGCGCTCCTCGAGAGAGACGAGAGAAGCAGCCGGAATCACTCTCGTCTCTCGAGACCCTAGCCGAAGTTTCTGGTGCCACTTCAGCAAGAGACACAACAGTTTGCAGGGGGGTGATTTAGTGTCAGCAGAGCTAGGGTTGACTCCGGCTGCTTCTCTCTGCACTACAGACGCGGCAGGACACGAAGGGCTCCCTTGGCGCCACCAGCTGCCGCAAATATACCACAGCGAAGGGAGATGCAAATGTGAGTAGCGCTTCTTTCAGCCACCGCCGCTTCGGCCAGCTTGCGCCCCCCCATAACAGCACCATTACCTCATTCCAGCCACCATGGGCCGGTCCCATATTCCAGAGCTGTAGTCATCCCGGTGGAGGAGCTGCTCCGGGATGACCAAAGGATCAGTCCTGTGGCTACTACAGCTCTGGAATATGGGACCAACTTTCCCACCAACATCAGCAAGCCACCCCGGGGCGGATTTCCCTCCCCCGCCGTGGGTCTTACCTTCCAGTTCCAGATCGCATGGCTCTCTACTCAGTCTCAAGGTAAGATTTGCGCTCGGCTGAAGGGTGGGGGTCAGCGGGTGGGCGGGCCATGTGGGTGGAGCAGTCTTGTTTTCCCATGTGGCCCGAATTAATTGCTTTTGGGGGCCATTTCTCTGTGGACCATCAAAATTTTTCCACAGCCCACCAGTGGTCCGCGGCCCACTGGTTGGCAACCACTGCTCTATGTTATACTGTTTGTCCAGTTAAAGGTTACAGAAATCAGAGTTATATGTAGATAATGGTGGAAGGAAAGAACTTTTGATTATTGGATGTTGATTTTTGATATTGCCTTGGCATTTATATATTTGCAATAAACGGGTGCAGCAACTTAATAAGCTTAATAATACAGTTTTAACTGTATTACTTTTACATATATGCTTTCTTACCCCTTCCTTTTTTCAGAATGGATTTTCAAAGTATCCATTTAAATAACATACATTGATAGAATTTTTAAAATAGTAATCGTGTACATAATTAAATAGTTTTCGAATTGTTTCAGCCTTTGAAGAAGGGGGAAAAAGAAAAGAAAAAGAGCAATTTGGAGCTTTTTAAAGAAGAACTAAAACAGTGAGTATTTTATTCATAAAATAAATTCATTCATTAAATAGGGATAATCAAAATAGTTGCAAAAGTAGGTTATTTTTGGTGTATGTAAAGGATTTTTTTGATAATATGTTCCTCCATTTTGGGAGTGAAAAACAACTGTTTCTTTGTCTTTCGTGTCTTAAATAAGCAATTTTTCTTTAGTTTTTTTTTGCTTCAGCAATGGACAATGGCATTAATGGGCAAATGCACTTACAGAAAACAAAAAAAGTGAATAATTAGGTAGCAAATACGATAAGAGGTTGCTCAAAGCATCGCTACTTGATTATTAAGAAATCAGCTGCAGCGATCTTTTTAATTAGTGGAATCAAGCTGTGCTCATTGTGAGTATTGGATTGCAAATTTAGTTCCATGTCCTTCAAAATTGATAGACAAGCTTCAAAGATCTTCAAAAAGATTATCACTTCCAGAGTACAAATTCTAATTAAAATTCAAAGTATTTCTCTGTCCTATAAGAAATCCATCAGATGATGTAGGAAGATTATCTAGCCCTGATAGAACTTTCTGTGATCTCCAAAGAAGTTTTGACATTTTACTAATTCCCCAAATCTCCACATATAAGAAGAATTTTCCAAAATATGTTTTTCTTAGCAAGTGCCTCATTGTAAGTTTCACTTTTTCTCACTGGTTCTATGCAGAAAATAAAATAATTGTTATTTCAGGAAAACTTCAGGAGAACTTAATTACTTGAAAAGTAATCGAGAATCATTTGGAGAAGACTGGCAATTTTCTCCCTCTAGTTCATATAATTCTCCTTATTGGAATAAGATATCAGATTTTTCAAACTCCAGACACAAGCCTAAGCATCTTTTAATATTTCAGTAGTGGTTCTTGGAGGAATCTTATTCTTAATTCCTAGATTCTTCACGAAAATAACTGAAGTTGTTTGCATTACACTGTGTTCAATAGACTGCACTTACAGGCTCTTTTTCAAAACTTTATGCTGAATGCACAATGATCTAGTAGCAGTCATTGCCTTATTGGTACAGTTATCCTTTATTTACTTGGGATTATGGTTCCTTCAGAATCAATATTCTTAATATTAAACAGCTAAAAATATGGTATCTAAGAATGGGAATGAATAATATGTGGTTTTATGGATTTCAATTTAATCTGTCTCAAATTCAGTGTGTAATACATAGCCATCTTAAAATTATTTCCTGAATGAACTACTGATATAGTTCTAGCATAGAAAGATGTACTAGATCTCTAAAATCTCTTGCAAAAGGTTCATTAATTGGAGTAGGAAAAACAAAAAGATTGCACAAAGGTAAAAAGTTATATGGAGGGAATTTTTTTTGAAATGTCTCAAATATTATGTGCTCTACCATCAGGCGTCTGTCTGTTCTTTTGTATTGTTTTGTATTATTCAGGCTACTTGTCTAGATAGATTTTTTTTCCAGCTCTGATATCAGGCCGATCATGATAGGGCTTTTCTTATTTTGATGCTTCTTTTGATCCTTTAGAAAGCCATCTTTTAAAACTCTCAGGTTATATCTTTCTGCTCTCAAACCGACACTTTTAATAATCTTATATATCTGAAAAGGGTAATAAACAACTGTTTTATTAATTAGGAAACTGCACAAGAGAGAATGTCCTCTAAACTTTAATAATATTTTTTTGCCAACCTTCTCATCATTTCTTTCTGCGCCACAATCCCCACCCCATTTTTAAAATTATACTTCCATCTAAGCTCCTTGGAACAAGTAATTCCACATACATCGATTGGATAGAAGTCTGCATCACTTTGCTTTATGAGTCTTAAT
Source organism: Naja naja (assembly GCA_009733165.1). Lineage (NCBI taxonomy): Eukaryota > Metazoa > Chordata > Lepidosauria > Squamata > Elapidae > Naja > Naja naja. The sequence goes on from CM019151.1 coordinate 155,679,290, forward strand.
CCACAGGCAGTTTTTTTTAAAAAAATGCTATATAGTTCTGTATTTTTAGTGGGTACTTAGTGACATTTTCAATTTTTACCATCTTAGGGTTACTCTCAAAAGTGTATTTTCTATTTTTACAACTGGCTAATCATGCAAACTATTTTTCTGCCTCAAGCTGAGCTGTCAGATTGGATATGACAGCAATACTTTCATCTAAGTTACAGTATAATTCATCCTGCCAAGCAGTAAAGGGAGACATAATTCGTAGTGGGTATCTCAAATTGAAAGGAAGTTTTTATAGTGAGTAGTAATATTTTGTTTCTTTGAGAGATCTTTATCCATGGCTTAAATCTGGATCCTCAAACTCTTCAGGTCATCAGCACTTTTATGAAATTTCAGATTGTTCATCAATCACCAAACATTTATTACATGAAAATAATTGAATAAATACTATTTTGACTAACAGTAGTATAAATAGTAATGTATAAAGAAAGTATGTATAATTGATGTGGAATACTTGGGGATAGTAAAATGGAAGACAAAGAATTGGAGAAGATCACAAAGTATCAGGATCTGGAAATCAAAATTGAAAGATTATGGGATAAACTGGTCATGGTGGTCCCAGTGGTTATTGGCACACTGGGTGCCATGCCAAAAAATCTTGGATGGCACTTAGAGAATCTGAGCATTGACAAAATTTCTGTCGTCAATTACAAAAGACCACCCTGCTTGGATCTGTACATATATAGATGCATTACAATATCCTAGGTTCTTGGGAGGAACTCAGTGCATATAAAGGCCAAAACCAGTTGGCAGCTATGATTTCACATTTTTGTGTATATAACAATTACAACCACAACAATAATGGATAGACCTATTAGCCCTTGAAGACTGTTAATTGACCACTTTGAAGAACCCGATTAAATAATTTCTTTACATCAGGGTTCTCTAAAGTGGTCAATTTCCAAACTCCAAAGTAGTCTATCTCCAAACTGGGATAGATGTTTGCAAATGGTAAAATAAGTTAAATCAATTTGATTTAGTTTTTTAAATTATAATGATGACCATTAGAATTGAAGCTGCTTACTAGTTTTATAAAATATCTCTTACAGAATTCAAGAAGAGCGTGATGAAAGACATAAAACTAAAGGTAGATTAAGTCGTTTTGAGCCACCTCAGTCAGATTCAGATGGACAACGCCGTTCCAGTAAGTAATCATTGTATTACAGTATCATAATTCTACAAAAACTTGAAACTAAATAGAATCTGATCTTTCTTTTAGTGGATGCACCTTCAAGAAGAAATAGATCGTCAGGTAGTAATATAGTTTTGCAACTTGATTATATGCTTTGTTAATTTAAAATGGATGCATTGAATTACATCTTCTTTTCTTGTTTTAGTACTGGATGATTATGCTCCAGGTTCACATGACGTTGGAGATCCAAGTACAACAAATTTGTATCTTGGAAACATTAATCCCCAGGTAATAATTAGAGTACTTAAAAACATTCATTGCTATGAACTCCATACATAATTGTTTGTATTATAAGTATGCAAATATTGTACATGTTTAGCCATAATACTTCATATAAATATTTTGGAGAGGAAAGGAATTTTGATAATGGTTTATATAAAAACCATCACTTGAATTAGTGGTTGAATAAAGATTTTAATCCAGATTTCAACTATATTACTAATACATCCAATTTAAAGATAATAGTATATAGAATATCAACTTGACAATTATGATGCAACTTGACTCAACTGACAACTCTTCTTACTCTTTCTGCTCTAATACAACGTTATATAAAAAGCATTTAGTTATCTCTTAAGGAAAACTACACAATGGAGGAAGAAGTTTTGTTTCCTGCTCTCTCCCTTGACTTGAGCAGCTAATTCTTTTAACAGTTGACTTTAACTGCATGCTTTTTTGTTTTGCCTCTATCGTTCCATCTGTGGGTCCATTCCGTACTCATATTCTCACATCTACTTCAGTGCCAACTCTGTTTTAAGTTAACTAGTTACTAACTACGGTATTGCAGAAATATATAATGTAAGCCTAGAGTCCGTTTATCTTGTAAGAAATTAAATAGAAAGCTGGTGTGCTGCAAAACAACAGCTTCTAATAACATGTAGATTTGCAGTAAAATCTTTGGCCTAATAGAGATCTTTCCATAAGCATCTGGTTTTGCAATGTTCCGATTTGATAAATAGATATTTTTGATGGAAGCTATGTTATGAGGATACTTAAGAAATTCCAGGGGTTTTAGACTTAGTCTGTTTGTGTCTATGTAAGGATTCCAGGCTGATCTTTCTTTTAACTCCATCCTCTGGTTCTGCCACTTCTTCCCCTACACTGGGCCCTAAAAAGGTACCACAACTGGTACCACAACTGTATAGACTTAACAATTTTCCATGTTCTAAATCAAAGCACTACACTGTAGCTTCAAGTTCATTTGCAGAAATTAATTTGGGCATAATAGAGATCCCAACAGAGTTATAGAGAATAGTTGTATTGATGGGGCTTATTCATTGTAGAGGGGTGTGTGTGTGACTAGACCTGTCAGTTATAGCAGCCATTTTCTAAGTAGGCAGCTTTCCCAATTGCTTCTAAGAATTGAGACTGACCCCAAGGCTATTGGGCACTATTGGATTATGAACCATGTTTTATTGCTGTGAGAACAAATCATTATGGTATCTCTGGATCTTGTGATGTTTTTATCACACCATTCTATTAAAATTGTTTCAATTTTTTTCCTGTTGTACCCACAGAATATAGGAGATGCACTTCTTTTGAGAAATACCTCATTTTCTTTTCTGTTTCTAGATGAATGAAGAGATGTTGTGCCAAGAATTTGGACGTTTTGGGCCTTTGGCAAGTGTGAAAATTATGTGGCCAAGGACTGATGAAGAAAGAGCAAGAGAAAGGAATTGTGGATTTGTTGCCTTCATGAATAGGAGAGATGCTGAACGTGCACTAAAGAATTTAAATGGTACTAAAGGATTGAAATTAATTGCCTATATAAGATACCAGGAGGGACATTGAGCAAGGCAAGATGTTGCAGTGAAAATCATTGTGTGGGGAAGGTTTACTTACCTCTGCTTTGTTATGAAAATCTTAAGTAAAGATAGTCCTTACCTTTTAAGAGTTTTGAACTTAATAAATTAGTAGGTACCAGATGAATTAATTTGTCAGATTGCCTGCTATATTTATATAACTGGATTTTTCCCTCAGAGGAATTTATTTCATATTTAGTTTCTTATTTTTATTTCTACTTATTTGAAAAAAAGAAAATGCCTACTCCAGATTTAGCTCTAATAATAGTATTTGAATGATTTGAAATCCAGTTATTGCAATCATGTATTTGTGACATGTCAACAAAGTCCTATGTCCATTTTTACATTCGATAAAATATCTTTATGTGAGAACTGATCTTTGGAAGTGCAGTGTTTAATTAGTCCAAATACTCCTTGACTTACAACAGTTCATTTCGTGACTGTTCAAAGTTACAATGGCACTGAAAAAAGTGATTTATAACCATTTTTCATACTTACAACCATTGCAGCATCCCCACAGTCACATGATCAAAATTCAGATGCTTGGCAACTGATTCATATTTATGATGGTTTTGGTATCCCGGGGTCATGTGATCAGCTTTTGCAGCCTTTTGATGAGCAAAGTCAATGGGGAATCCAGATTCACTTAGCCGTGTTACTAACTTAATAAATGCAATGATTCACTTATTAACTGTGGCTAGAAAATTTGTAAAATGGGGCAAACTCATTTAACAAATGTTTCACTTACAACATAAATTTTGGGCTCAATTTTGGTTATAACTTGGCACTACCTGTACAGTATCCTTAGTCAGACATCTTTAAAAATTAAGACTGAATTTAATGCAGTTTGTTTCTGTTGCATGATATATGGTAGACAACGGTAAGCTTCTATATGAGGACCTATTTTCATTGAAACACTGATAATGTCATTTCTAAATCAGTACAATTCTTCCCCAGGCAAGATGATCATGTCTTTTGAAATGAAATTAGGCTGGGGCAAAGCTGTTCCTATTCCTCCTCATCCTATATATATTCCTCCTTCAATGATGGAACATACCCTTCCACCACCTCCTTCGGGCCTGCCATTTAATGCTCAGCCCAGAGAGAGACTGAAGAATCCTAATGCTCCAATGTTGCCACCACCTAAAAACAAAGAAGATTTTGAGAAGGTAAAAAGTTACCCAGGGCCGTACATCTTCTGTACAATAGCATTTGTAACTCTGTGGTAGAATTTTGCTTAAATGTTCCCTGCCTTAGTTTAAGGAGCCTCATTCCCTTGTCATATTTGGGCTACATAATTGGGCTTTGTTTTTAATTGCACTTTTAAATCTGGCCACCATGTGTTTTCCCCCTCCACACTCCCTGGTTTTTTTCTCCTCTGTCCCCCTTTTGTTAGCTGCCAGATTTGCAGTCTCTAAATTAATCTTTTTAAAGGCTACATTTAAATTCAGCCAGATTGATTAATTAGGATGAGCTCACATGTTTCTATGTAAAAAGCTATTTCAGACATTAAATCAGTTGTTGAGAATAACTTTCAGGATAGTTAAAGGATTTTTTTAAACAAATGGTAAGTAACTCTTAAACACAAGTGATATCACATTGTTTTAATACTTTCATGAAGTTTCTTAGGTTTGAAAGGGTTAAGAACTAATGGCCAGTACAAATATAACAAATAAGCTACAGGATTGCTTCCTTCTTTTTAATTATCTTGCCTTTCTCAGGCAAGTTTTAGTTTTGGACTGCAAAATTTTAGTGCTGGATTTAACATAGTTAAGTGTTTCTTGGGCAGTGACAATAATTGTGGTGAAAACCTCTCAGACAGTTCCCTGTCGCATTCTCTAAATCCTGGTTTCCTAGCAGGATTCGAAATCTGGTAAGCCACAGCCTTTGTTAGCTTAAAGTATTGCCACTCTCAGTGTGATGCTTAACTGTGATTAAAAACAGTAGAGCTATCAGATCCTCTGAAAAAGCTCCTTTGGAACACATGGGAGCTATATGAAGCCCCTCTTTCCAAATCATCAAAGTGCCACTGCATTTTTCCAGTCTCATGCAATTTTTGCAAGCAGTTCCCAGCTGTTTTCTGGCTGTGCATGCACTTCTTTGATGATTCAAAAAGATGTGATTTGTATGGGTTCCCATATATTCCAAATCACGGCTTTCAAAAGATTTAAACAGCTGTAAAACCAACAATAAAAGCTGGGAGAAGTCAGTCTCCAGAAAGGAGGGGATGAAAAGTTAGAGTATTTAATACCATACCCTGATCACATAAACATGGTGGAAACACCACAAATGTTAGCTTGCATAGGACTCACTTAGTAAATAGAAAATATGATTCCATTTTCTGTATATGCCTTCATCTGGCAAGCCCCTTCATATGCATGTGGTGGGTTTGTCTATGTACATTGAGGCTTTTATTTTTTTTAAATAGCTTTTCTATGCTGCATGTAATTTGTTTCACAAGCTGAAGATGTTAAAAATAGCAATTGATGCAGTAAAGGAGAAATTGCTATTGAGAAAAGTAAAAGCCCTACCTCTACACATGGATATCTGTGCCTAATCCTATGGGCTGTTATCAGTATAGTATCTATTCAGTGCATTGAGGTACATTCTATTTGGAATGTCCTATTTGCAATTTGTGAACTTTTGTGGTTCACCACACACAATAATTTGCTATGTAATTGCATAGTCTATAACTTTGCAGCAGTGATTGCCTGCAAAACATGTGATAGATGTGTAGTATTTTCAATGCATATGTATTTTTTGCTTGTTACTTGTTAACAATACTCACATATTCTATGTTTATTATCTGATGTGACTTCATATACAGACTCTGTCGCAAGCCATAGTCAAAGTGGTTATCCCAACAGAAAGGTACATGTTTTTCTTTATTATTACTGATCTAAATATAGCGACTATCCCATTTGGAATTTTAAATAAATTGTGATGTTGAGGAAAAGTTTAGTCTTGACTGAGCAATGGTTGCTTTGTAGGTGTGATAATATATATTAAACTGACTTTTACTAGTATTTCAGTTTAGTTGTAGGATTAAATGAAATGAAGTTGGAATTATTTTAGTAGATGGCTACAAAGAAAGCCTAGTTTTTCTCAATTGTATGCCTTAAAAATGTTTTATATTGTACCTTTCATTGTGTCTGGGGTAGCATACAGGACCATATTACTGTGACCAGTCACTATAAAGCAGATCTAAAGTTGTCATGTTGTAAAAAGGTAGCCTGTTGGATGTCAGTAAAAATCAGTGGTTTTAGGCTAAACTATTAGTTTAATGATCAAAAGGGTACATTTATTGCATCAGCATGGGGGTATGGAGTAGATTTTAATTATGTCCAGAATTACAGTAATATCATCTTTCTTATGGGTTATCGTGGTTTTTATCTTGGCTCATTGGTTGACTTGTATGATTGAGGTTTAGCTGTCAGATTTTTCTGTAATCTTCTGAAAGCTTTAGCATAATACTTCATAATTACTTTATCTTTCTCTAAATTAAGTGGTGAGAGTGTTATGCGTATCTAAGTATGGCAGGTATAATTTTCATAATCAGCATATAATTTAGTCTAATGTAATTCAGGGCCAAAGGAGTACAGCATGTATCAGGCAAATCCTTGCTCAGCCAAGCATAAAGCTCTTCTGAAACATAGCAACACAAACACTTGTTTAAAATAAACGAGCACAAAAGATTTCCAAATTCTCTTTGACATTGGCCTTGGTGAACAACACCAGCTGAACTGTCTGCGGCAGCGGGGGACCAGGAAAACATCATGGGATGGATTGGGAAAGTATACAGTTTTTGACCAGACATTGGTACGATCAGCTCCAATTAATGTGGTTTTATTATAACTGAAAGACTTCTTTTTGTTGGCCAAAATAATGTTTTACAAACTATTATCCTTTTTATGTTGTTTTTTATCATAAACATTCATAATGTAACCAAGGCTATACATTTTGAAGACAGAAATGCAAGCATCTTTTCTATGATGCTTTAAAAAAAAAAAAACCAGGAGAACAATTTTCAGTGCTGAAGAGCTTTGTGATATGACTTATGAGAGCCAAGAGAATGTGTTTGCAAATGTTTCTTTATTTTTGTTGTTGTTTAGGACTGAAAACAAACCTGTTTCAGAAAAGGAATGTTCTAGTTTTGCTCACTGCAGCAATTTAAGAGTCCAGCGATGGAAAATATTTCTCTGTATATCAATACATACATTTGTGAAACCCCTATTTAGAAACCTGTTGCAGTGGATGAGAATTCCTGTTGTTTTATGTCATTTGTGTAATAGTGTCATTACACCAATGAAATAAAATGATTTCTGTAATGACATCATGTGAATGATGTACATTCTAATTAACAGACAATTGTAAATAACAACTGATTTCCCCCACATTCAGTCTGTTAAATTGACGTTCCACTTTATTGTTGAATTTAAATGGTTTTGATGTTTCAACATACTGACAATATGTTTTGGAAATAGTGAAAAGAGAAGGATAAGCCCATTGAGTTCTCTGGTGTCATTATTTAGGATTGTAAATTTAGTGGGCTTAAAAGAAGAGGAGGGAAATTTATCTTTGGAATTCATGAATTTGTTCATGCTGCTTATTTTCATTGTGTTTCTTTGCATTATTTATAGGCTGCATTCTGTCAAGATGTCCTGGCTTAAAAATAGGATAAGAAAAAAAAGTAAAAATACATTAAGATAAAAGGCAGGAATAAAACAGTTTCAGTTAAGACAATCAGATTTAAAAAGAAAGAAAACAACACATTTTGAAAGATAGGATCGAACTAAAATAATTCTGCACCTCTTTTTTTGATGGAGAAGGCATTCTTCAAAAAGAATGTTACCACTAAAAGGTTTTTGTTTTTGTTTACTTATACAACCTCTCATGCCTCATTGGCAGGAAAGGAGAACTTTAGGTGATTTCATATATAAGATAAGTAGTCCTTGAAGTACAAAGAACCATAATCTTAAAATTCAGAACCTGAAATTAAGTTTGCAGGACTATTTTAAAATACAATTGCCATATGATCAAATAATTCCTCTTAGACTTCTGCAGTGACTAAAATGATCATTATTTGTATATTATGAGCATTAATTTGAAGGATGATGATAGGAAATTAAGAAATAAGTAGAAGTAACATATGAAAGGCTACTTTTAGTAATGTTAGCTTTTAATTGTATAAGGTTAGTCATAGTAATAATTAAAACAGGATTTTCCCCATTCAGTGTTTGTATTATACTCTAAAAACAAATGTGCATTTTCTCTGGTTCTTGATGGCAAATTTTATGCACTTGAAGTTCCTGAAATCCTAAACTTACACATTTGGGGTTTATACTTCATATAGTAGTTACAAAATCCTTTTGAATGTGCCAGAGAACCAATATTCTTTCAGTTTGGTGCATGTAATACAAGAATGAAATTTGGGGGGGTAAATGGGAATGAGGAGCTTTTATTGTTCTAGTACCTCTTCTATGCTATGAAATTTACTTTTGTATACAACTAAGCACCCCAACAAAATGAGTTCTTTATTATGTGCGTAAGAGGACATGTGTGACATAGATTTTTATTTATTTAGCACCTTTCTTTTATAAGATCAAGAACTTATTTTTAACTTGAAAAGCACAGTGTACCTAAGTAGCCTACAATACTACTTCTTAGAAAAAATGCTAAAATAATATTAAGTAGCTAACTATATATGGATCTACTACTTGTAGTTCTCCGAATTGGGGTTAATGAAACTGCTTCCTAAAATAAATTAACTTAAAGAAGTTCACAGAAGAAAAGTACCTTCCTCATTTATGTCTCTCTTAAAAGAGAAGTATATATGTATGTGGGAAAAGGTTTCTGGTGGAAAGGGAAATTGAGCAACCGGGTTTCAGTTGATTTTCTATTATTCAGGAATTTTTTTCCACCTTATCCACCTTTGGGTGAAGAAAGCTCCTTGATCTTCTAGAAGTAGTTTTGGAAATATAGTGGTAATGAAAATCTTTTCATTCTGTGACCTTCTTAATGTTAACTTATCTTTGGATTCAAGTAACTTGCTGAAAATCTGAGAAATCCCCAAATAATAATCTCTAAATTGAATTGTAGTTTTTATTTTTTCTAATGTATAGCTTCAGATGTATGAGTGCATTTTGAAATGCTTAATAATGAACACTTTCAATTTCTTAAGTTGTACTCAATAAAGAATAATAAGTATATAGCATATTTAGAGGTTTGTGAGTCAGTTTAACACTAATGACAGCTTTCTTTTTATCAGTTCTTGATGCTTCTGGAGAAAACTTACTCCCTAATGTTGTATTTGTTAAAAAATACATTGATATCGCAGTCTTACAGGGAATTCCAGGTGATTCAAGAAGCTGTCAATATAGCTGTCGAAATATTGCAGAAACCAGAATCCATTGGCTATTCTCAGCCCCCGTATTTTTGTTCCTCACATTTATACATAATCAAACAACAGTATTTTTAATCAATATTTTAATTTTTAATTTTTTACTCAAACACAAAGTCTTATCAAATGTTACAAATGTAATTTTGATCATATTGATTTATATAAAGAAACAGTTAATATGCTATCTTTTATTGCATGCCATTAGTTGTATTCATATTTATTTATAAGAATTATGAATTACTTCACTCCAGATAGACTAAGCAGCATACAAAATAATACAGTTATCTCAGGTAAAAATAAAGAACCAGTGAGATCTTGTACTGAACAAATAATCTAGGAGTTGTTAATATTGAAGGCCACTGTCCAAATTTATTTTTGACTATGTAAAGTTAGAATAATTGTATACTTTAAAAATTTGGAGCAATGTTCTTAACTATACAGCAAAAATAATCTTTTTTCATTTATAAATACCTTAGGTGGTACATAGCTTGCAAATGTTAGGTATGAATCAATTTTCCTTTAACTGTGTTGTTGTTGCAGGAACTTGCTTGCATTAATACATCGAATGATAGAATTTGTGGTACGTGAAGGACCTATGTTTGAAGCCATGATCATGAATAGAGAAATCAATAATCCAATGTTCAGGTATTTAATATTTTCATTAGTTCTGTTTGGTATTATATATTATATAATTGTTGAATTTGTTACATAGAAAATATTGTATTAACAGTTACTTTTTATTTTTATTTTGAAACTTTACAATACTTTTTGCCTTACATTTAGGATGTCTCATTTTTCTTTACAATTCTTTATTTTGATTCTACTCTGCTTTTTGTTTAGATTTTTATTTGAGAATCAGACTCCAGCCCATGTGTACTACAGATGGAAGCTTTATTCAATTCTACAGGTAGGAAATGTTTTTACAACTATTTTAGCATTGTTAGGTTAACTCTACTTGCTGGATGACTGGGGAATTTAAAACAAGAGTGGGATCTTATAGAATTGGAAACAAGATCCAGCACTTGTTTTACCTTATTTAAAATGTTTGTTCTTATTTGTTAGGGTGATGCTCCAACCAAATGGAGGACTGAAGACTTTCGCATGTTTAAAAATGGTTCCTTTTGGAGGCCACCCCCTTTAAATCCATATCTCCATGGGATGTCTGAAGAACAGGAACCTGAAGCATTTGTGGAAGAGCCAAGCAAGAAGGGTGCACTTAAGGAGGAGTAAGCATCTTTAAAGAGCCTAATGTACCTAATTTTTCTCTAGACCTAAAACAGACCATCTACAGTATTCCCCCATATTTAGTAATACCCAATATTCAAATTCCATTATAAGAAGATCTAATTGTATGTTTTCTTTTTGGAGCAGCATTTCATAATCCCTTAATCAACTTTTTTGGTTGCTGACTAAAGATGGAAGAATATGTTCTTAGTTTCAGTAAAATCAATCTAATAGCAGATTATTTTTAGTTACTTTGATTCTGAAATATAATATACACAACTCATTTAAAAATATAAAGGAAAAGATGTTGCTAAGTGTTCTAAAAATTTGAAACTGAAATTTTAGACAGAGGGACAAATTAGAGGAAATCCTGCGTGGGTTAACACCGCGTAAGAATGATATTGGAGATGCAATGGTTTTCTGTCTTAATAATGCTGAGGCTGCTGAAGAAATAGTGGACTGTATTGCAGAGTCATTATCCATCTTGAAAACGCCACTCCCTAAAAAGGTATGTTTGATCTCTACATGATTTTGATTCTCGCTGACATTGAAGTGGTATTTATTTAATAACTGTGAAAGAACAATTAACATCTTTTACTAAATCAGTATGTTCTTGATTCAAAGCTAAAATCTGTTAATGGCCATAATCATACTATTCTAATACAAATTGCAGCTCGTTTTCAGGGGGAAAAAATCACTAATCATTTTTAAAGTTTTAACATTATTTAATTTTTTCTGTGTAGAAAAAATTCTGATAGTTTGGTATATTTCAACAGCACTTGGTATTGCATTACATTTTTTAGAAAATGATTTTTTTCTAAGTTATCTACTGTATTTCTAGTGTTTTATACTCCTGTTAAAACATTTATCTTTTAATACAAATGAAATTAGCAGTAGTTAACTTAATTCTATATTTTTTATAGATTGCAAGATTATATTTGGTTTCTGATGTGTTGTACAATTCTTCTGCAAAAGTTGCCAATGCTTCATATTACAGAAAATTGTAAGTATGAAGTTTTAAACTCTTTTGAAAAAAATACTACTTGTGGGCTTTAAAATTTGCATATACTATTTGGTTTCCCTATATTGACACTTAATATAATTTGCGGGAATCGCCACATTTGAAAAAAAAAAAAAAAAGTGTGCATTGCATTTTGACCAAAGCAGCATTTGTATCTGTTGACTTTTCTCCTGTGGTCAGTTTAATTTTTCTGCTGTAACTTGCAGTTAGAGATTTTACTATTGTATTTTCTACATGTATATGTGCACATAGAATATATATTTTAATGATGTATTGAAATACAGTTATAAAGCAACTATTGCCAGGGTTCCAAGTAATAGATCCATCATATGTGACTACTATATTTGAGTCTTAAAACTTATTCATAACTTGACACCATTTTCCAACTAGGTGTTCAGAGTTTCTTTGTGTGGAAACTTTATGTAATTCTTCATTAGGTTGGCTGACTTTCACAGTACAGTTCTTTACACTATAAAATGTCTAACATATGAAAACTGTCTTTTCAGTTTTGAGACAAAACTATGTCAGATATATTCTGATCTGAATGCTACCTACCGAACAATACAAGGCCATTTGCAGTCTGAAAACTTTAAGGTATGTGCATGGTTATTGTTGACGTGACATGAGCAGAATGCCTCAGTATTTATATAGTTAACAAATTTTCAAGGAGGACATAAAATATATTCAATGTGGCCTATACATACAATAAAATAACAAGTATATAATATAAATGGCAAAATAAACATAGGCATTTGTGTATCATTTAAAACATTAGGTGAAAATTACCTTCGCCAGTAACCAAAACATTAATATTGTTGATGCCAGGGCAAACTGTCTTCAGAGAGAAATTTGTAAGGAGATTGCCACAAATGTGAATTCCCTCATTAGAAAGTTAGATTATAACCTACTTAAGAAATAATTATAAGAGATAAAGACTAGATAAAGAACAAGAATTTTTAAAAGATTTGAAAAGGCAGTGGCTTTTTCCAGAAAAATGTTCTAATTAGTTCTAATTTAGTTCTAATTCTGAGGATCTATTTTATACCAAATATCGGTAGCTGTGAAGGCGTAGTAGTTAGAATACAGTATTTCAGATAACTCTGTCCACTGTTTGGTCCTCACTCAGCCTTCCATCCTTACAAAGTTGGTAAAATGAGGGCCCAGACTGTTGGGGGCAATATGCTGATTTTGTAAACCACTTAGAGAGTGCTACAAAGCAAAGCACTATTAAGCAGTATGTAAGTCTAAATGCTATTGCTATTTTCAATTTTCCTAAATTAGTTTTGCTTTGACCTCAGACTGATCATTAAATAAGCAATTTATATACACAAAATTACAGTACTTCAGTGGTCTGAATGGATGTTTTCATATTAGGTGAGAGGAAAGATATCAAGTATTCTCTAGACCAAGCTGCATTTAACCATCTTGTTTTTTTAATGTTTTCTATTGAAAAAGACATTGAAACTACAAATAGTACTATCAGCATCTCCTGGTTTATTGTTGTTTTCCAGTCAAAATTAGCAAATCCATCAAAGCAGGAGTGACTATGCTGTAAAGGCATATGCTAAATAGATTTATAGCCTTGTATTTATTGTTAAAGTTCTTCTCAATACAAATGACTAGCATTGTTTACTACTTTTAGCAACGGGTAATGACATGCTTCAGAGCATGGGAAGACTGGGCGATTTATCCAGAACCATTTTTGATCAAACTACAGAATATTTTCTTGGGGCTTGTAAATATTATTGAAGAAAAAGAAACAGAGGTAAGTATGAGATAAGACCATTATTGATACTATTGATCTGGAAGCAAACGAGAACCTTAAAGGTAAAGGTAAGGAAGAGGTTTTGGCAGAGGTTTGTACTAGCACTCTAGAATATGAAGGCTTCTATTGGTTCCCAGTTGAAACTCCCCATTGATTTGAGGTTGCATAAACACATATTTTTCTGTTTATGAATGTTAACATTGTCCATACCTTTGCCTTTGAACTAGCTCATTTACCTGTTACGTATTGGAAATTGCTTGGAACCTGAAGCACGTGCATTGCCTCTTTATCAGTTTTCAGGTGTGTGTTTGGATGTGAGAGGGAGAGAGAATTCTAAAATATCTGAATGTTTGAAATCAGCCTCTCACCTCTTCCATATTATGGGTGCAGTTGGAAAATTAGGAACTTTAAGAGACATTGTTATGTAGGCATTTGTCTTAGCATTGTCCTAAATAGATGGAACTTGTTTCAAGAGTAGTTAGAGCCAAGGTTTTTTTGGTCTTATAGTCTTGCTGTTTGTTTTGGGTACAAAGAGGTACAGTTTGAAGATTGAGTTAAGAGTTGTTTCATTTTGTAATTAAAGTGGAAGATACAAAATACTATGTGATGCTTAAAAAGATTGAATTTCTCTTACTATGAATATATTAATTGCTATTTATTTTGTAAATACATACGTAAAAATGTGAAATATAGGAGATGGTCTAATATGGTTTTTTGATGTAAATCACAGATACGTAAAGTATCTGTTATTTAATCTTGTGAGTCTTTAAGAAAAATTGTAATCAGAATAATTTCTGCGAATTTAAAACTGCATGAATATGAACTAGTTTCGCACAGTGAGGATTAGATTATTCTGTACTGGGTTGTACTCACTTGCACTGCATCACTGTAATGCATATATTCATGTATATCTATTTGTAAGATTCACTTATTTTTTTTCTTGAGCTTGTACGGTTATGTAATTTGGCGCAGATGTTTTGAAGGGAAGGCACATAAATATGTTTTTCTTCTATTTGGTGGACGAGAAATTGCTTTACATATGAACTGGCCCAAATTAACAGACCTATGCAAAGGTTTTGAACTAAAGTCACAAGCTGAAAAAATTCTATGTGAGGAAATAAAGAAGTAAGGACTTGAGAAAATATTTTGGATTATATTTATCTCAGTGTATGTTTTATTCTCAGGAAGTACCTGACGATCTTGATGGAGCTCCCATTGAAGAAGAACTTGATGGTGCTCCACTAGAAGATGTGGATGGAATTCCTATTGATGTCACTCCAATCGATGATCTTGACGGAATCCCTATTAAATCAATTGATGATGATCTTGATGGAGTACCTTGTAAGGAATGTTCTGATTTAGCACGTATTTAGAAACATACATCTTATTATAAAATTATGTTACATGCAAATGAAAAACATAATATTTTCTAATTACAATATTTATTAGATTCAATTTTAATGCAGATAATTGTAGGCTATATTTAAGGAATAGCAAATCAATATAGTAAATAACGTAGTTATTCTGGAGAAAGATGTTTCATGCAGAATTAATTTCGAAAGCATATGAAAATCGATCTTTTGCAAAATATATATATGTTTTAAAATCTGCCTAGCTTTTTATTAACATTTCAGTTCTTGCAAATACCTGAATTTAAATCCAGTGGGTTTGGATGTTAAAATTGTACATACAGGCCTTTCTAAGTATTACAATGTTTATCTGCGCTAATGGACTTTTTACTTGACATATTTTTATATAAAGTTACTATACTTTGGTAAATTCTGCCTGAATTTTCAGAATTTGGAATGTGCATGGCGAGATGAAGTTTGTCCAGGCAGAAAACAGCTTTGGTATATTAGACCAGGAGTCCCCAATCCCTGGACTTCGGCTGAGTACTGAGCAGCAGCCTTTTCGGAACAGAGCCACAGAAGTGGTGGGCGAGGGCATGCAGCTCCATTTTCACAAGCAGTGTGTGAATGCACACATAAAGCTCCATTTGTGTGAACAGTAGGCGCATGTGTGCCCCACTTATGCAAATGGAGCTGCATGCATACACACACTCGCTCCTGCTCATGCATAGCCATTCCCTTCCCCCCCCATCCCCAGCATTCTACAAAGCCAAAAAGGTTGGAGACTACTATATTACATTACTTCACCTGTCTGAATTCCTTCATTCAGACCCCAGATTTCCTCTGGATGATTGAGAGTTTCTCCAGAACTGTTTTTGGCAGCATTCTGAATTACAGGGAGAAGGCAAACTAAGAGAGTTTCTTTTGTGGGAGCAGAAGTTTGCTTGTAGAGCATTTAGTGCAACTTACCAGCGGGTCAATTCTGTTGAACATGTTGGGGCTTACTTTTCACTAAATATGCATATAGATTGCTTCTGCCTTTCAGGATAATCTGGGGAACATTAAACTTCTTAAATTTGGATTTTCTTATTCAGGTGCTCTAAAATAGAGCATACTTAGGGTTGTATTACATCATGTTTTGCATAATTCTTTTATTCAATAGTGGACGGATCTGAAGAATCTAAAAAAAATGAGCCAATATTTAAAGTTGCCCCTTCAAAATGGGAAGCAGTTGACGAGTCTGCGCTTGAAGCTCAAGGTTAATTCCTATTTAAGTCCTGTTGTTTCTTTTGTTTGCTGATATTCTTAAACATTTCATGCTTAATAAAATAGTACACAGATACAACTCATACTCTTTAGTCAGTGCTATTAAATAAAAGTTTAGGAAGTTACAAGAATTTAGAATATTTACAAATTTCTCTTAAAATGCTTATATATTGACATTTTTGTACAATAATTGATTGTCATCCTAGCGGTAACAACATCTAAATGGGAGCTGTTTGACCAGCATGAGGAATCAGAGGAAGAAGAAAATCAGAAGTAAGACCATTTTTCCCTAGTTTACTCTCCCGTAAGCATAATAAATGGAATAAAAATGTTTTGTGATTTTCATAAAACAGAGTTTCTTGGTTACCTCTGGAGTCTATAGTAGTAGGGATAGTAGTAGGGATATAGTAGGGATAGTAGTAGAATCTACATATTTCCTCCAATATAAAAATATTAAGGGAAGAAGGAAGAAACAATATCTATTGCAACTTTCACATCTCCTAATTGAAGCAAAATTAACAAATCTGTTTCAATTAAGGTACACTTGCAAGAATTCATGCAAACATAAATATATTTTTTCCAAAAGAAATTTTGATTGCATTAACAAAGTAAAGATTTGAATGAACTGTGTGCCAAAGTGGCCATTCTGAAAGGGCAGTGATAGATTAATAAATATAAGGAGTGCATGTATCATGTGGTCTTTGAAGCGAGTTTCTTCCTCTAAGATGAAGGGATTGTTTCACTGTACATTTGGGAAAAATGTCTCTCTCTAGAAAAGGAGAAACACTTGCTGTGTAGAGTATGCATTCTGGATATATTTCTTAGGCTGTCTTAGTTTTTGGCATTGTACTGTACATTTGTTCACCAAGCTCACAACATGCCCCTCTGAACTGGCTTAGAATATGAAAACACCTTTCATTATCAGATTTATAGTGGATGCTCTTGGATTTTAGACAGGACTTCATATCATTACAGTCCATAATGTCAAAATTCACTGATAGCTCCTAAAAAGTTGCCTAATAGGATGATACATTGAAACACATCCAGGTTAAAGTTAAAATAGAGCTTTGAATTATTAAAGGTGTCACAGTAACTTTTAATAGTGCATAACAGTAACTTTAGAATATGATATCATTAACAGTTGAATATTATAAATCTTTGATAGAAGTGGGACTCTGTTTCTAAGAAACAAAGTCAGATCCAAAAATGCCTTATCCTTTTCATTATCTTTAATGTCCCTCTTTTTGTATGTGACATAAATTATACATATGAAATTATTTTGAAGTTTACAACCCAGAATCCCCTCTGAATTATCTGATTAATTTTAGGCTGCATAAAATGCTTCTCAAGATGTTGTAGTCCAAGGGTCTTCAAACTTGGCAAGTTTAAGACTTGTGGACTTCAACTTCCAGAATTCCTGAGCTAACATGACTGGAGGAGGAATTCTGGGAGTTGAAGTCCACAAGTCTTAAAGCTGTCAAGTTTGAAGACCCCTACTCTAGTCTCTGTTTCTCAAATTTTCCAATCCCCTGTGACGGTATGTGGTATATATATTTCTATCCATTCCCACCACTACCACATAACTATAATTAGATTAGGCTAAGAGAGATACTCAACAGGCTTTGTGGTTAAGTGAGGATTTCAATCCTTAGTTCTCTAATTTTAGACCAGGTTTCTGCCACTGTACAACATCTTCAATTCCTCTCTTATATTTTAAATGTTGACATCAATATGTTCTAATTAAGTCCTATCTCCCAGTCCTTAAATACTGTGACTTATTCTACGTCTCCTGGGGCAAAACTTTGATATTATGCTATTACACTGTATTGCATTTAAAATGTTTGGACTTATAAAATTTTATATCTAATAAGCCTTACATTTTATGCTGTCTTTAGGTATGAAGAAGAAACAAAAAATACATTGTTTTCCTTGTCCTTTCCTTCCCCTAAACTATATATTTTTTAGTTTTTAAAATTGAGTATAGTTTGTATAATTGAAATACATAGTGATAGGAAGTACATATTCTTGGAGTCCCATCAATGTGCTCTTATTTTATGATAAATACTTTGTTAGGAAGTGCTGTCTGTTGAAACCTTTCTATTATGAATAAATTAAGAGAATCATGGTGTTAATTTCTGTTATTTTAAAGCCAAGAAGAAGAAAGTGAAGATGAGGAGGATACTCAAAGTTCTAAATCTGAGGAACACCACCTTTATTCCAATCCTATTAGAGAAGAAATACCTGATTCAAAGTCATCGAGCAAATTCTCAGAAATGAGTGAGGAAAAGCGTGCCAAACTCAGAGAGATTGAGGTATGTTTGTGAAAACAGTGCTACAAATATAATTTGTGTCAGTAGTGATAAATGAAATCAAGTGATCAGCAAAATTATTTAATAATGAAAGTAGAGCCAGATTTCCCTCTTTCTGACAATTGATTTGAAGTCTTTAGTCCTTTAGAAAGCTTATTTATAGATATGTACATTTAAATTTTTTGAAAAGATTTATAATTAAACTTTTTAAAAGATCCAATAGATATTATTCACTTATTTGGATGTTATCCCTTAAACATAAAATATGTACAATATATTTTATAGAATTAATATTTAAAAGTTTTGATCTCCATGTGCCCCCAGTCAAACCTTGAAGCAAACAGGATTTTTTTACTTGATAGCAAAAAGTGAAAATCATTGAATAAAAAAATGCTTTAATCATAGTCTCTAAAGTATTATAAGTTAATTAAAGTACCTTCTCAGATTAAACATTCCTTCAAATGTATGCTTAAATATACTTTCTAAGTAAAAATGTCCATTGAATAATGTAATTCTATTGTGTAGTATATAATAGAATTTTGACCCTTATTTAAGCATTTAAAAGGGCATCCAAAACTAGCTGACAATTGGGTAGTTACAAATGATTATTTTCTGCTCTTTAAAACACTATAGCTATATGTAGGTATAATGTAAGTTAATCTTAACTTTATATAAATGTTTGGTGGCGTACATTGTGCTTCTTATCTGGTATGAATACAGGGAGAGAAAAGAAGTAAACTGAGAAACACTCAACCATGCACTATAGTTACTGAAGCAAAGTAACTTCAAAATACATGAAGTTGGCTTGTTTCATTTTTGTCTATTTAGATGTTATTCTAAATTATATTAAGTTTAGATAAATGAACTTCTGGTCTCATAGCAATAATGGAAGAGGGGAAAAGAAATGAAGTAATGTAACAGTAATACTATTTTACATAGTTTTAGAGATAAATCCATAATTTTAACAAGCTCATTAAAAACTTGAATCTTGTTATGGGTATTTGTAATTGCAGAGCTTCTTAGAAGACTGTTTCAGTCATATGTGTCAGAGTTAAGACTAAATTAAAACAGTATTTTGCTTTTCTGCCTTTTACAAACTTGCATATAAGTGCTTTTAAAAAAAAACATTTTATCTTAGTTGAAAGTAATGAAGTTTCAAGATGAATTAGAATCTGGAAAAAGACCGAAGAAACAAGGCCAGAGTCTTCAGGAACAAGTTGAACATTACCGTGACAAATTGCTCCAGAGAGTAAGCAGTGTTTACAATTTTGAATTTTACATTAGTTTTCAGTGGCTTGGATGAAGTATTTTAATAATAATACTGCCACCACTACCCTTTAACTATGGTATAATGTGACTTGTATGAGTAGTGAACTCAAGTGAGTTCTTCTGCACACCCCACTCTGACTTCAGAAAAGGACATAAAATGCAAAATAAGGAACTTTAGTTGCTTAACATATAGCATATGTCCAATTTGTAAGTAGTCTTATAGGAAAAAAGGCAAAGTATACATTCTTTATTACTTATTTGAAAAAAAACTATAGTTCAAATTTAAAAAAAAAATTCTGATTGGGATGGAATAAAATTGTGAACTGCCCAAGAATCATCTTGGGGGCAATCAAATGAAATCAATCAATATTAAATTCCTTTCCCACTAAATGGTATGAGATACCTTACCGTTTCCTTGCAACCATGCCAGAACAGGAGTCAAAAATATAGTTATGCTTTTTAATCGAAACATGGTTACAGAAAAAAAATCCTGCTTTATATAATGCCTGTCTATAGGTCAATGCAGTTCATTGATACTCCTCTCAGATCATAGGTCAGTACAGCTTAATGTTGTGCACAGATTTTGTAATAGCTGTTCAGGATTTCAGAAAGTTATATCTTCCTATGTGGACATACTGAATCTTATAAACAGTTGTGTATCAATATATTGTCTGTGTATAAAAATGTGTTCTTTGAAGCTGTGGTTATGTTAGGGCAGGGGTGTCAAACTCAATTTCATTGTGGACTGGGGGGCATCAGGGCTGTGGTTGATCTCTGGGGGCCGGGGGGGCATGTCTGAGTGGGTGAGTGTGGTTGACTAAGTGGGCGTGGTCAGCTTGACGCCACTCCCCAAACTGCTGGCATGTTTCCTCTTCGCATTGAGTAGACCAGGCCGAAGCCACACTGGCCTAATTGGGTAGACTGGGCTGAAGCTACATTGGCCTGATCTTTCCTCCTTGCACCAGATAGGCCGGGCTGAAGCTTAGCTGGCCTGATCTTTCCTCTGCATTGGTAGACCAGGCTGAAGCGCCACGAGTAGACTGGGCTGAAGTGACACTGGTAGACCACGACAGCTCCGCGGGCCAGATCCAACCACATCCAACGGAATCTGGCCTGCGGGCCTTGAGTTTGGTACCTCTGTGTTAGAGTATGGCATAAAGGCTGTTTGCAGTTAAAAAGTAATGTGAATTCAGATAGATTTATTTCCACATAATACTTTTACTAAATTTCTTTAGTAATACATAATTTGGCTTATGTAAACATACTTAGTCTCTCCTAGCACATAAAGTGATGGTTTTATACCAGTGCATTAAAGATGTTTGAAAAAATGTTGTTTCACTTAATTTTAATAAATCATTTACTATGGGGAAACAACTAGTGTTGGGCAAATAATTCTCTATTCAGTCAGGCAACATGTATTGAAAACACTGGAGATAGAATATCAGAGGCAGTAATGTTAGAACCTACCTAGAAGAATTAATGATCTTAATTAATGATCCCTGTTTCACATCCTTGGTTTCCATTTGGAAAACTAACTTAAATAAGATTGAAATCATGAGTTCTTCAGAAGAGGTCTTTAAACAGAGTCTCATTAATCTATCAGAGATGTTCCAACAGATTCTGTTCTTAGGAGGGCTTGGACTCAGTGATCTCTAAGGTTACTCTCATGATTCTGTTACATTTTACATGTAGGAAAAAGAAAAGGAACTGGAAAGGGAAAGGGAAAGAGATAAGAAGGATAAAGAGAAATCTGATTCAAGATCCAAAGAGAAAAAGGAAAAGGAAGAATGTACACCAACAAGGAAAGAAAGGTATAATATTTAAACAAATTAATATGCCTTATTGCAGCTACATTTACCGGCCTAAGCATTTCATAATATACACTTTCAAAAATTTCTTGTCTCTTTCTCTCTTCATTTTACTCTTCTATTCCTATATATAAAATTTTAAGACTAATTTCTTTTTATGTTTCACAAAAATATGTGCATTATGAAAGATGTTATTTTTCTTGCTCCATTAATTTAGATTTTTATAGTTCCAGAATCCTAGCCCATTACAATTAATGTTTACAAATAGAGGTCTGAAAGTATTTAATATTATTAAAATTTTACCTTTTTTTCCAAAGAACAGTTTGACATTTCCAATAACTCAATTTCACTGTTTGAAATATACAAAAAACATTATTTTTGTTTGTGCTTTGCTTTCTCAAGCTATGCATGTCCAAAAAAACTCCAGATAGATCTGTTAACCCCAAGTGATATTATAGTTTATGGGATCATCCCGGCTTGGTAAAAATCCGTTTGAACAACTCAAAATCTTTTATGCCACAGTGTTTTTCCAGACCTACAAGACGTTTTTTTGGACATTTTAATTGGCAAATAAATTAAGTCCCAAATTTTTTATACGCTATTTTTATTGGACCATGCTTCAGATGTGATAATTTGCACTGTTTTTGCAAAAGGAAAAGACGACATAGCACATCGCCAAGCCCATCGCGCAGCAGTGGAAGTAGGCGGGCAAAATCTCCATCACCAAAATCTGAAAGATCGGAAAGATCTGAAAGATCTCATAAAGAAAGCTCACGTTCTAGATCTTCTCATAAAGATTCTCCCAGAGATGCCAGTAAAAAAGCCAAGAGGTAAACCACAGCTCAAATTGTCATTCATTTTGTTATTTAGTGCCATTTATAATCATTTAAATGTTTATTTAATAATAAGATTATATAATGTAATAAGTGGCAGGATAGAACCAGCATACTATGGTTCAGGAAAGAAGATTTAAAGGAATTAAAGGTATGAAGATCTGGATATTAATTGCAAAGTTTGAAGATGGAAAAACTAAAAAAGCCCAATTAAACAATATGTAATTTATACTGGATTGAATCTTGATTTTATTTATGATGGCAGAAGTATAAAGACAATTTAACATCCCCTTGGAAGGCTTATTTCAACCTATTGTATGTGCGTGCTTGTTATTGGGACCCTAAAAAAGTTAATTAACCCGGACAGCTAGCATCTGAAAGTTAAATTTAATTTAAAACTGACCCAATTTTGCAAGGTTTAAAGTTAGTCTAGCCAAGGTAGCCATTTCTTGAGAATATTAAAATGCATGTTGGATATTTTTTTGTGCTAGGAAAAGTAGCAAGAAAAAAGTTCGAAAAACTTAGCTTCCTGATACAGTACTTACTGCCCAACTGTTTTTATCGTATTCCTGCCTGGGAGGACTAGAGATGACATGAAGCTTTGCTAGTAATTTACTGATGAAAGCATTCATGGTACATGACTTGGAATCCCAGTATGGTGAATTTTATCCACCTGGTATGATTGTGGATATCTTAACCACTGGTAAGAAGATTAGATTGAGATAGTTAAAGGAATGAAGCATATTGGACTGAACCAAGGGGGGGCTTCTTTTAAAATAATTTTAATAGTTTTAATGTTTAATATTAGGCTTGTACTTTTTAATCATTTTTTAGTTAATGTATTGTATTTATTCTGTGAGCCGCCCTGAGTCCTTAGGGAGAGAGGGCGCCATACAAGCCTAATTACTACTACTACTACTACTACTACTACTACTACTAGTACTACTACTACTAATATTGTGGGAACATGGAAACTATGAATCTCTGCAGCACTTTGCTGTTTAATTTTATACACATACTTGATGCTCATTGAGATAGGAAGAATTTGGTAGAGCAACATCATCATAATCTTAATTTTTGATGTGATTGACTATTGTATTAAAACCAGTTAAAATAGCCTTATTTGTATGAAAGTTAGAAAATAAAATGCAAAGAACTTAGGATCAGGATCAGATTGCAAAGTTGGAGTGACTATATTAAAAAGAAATGAATTGAATATAAAATTAAGAGGGAAAGCAGTATGTTATGTGCAGAGGTAGTTGAGAGAGTAAGTCAATAAAGGTTCTATAATTAAAAACAGTTCTATGATTCAACTCTTAACAAGTGAGCTTGAACATTTGAGAGGAGCGTTTTAATAACTATCCTGGTTCATGAAATGCACCTTTAACATGAGATTGGTATACATATTTATTTAAGTCAGTCACTGCTAAGTTTAGTGGTAACTTTTATCAATAGATATTTCTGATAGGATTGCAACCTAAATGAATTTCTATTGATACATGTAATGTACACATGTTGTTTTTAAATTCTAGTTTTTTATGTATTTGTATGTTCTGGAAGACAAATTTGCTTGAAACCCAATTTAGTATAGCATTATCAATTGTCTCTTTCTGTAAAGCATTAAAAGCATAGGTAGAAATTGAAGGAGAAAATTATTAACATCAGCTAGTTTATTTTTAGGTCACCATCTGGTTCAAGGACACCAAAAAGATCAAGAAGATCACGATCCAGATCACCTAAAAAGTCAGGGAAAAAATCCAGATCTCAATCTCGTTCTCCACACAGATCTCACAAGAAGTCAAAGAAGAGTAAACACTGACAAACTGTTAATTTTTATGATGCTATCACTTACTGGAAATGCGGTTTTGTTTTTGTGCCTGAACAGTCTGTTAAACAAACAAATGAAAAAAAGCATTCCTTTTTTTGTGTGTGAATGCACGTGTATATTCATGAGTAACTGCATTGGTAGACCTGTCAATGTTTTATATTGTATAAAACCTTCATTGTGGCTATTTCCCAGAATGAGATTTTGTGTTTAGAAACTTCATCTGAAATGTGTGTAACGGATCTGCTGGCAGTAGTGATACTTTGTTTTAGAATATTGTGAGCTAGGAGAAACCCCCATAATTGTTTCCCTCGTCTTTTTTTTTTTTGTAGCTTTGACATTTTGAATTAGATTTGAAATAAAATCTGAAAAGGAAATGTAAAAAAAAAAGTGTTTCCTTGTTCCACTCCATTGATTCCTCTCCTTTAACTTCCTAACACACAGGGCTACCAATGCAAACCTCTTAAAACAGACTTTTCCCATCTGTTCATCAAAAGTTAGATTGCTCTTCAATTATGTTGGGATCTGCCATAGAAACATTGTTACGCAGCAGTGAATCTGAAGAGATGAAGACTGCATAATTTTTCAGTACAGATTATCTGGTGAAATGCTTGTTCTGGGCTGTACCTGGAATTTCCAATCAGAGTTTACTCTCTAAGCTTAGATTTTTGGCAACTACAGTGAAGGTTGGCTTTTGCTTCGTCCATACTTCCAAAACCATATGATTGTTTGGAGAAGAGGGATTATCACTGTTGCAACTCCTTCCTATTTGTGTGTTGCTA
Organism: Naja naja; assembly: GCA_009733165.1. Classification (NCBI taxonomy): domain Eukaryota; kingdom Metazoa; phylum Chordata; class Lepidosauria; order Squamata; family Elapidae; genus Naja; species Naja naja. The sequence continues at coordinate 155,704,180 of CM019151.1, forward strand.
TAGATGTTTGAGCAACAAAACACACAATAAAAAGGGAAAGTAGGTTGTGGTCTGAAGATCTATTTCCAAGCTTTCCTTCTTTTCATTGATTCTTTAAATTGTTGAGCCATTTATCATATCACATCCATGATTAGAATAGATTTTAAATCTCAATTTTTAAATTTAAATTGGGGAAATTTTTAATAAACACTTCTGGCTTTTCTGTTGTACAAACTCTTCATGCATGCATTTCTCCCCTGCATCTAAGATGTAAAGAAGTTTTTATTTGAACAGTTGTGTCTTTTTTCATAGGAATATTACCGGATATATTGTTCTTCATAGTACATGAAGAGCTCTGTTGACATCTAGATGAAATAGTGTTAAGACCTCAGTATTAAGTGTATGGGTTTCTTTTCATAAAAGCTATGATAAGAAAACAGAATATATTTCCTATCCCAACAAATATCTCAAAATCAACATAAGAGAAACACATAATGAATTGTCTTTTTAAAATCAGTTTTATTTTGGAGGATGACCTTGTAAATGCATTTTTGTACTGAATTCATTCTTTGGATGTGCAGATTGTTGAAAGAGTAGCAGAATTCAGATTTTTTAACTTGTGTCTTTTTCTAATATAATTGTACTACTTCCCCCTATTGTGATCCTTTAGTTTTGGATGTTCTTTTGTTCTAATCTGTTTTAAATTTTTGGCATAGCATATCCTTTAAGTCATTTAATTTTTTCCATAAATAAAAACTACAAAGGTTCACTGTTTATTTACTAAAGGAAAGGACAATTGTAATAAACATGCAGAGTTTAAAGGGAACTGGAGTCCAGTGAAGCATTATTTATAATTATGTTAATGTATCAATTCATTTATATAAAAGTACTCAGCTATCTTGTAAAAGACGTCTGGCTACTCTCTTCTGCTATAAGAAGAGGGAGTCAAGCTATTTTCTAAAACACCTGAGGACACAAGAAGCAATGGGTGGAAACTAATCAAGGAGAGAAGCAACTTAGAACTAAGGAGAAATTTCCTGACAGAACAATTAATCAGTGGAACAACTTGCCTCCAGAAGTTGTGAATGCTCCAACACTGGAAGTTTTTAAAAAGATGTTGGATAACCATTTGTCTGAAATGGTGTAGGGTTTCCTGCCTAGGCAGGGGGTTGGACTAGAAGACTCCAAGGTCCCTGCCAACTCTGTTTTTCTTTTCTATTCTATTCTATTAAGATTTTAACATTCATAGTAGTTCAGATTCTAATATGGAACTTTGATTAATGGAAATATCTAAAGTTTACACCTTCATGTCCTTTGTAGTGTCAAAAGAGCTTCCAACAAGCTTCTAGAAATTCTTTTGATTTTTTTTTAAAGTGCAGAACTTACCAGACTATTTAGTTAATTAATCTAGTCAATTCAAGCAACAAATCAACAAAAAAATTACATATTAATACACAACGCATGCTTTATTCAAGATATTCAAAATAATATACAACTTGGAAATAGTGGAATTACTTTTTTCAGGAATTGAATTACATGTCATACTTGGCCTGGATTTTTATTCTGTCTTCTGTCAGGTTACTTTAGATCAATGTCCTCTGTATAATGAGGGAGAGATAGCTGAATTTCTGGGGGAATATTCAAGGCACTAATCAAGGCTAAACAAATGAAGACAAGATGGCTGTTTTTCTTTAACTAATTTCTACAGCTTTAGTACTGCCTGTTATTTAAAATGGTGGAAAACCTCAAAATACACAATCTGAACTTCAAAGGTCAATAAAAATTACTCATTGCATGTTACAAATGTAAGGTAAGAGAAAATGATTTTGATTTTTTCGCACTGGCTCTTGGCAGTTATAGTTAAGGTTTTTTTTTAAAGGCTATATATGTAAAGAAAAGTTAATTATTTCTGGAGTGCAATTGTATACTTCAGCTGCAGGAAGAGTGGTGATGGGGTTGACCAAAGAAAAAGTTACAAAAAGAGAAATTTCCCAAGATTCCTACTGAAAAAAAATGACAAGTTTAAAGAAAGCCTTTAGAAGAGGGGAAGAAAAAGTAGGGAAAATGTTTCAAGTAAGATGGCTATAGAGTTTATTCTTACGAAGCACACAAACCATAACATTGCCAGAGGCCTGTTACTTTTTCTGTTTAATTTGTTCCTGGCTTGGTGATCAAAACCATGAGTACTGCATGCTACTTCTGACTGCTGGCTGCCTGCAATTTGGCAGTTTGAATCTCACCAGGCTCAAGGTTGACTCAGTCTTCCATCCTTTCAAGGTCAGTAAAATGAGGGCCCAGATTGTTGGGGGCAATATGCTGACACTGTAAACTGCTTAGGGCGAGCTGTAAAGCACTGTAAAGTAGTATATAACTGAGTGCTATTGTTAAAACAGTGACCTGTGAGTTGACTTCTGAAAATGTGATAAGTGTTTAGGTCCTAACTGGTGCATGTTGGCTTGCCACAAATGTCAGAAACAAGGGACTGCTGTGACAGATTCTGGAAGTAGCATGGTATTTTTTTTTATCGTCATTGATACCTTGCTTGCCTTCCTATCATGAGATTAAAATAATACTTAGCAAATCTTCCATTCAAGCAGTAAGAGACTGGGTTAACTGCAATCAATTTCTGCACACCATATTGTGCTTTTAAATCAGAGTCCTGATCTTCCATATCAGTCTGGCAGCTCTGCCTTTTAAAGCTAACACGTCTTATTTAGCTAATTTAAAATTCTCTTCATTTATTAATGTAAGCAATATTTCAGGGAAACACCAAAGATCAAGAATAGCCTTAAAAATATGACTGTTGTATAAGTAGGGGACCATGGAAGTGGTAAATCTACTGTTCGATATAGTAAATCAAATGTGAAGATTGGATGTATGTCTTTAAATATTCAGGGAATTCCATACAACAGCAAATTGGTTATGCATACTTCTAGGTAGGGGTGGTGGACACATTCTTGAAGCAAGGCGTGAAGAAACTTGAAATCTGGAGTTGATGTAAAGGTTAGTAATATTTGATTGATAGAAACATGCCTGCTACACACTTGGGTGTGCAGATGGATTACTGATATAAATTATAGCTATCACTATAATTAGTTAAATACATCATTTCTTTGTTATTTGCTTCTAATTTTTAAAAAACCCTACTTTGCTAGGCCACAGGGGCTTCCATAAAGATGCACACATTTTTGAGAGTTTTTCCTTAATTGAAATTGAACATAGTTGACCTCCAGACTATTTTATAGTTATCTACTTTAAAGCAACAAAAAGCCTCTATAGGTTTAAATGGATATTGTCCCAATTTCTGCCTTTTAAAAATAAATAATAATTGTTTTTATCCTACAAATTTGTTTTTGAAACAATGGTATGGTAACATTCAGTTATAACATTCTGAAAAGCCTGCTCCAGTTAAGATGATTCTTCTGAGCAATTTCACTGTTCCAGTCTTTAGAAATAAAAGAACTAGATTGAAATTTATTGAAACATGATTTACAGCACAGTGTTTAAGAATTTGAAGCAAACTATCAGTTGAATGAGCCTTTAGAGCTCTCTCTTTAAACTATTAATTTAAAATATCTTTGAACATTAATTCCAGGTTCAGCCAATTCTTAGAATGCATTTCTAAGAATACACAGATCAAATAAAACTTGTAGGAAATATTTCATTTTTATTAGGTTAAACAAAATTTATATGCTATTCTGTTGGGATTATTTTGGTGAATGCCCTTTTTTGAATTCCTTATAAACTTAATTTTTAAAGTTGCCTCAAGATGTCATCATAGTCACACATAACATGTCATTGCACTCATAATGGCAAATTTATATTGAGAATAAAAAATGCTCAAGTGATTTGGGACATAATTTTTCATATTACCAACATTAGTGGTATCATCAAGATAATTAAAAAATGTAGGCAGCTGTGCTGATTTATAGCATATTATCCAATAGATTAAGATCAGTTATGAAAAGCATCAGAATTCTGTTCACAACTCTACAATATGTCTTAGATTGGTGTCACATGAGTTTCCCCAGGGAGATTTTATTGTAAAAAGGATATCAAATCTCAGGATCCTCCCACCAACCTGGCCAACTTCAGAATTCAGATGGAAAATGTCAAAATAGGATTTGAAGAAGACCTTTGAAGGTGATAAACTTGAAGGAAACATAGGTTGATGATATTCATTCATTACTCATAGCACCTCTCATTTAGGGAATCAAATTGTAACATTACCTTAAATCTGATTCATTTCAGATGTGTATTTATTTATTTATTTTTATTAATTTGACTTGTATGCCGCCCCCTCTCCCGAAAGGACTCGGGGTGGCTCACAGTTAAAACCAATACAATAAATTAATTACCTAAAATAGAATTAAACCAACCAAGCCAAATTAAACTAAAAAATTATAAAAACAATGCCCCCCCCAAGAGGAGTCAGCACAGCGCAGCCTGCTCAAATAACCAGGTTTTCAAGTTGTGGCGGAAAGTGCAGAGGTCAGGGGCCAGGTGGAGCCCCAGAGGTAGTTGATTCCATAGGGCAGGAGCCGCCACAGAATAGGTCCTCCCCCGCGTCACTGCCAAACAACACTGGGTCGCAGACGGCACGCCGAGGAGTCCCTGCCTGTGAGCTTGTACAGGGCGGTTGGTATTCGATGCCGGCAGTAGATGTTCCCGTAGATAGCCCGGACCCATGTCTCGTAGGACTTTGAATGTCAATACCAAGACCTTGAATCTCATTCGGAGGGCAACCGGCAACCAATGCAGGCCACGCAGGAGGGGTGTAACATGGGAGAACCGGGAAACTCCCATCACAACCCGCGCGACCGCATTTTGCACCAGTTGAAGCCTCTGGATGGTATGCAAGGGCAGTCCTAGATAGAGAGCATTGCAGTAGTCGAGCCGAGAGGTGACAAGTGCCTGAGTGACCGTGCGCAGGGCATCTCGGTCCAGGTATGGGCGTAACTGATGAACCAGCCGGACCTGGGCAAAGGCCCCCCAGCCACGGCTCCCACCTGCTCCTCCAACCTGAGCCGTGAGTCCAGGAGGACCCCCAGATTCCATGCCCTGTCCACGGGGGGCAACACCTCTCCCCCCATGACCAAAAATGGAATCTCCTGACTGGGCCGAGATGTCTGTATGCACAGCCACTCTGTCTTAGCCGGATTGAGCCGAAGCATGTTACTGTCCATCCAGATCCGTACCACATCCAAACAACGGGACATCACGGAGAGGGCATCACTGATGTGGCCTGGGGTGGAGATGTATAACTGCGTATCATCAGCGTACTGATGATACTTCACCCCAAAGCCACGGATGATCTCGCCCAGCGGTTTCATATAGATGTTGAACAGGAGGGGCAAGAGGACCGACCCCTGAGGGACCCCACAAGTGAGAGCCCTTGGCGTCGACCTCTGCCCCCCTGCCAACACCGATTGCGAGCATCCCGAGAAGAAGGAGGCGAACCACTGCAACACAGTGCCTCCCACTCCCAACCCCCTGAGATGCCGCAATAAGATACCATGGTCGATGGTATCGAAAGCTGCTGAGAGATCTAACAGGACCAGGACAGAGGAAAAACCCCGATGAGGACAGATAACACAAGCCAGGCCAATTTAAAGGAGGAAAGGCATCCCAACCGTGCTACCCTCTCACCGCAGCAAACCGGCAGGGGATACCTAAGAACCCAGGCCAGCATCCATCAGGTGGAGAGGAGGGAGGGGAGGCACAGTTCACAATCCATAACCAGGCAAGGATGTAGCAGGCCAAGGAAAACAAGGCAGAAAGAATAAGGGAGCGGGGGGGGGGGGGGGGCGGACAAGGCCTCCAGCCCACTGCCAAAACTGCCAGGCGGGACTGATCACACACCAGGTGGTAGAATTAATGGTACAGGGGGACCAAGACCGGCTGCAACCTCGGGCCAACACCACCTTCACCTCTAGGCCCAACAAGGCCACTCGCCAATCTGCTGTCCCCATTCTCACCGCCCTGGTCACTGGTGCCGTTGTCATCCGTGTCCAGGCCGCCCGGTTCCTAGTGGCGCCCTCTCCACCACAGACATGTCACCGCTGCCACCGACAACCTTGCTGTTGCTGCTGCTGTTGCTCCCCGCCGTTGCTGCTGCCACCAGCGACCTCGCAGTCCCATAAAGTGAGCGGGACCGCAGCGGAAAATGGACGCCAGGTTGAGAACTGAGTCATGGGTGCTGGCACTGCTGTCCTCTGCGCCTGCGCCGTCTTCTTCCTGGCAACGCTCCCACCGTCAGAATCCTGTCGCTGCTGCCACCGGCGACCTCGCTGCTGCTGCTGCCACCAGAAGAATCAACCGGGACTTGCTGCTGCCGACACCATGACACCAGCGACCGCTCCCACGGCAAGCGGAACCATGATGAAAATCGGGCGCTAGGGCTGAAATACCGCCGCTCCCACCGCTCGCCTCGTTCACCACCTCCCTTCTCGTCAGCCGCCAGCTGTTCCGACCACCAGCTGATCAAACTCACGGCCAGAACCCGCCGCTCAGCAGCAGGCAGGCTCGACCGCGATGGTACCTACCGGCCCACCAGGAATTCAGGTATCCAAACCTGGGAGTCGGGGGGATCGAGAACGCCTCCTCACCTCCTTATGGACCAATTTACAACCACCTCACCCCGGGACACTAAAGACGAGCGGCCATCTTTAGGAGCATGAGCAGAAGAAAATAGAACGAAATTCTAGTTCTCTATTTTGTATCAAAATAGAGAACTAGAATTTGAGACTACAAATGTTCACCAACACCGAATTGTATCAATATTCCATTTAAAGAGCACAACAAGTCATCTCTTTTCCTAGTAATTGTCTCACAATTGTTTCATAGCAGAGTCTCAGATACTCAATCAGTCATCTGGCAACCATGGAAGACCATCTTCCCACTGCCACTAAGGAGATTAGAAGACCCTCATCTGTCTGCAATTTGTTGTTTGTGATGGTTACCCTTTTATGGAACAGCTTGCCCCTGAAGGGAGTATATCCCCATTCTCATGACTTTCCAGAAGTTGGTAAAAATTGGCTTTTCTGGAAGAGCTTGGGCAATTGATTGCGAAGTAATAGCTGCCAATTGGCTTTATTGTATTATTTTATTACTAATACAATCAAATTATACTATTAATAAAATAATATAGTAGGTCTACACTGCCTTGAAAAAGATCCTAGAATAGCAAAAGACTTTTGTTCTGCTGCAAAGAAAACTACACAGGTACATCTATGAAATCACGAGGAGTAGAAATCAGTTGGGATGAGATTTCTGTTCTTGAATATTTTATGATTTACTGTGTTCCATGGCAATTGTGACTTTCTCCAATGGTGTCCACCAGTCATCTATGTATGAAAAGCTGTGTAAGGCTGTAGTTTCTAAAAGAACAAGGAGCACAGTTCAATCAAATGTTTTCCATTTCAAATCACACTCATTTCTCTGGAAAATACTGGGTTTTTCTCATGATTTCAGTAAGCTAAAGAAATACATAGCTTAAACATTTTCTGTTGTGGCTTCATTTACATTATATCATGACCATAAGCTAACTAACCCTCTGTCTCTCCCTCCCTCCCTCCCTCCCTCTATATCTACTATCTATCTATCTATCTATCTATCTATCTATCTATCTATCTATCTATCTATCATCTATCTATCTATCATCTATCTCAAATTGACAGCTACATTCTGTTAGTTTCCCCCCCCCTTATGTTGATTAGAATGTCCTTGATTTGCTACTGATAACATGGTAATGCCTCTGACTGCCAAAATATATTAATGTCCGTCTTGTTTCTGCCTGGAGAGAACTGTGACATGTCTCAGGAGGAAACAATGACTTGTTTATTGCTTAAATGAACAATATTGCTTGGTGCTAGCTGACATCTATAACTGATGCCTCTCTCTCCCACCCCCTTTCCCTCTCCCAAGGCAAGAATATTGATTGTTGTTGAAAATCAAGTAACCCAAAACACTGTATCAGAAAAACTTAATTCTAAATTTTGCTTGAAAAAAAAGGGGCCAAAGCCTTTTCAATGGGCTTCAATGCAAAAAAAAAAAAAATAGATAAAGCAGGGGTATTTAGTCCTTTCCATGTTTTGGGATGGATCGGTGAATCCTAAAATACTTTCAAATACATGAAAATCATCTTGAGGATTCATCTTTTAGACCAAGTTAACACTGCACAAAATACAGCTACTGTGTCTAGACTGCAAAAATCTAGTCAACTAGCAGATGGCAGCAAAGAAAGACAGAAAAGTCTAGTGCTTGTCCCAATTTTTGTTACTTATGTATAGCAAACAAATGATGGCCACAACAGCTTGGAACTTAACTGAGGAAATATGCATAGCACCACATTGTAAGGCAGTGACCCTACATGCATGTATCTGTGAAGAATGGGTTAGTCTTGTGCATATAAGGACCTTTGGTTGAAATGGAATTGTTTTCAATACATTAATAGCAACTATTTTTCAATAAAATGGACACACAAAAACATGCAGTTTTCCCACTAGTCTGCTGTTTAGCTGTTATGTAGACCATTACATTTTATGCTATTATAAAAAGTTTATACCTATAACTTTAGAAGCTATGAGTAAAACTAAATGGAAGCTAGTTCTCTTGCTCCTTTTAAAACATTTAAGCAAAGCTTCACAACTCAATTGTTCTAACTGGCATTGGGCTGATATTTTGACTGTTAAGTCAACAGAATGCACATCAGTTCCCTGGAAGAAGATTTCAAATTTTCAGTGATGAGCTATAGTTACCCCTGTTGTAATAAAAAAATGATTTAATAATGATGATCTTGCAAGCAGAGTTGGTCGTTATGTGAGCTTTTATATATGAGATGCCAAAGGTCTGAAACCAGGGGCCCTATTTTATTAACACTTGGAGAAAGTCTGAGAAAATTGATTTATTTTAATATTTTAAGGTAAAGCCCAAAGCTATAGGCTGACTTGCCTCTCAGTATAAATTTGGATGGAACAGGAGGAAAGGAGGAGCAATTACCCCTAGTCTGCTCTGCCTACAGAGTAACAGAATCCAGAGCATCCTTAAGATTTAGAGTAGCCTCAAGATAAAAGTAGGCAGAATAGCATTTTAGTCCATCCATCCACTCTTTTTTTTGTAATAATCTAATCTTTATTACACTGACCAACTCAATCACCTGTTAAGTGGAAAAGTGTGAAGTAATTCAGTATACTGAATTAACTACTGAGGTTTTATTTTTACCTTATTCATTTTTAGGCCTTGAATGAAAATTGTTGTTTTATCTGATCATATCAGATACTGAAACTTTGAAAAAATTTGCACATGAGCCAGGGCTCTATAGTTCTTCTAAAAAGAGGTCTTGATTAGATCCCACTTGTTGACTTAGAACAATTTAAAAGATAATACAGTAAAAGCAAGCAACTTATTAACTCTAATAAGTTCTTATTTCAGAATGACCATTTCACAGTGCTAAGCAAGTTATCCAGCGATGGATACGCGGAGCTATGTACTACTCTCTTCCATCTTGGTTCACACAGCCCACTAAAATAGAATGTTGTTGGCATAGTTTTGACTTTCTGACTTGTGTGAATTTATTCAATTATGATTTAATTCAATAACTAACACTAAAAACATTAGTTTTGCATGGTTATGAAGACAGTCTCTGGTAGCAACCAGGTGTATAGCTGCAAAAAATTATTATCAGTTTGTTGGCACCCTATTGGTGGGATTTCCAGGCCAAAAAAGTCCAAATAAGTTTCCTACTGATTTGAATGCTGACTAATGAAATATTTAATTTCATCAGCCAAGCCATTAAACAGTTCCAGTTGCTAATACATTTATAATGTTTTTAAGCTCCTCAGTTGCATTAATGTCTGATTTTCATTGTATGGTTTTATTGTCTTAATTATTATTTCATAAATGGTTTTGTCTGAATTAATGTCTCCTTCTGAGATTAAAAACTTGAATGTGAAATTTAAAATTAATGACTCTGAAAGTAGATTACTGATAGATAGGTTAATTTTCTAATTTGCAACTACAAAACCTCTTCATTATTGAAATATGAGAATGGGCTGAAAATAAATGAAAAGTGTGTGTGTGTGTGTGTGTGTGAGAGAGAGAGAGAGAGAGAGAGAGAGAGAGACTTAAGCATGAATCATATGATGTTGCTGTATTTTTCCATTATAATGGTAATATGAGAGGTAGAATTTAATCAGGTAGTTCATAGAAGTTTTAGATCAGTGCTGAATATCCTAAAAGAATAGACATATCAAATATAGGCAAACTAAAAGAAAGATAGAATAAAAAGAAAGAATAGATGGTGCAGAAAGGAAAAAAGGAAATAGAAATAGAAAAGAATGTCATAAGGAAAAATAAAACATATGAGCTATGGTGGCGTAGTGCTTAGAGTGCAGTACTGCTGACTATTTCTGCTGACTGCCGTCTGACTGCAATTTGGCAGTTCAAATCTCACCAGGCTCAAGGCTGACTCAGCCTTCCATCCTTCCAAGGTGGGTAAGATGAGGACCCACATTGTTAGAGGCAATATGCTGATTCTGTAAACTGCTCAGAGAAGGCTGTAAAGCACTGTAAAGCAATATTTAAGTCTTAAGTGCTATTGCTATATAATGAAGGGGCTTCTCACTTTTCATCACAAAATTTTAGTAACTTATCACTTTCTCTTAAAATACAACAAAAGATAACTTCTTCCCATGTCCTGTCTCCTTATCTATAAACAAATCTTTAAAACTTTGTCATACTGTTCTGATCAGTAAAGGCCCATTAAGGTTTATCAGAGATAACAACATATATATTTTAATTCTGTTTAGAGAAGCTAAGTTTATATTCCTTTTACTTCTAAAATCTTAATCTTTAGTCCATTCAAATAATGCTGTAGAATTTGATATATTTTCATTTTTCTTTGTTTCTTGAGATTCTTCAAAATTTCAATAAGACTTTCTTATAAATCCAATATAGGAAAATGATACCTTTTCATTAGTCATCAGAACAATTTCTTTTGCATGTCTAGCGTAAAATCTTTTTCCATGTCATTCTTGTAGCCTGTTATCTGTAAATCCACTTTCAACCCAGTCTTGATCTTGTCAGAGAAAACCTGTTCAATAACATCTTTTAGACTATCTCTCCACAGAGGCAGATGTTTCTGTTGACACTTCTGCATACAATTTTTAAAAATATCCTTCAAAATGTCTGACGTTATAGTATTTTGCTTTATTCTGCAACTTTAAGTTAAATCTATATCTTCTTCTCCTTTAATAGTAATCTTTTCAAATATTCCAGTATAGGTCCTCAAAAGAGACAGAGTATCGGGGAAGCCTATATTGATCCAGATTTGCCTCTTCCAGTTCTAACTTGATATGAATGGTAACTCCATCTATTCTCATATCAACATTTGTGCAAGCTACTCCCAATGTTGACACACACACATTTGGGTTGAAAAAAATCCTTCATTTGTTGCCTTCCAATCAAAAATCCAGAAAAGGAATATAAGCTCCTGAAAGTTGCAAAAAGTTACATTCATTCAATTTATACAATTATTTTTGAGCAATGATAAAAATAAGATGCCTATACAAAAATTAAAATACATAGCAGCAGACAAAACCAACCATCATCCATGTAGTCAGGATTCAGGTCCCTTCACAAATCAGTTATATAAAAAGTGCCTACATCAATAACATGTATGTTAATATCCTGCATCATAGAAACTGACTTAATGAATGCACCAATGAAATTTGTATTAAAATCAATCTACAGAAATGTATGTCAGAAGTTACATAAATCAAAGACAATCTGTGAGTATAATAATAGTTATAAATGTTTATTTTTAAACACTCCAATGGTCCAGAATACTGTATTACTAGCAGATTTCTGCTAAACTTCAACTTCATATGTATTTTTCTTGCTATTTAATGAGAATATGGCTAATTATAGGGGTTTTCCTGGACTCACGACTCCTGCTCAAAGAGCAGGTGGCAGTCTTGGCCAGGAGGGACTTTGCACAACTGCGGGTTGTGCACCAGTTATACCCTTTCCTGGACCAACAGTCCTACTCACAGTCACTCATGCCCTAGTCACTTCCCGTCTTGATTATTGCAACGTGCTGTACATGGGGATGCCCTTGAAGAGCATCTGGAAGCTCCACTTGGTGCAAAATGCAGCGGCCTGCATGGTTTTGTGCAGACCCCCATGTGCACATGTTTCACCTCTCCTGCAGGAACAATATTGGTTGCTGATTTGCCTCAGGGTACAATTCAAGGTGCTGGTTGTCACCTTTAAAGCCCTTCATGGCTTGGGACCAGGTTATCTGAGGGACCATCTTTTGCCAGTCACATCTACCTGACTCCTCAGAATGGGGAGGTAGGGAATGTTGTGGGTCCCATCCCTGAGGGAGATACATCTGGTGAGACCCAGAAGAAGGGCCTTCTCCATGGTGGCTCCTTCTCTCTGGAACATCATTACCCCAAAGATTAGAATGGTCCCCTCTCTAATACTCTTCTGGAAGGCACTGAAGACCTGGTTCTTCCAATGTGCTGGAGAACTCAGAGCGGGATGGAGTCCATCAAATGGCTCATGTGATCTGCTGTCGTCAGGGAGTGGGAGTTGGGGGGGTGATTTTTTTCCAGATGTTGTTCTATTATACTTTATTAATTTATTTGATCCTTTTTGTTAGTTTTAATTGTTTTTTTGTTTTGTTTTAAGTATGGTTTTACATTCTGTAAGCCGCCTCGAGTCTCCATGGGTGAATAGGCGGCAATATAAATTCAATAAATAAATAAATAAATAAGCATAAGATTGTGTGAACAAAGCTTGTGATCTGAACGTCATCTGAATAAAAGTAATAATTCTGTTTAACAGTGTGAGAAACAAAAATACAGGCTATTGATCTATCAGATTCAGTAATGCCTTTGGATGATAGCAGCCCCAGAATAAAGAGACATGACCAAAGTTTTAGATAGGATGATTTCAAAATGTACCAGAACTATTTATAATTCTGCTGTGCTGTTGCTAATTGTGAAACATGATTTTGCAAAGTATAAATATATTTGGACATAGAAGGACAAAACCACAAGAAATAAGGAACTGAAAGTAGCTGGTGGACAGAGGTTTGAGATGTACACAGGTTCATGTGGAAACTGTCAGTAAGAAAGAACAAGGAAGTAAGTTGTGAAATGAGTGCTGAAAAGTATAAAAAGAATGTCTGGGAATGAGTTTGGAGCCACTGACCATAGCTATTCCTTATGGGACCTAGTTATTGTCTCTGGACCTCATTGCAATGGGTTATTACTGTAAGCTAATGAATTAAGAGCAACTGCGATCTCTTCGCTGATGATGTAAAGCTATTCAACACCACAGACAATACTGCTACCCTTCAAAAAGACCTCGACTGTGTATCAGAATGGTCAAACAAATGGCAACTTCAAATCTCAACAAATAAATGCTCTGCCTTACATATTGGCAAAAAAAATCAGAAAATAAAATACAAACTGAATATCAAGACCTTGTTGATGATCCAAACTCCGTCAAGGACCTTGGAATACTCATCTCTAATGATCTAAGTGCTAGAGCCCACTGTAACATTAAAAGGCATTAAGAGTTGTTAACCTAATCCTACGTAGCTTTTTCTCTGGTAATATCACACTACTAACTAGGACATACAAAACATTTGCTAGACCAATACTCAAATACAGCTCATCAGTCTGGAACCCACATCACGTATCTGATATTAACACAGTTGAGAAAGTCCAGAAATATTTTACAAGAAGAGTTCTACACTCCTCTACTTGTTGCAGAATACCTTATGCCACCAGACTTGAAATTCTAGACCTAGAAAACCTAGAACTACGCTGCCTTCGGTCTGATCTAAGTATAGTATATAAAATCATACATTGCAATGTCCTTCTGGCTGATCAATACTTCAGCTTCAACCATAACAATACAAGAGCACACAATAGATACAAACTCAAAGTTAACCGCACCAAACTTGATTGCAGGAAATATGACTTCAGCAACAGAGTGGTCAATGTCTGGAATACTCTACCTGATTCTGTGGTTTCTTCCCCAAACCCCAAAAACTTTAACCTTAGTCTGTCTACTATTGACCTCACCCCTTTCCTAAGAGGTCTGTAGGGGGCGTGCATAAGTGCACCAATGTGCCTACTGTCCCTGTCCTATTGTTTCTTTTATTTTTCTTATATGTATTCATTTCATGTATTCACAACTACGTTTATCCTTGTAAGCGATTGACAAAATAAATAAATAAAATAAATAAATAAAGTTGTGTTATAATGGCTGTTCATGTTCCAAATTGCTCATGAAATAAACCTCTGATCTTAAAGTAAGAATTATTGTTTGTGGTCTGTCTGTGTCCTTCTTTATTGTAATTTTCCTACAACATCAGTATAATGTATAGGACTAAAGCAAAGAATAAATGCCAGTTCTTGCCAACTGGATGAAATTATAAAACATATTTGTTACTTTGCTCGTTATCTTTATGTAGATGATATCTGTAAAAAGGAAGGTTATACAAAGGAAAGAATATATCTCTTATATCCCTTTGCTTTAAAGGGCCAAATCTTTTTTACATTCAGGAATGGGGAGGGATGTGTTATCTCACCCAATATGTGGCAGTCATAACTAGGATAGCCTTTGCACAACTTTATGTTGTGTTCTGGTTGTGTCCTTTTCTGAAACAGGAGTCCATACACTCATGGTCATCTCATGTCTGGACTATTGTAATGCTCACTATTTGGGGATTGTCATGCCCCTGGTGGAGACTGACTCTAAGGAAGAGGAGGAACAGCCAACAGGGAGTGGGAGTGTGGCTCCAGAGGTGGTGGAGGAGGCTGGGGAAAGGCAGAGGCCAGCTGAGCAATCAGAGGAGAATCCAGGCCCATCTCCTATCCATCCCAGGGCACGCAGGGAGGAGAGGATCAGGGAAAAGCGTGGTCTACTCAGGAGGAGAGGTCCATGATCCTCCTCAGGGCTTACAGCTGGGAGCTATGTATATAAGTTTGTAACTGCATAGTCAGAATTGCTGGAGTCAAAGTTAGTGTTTCCTTTGAAGGAGGTTTATCTTTGTTGGAGTTCTTCCCAAGGACTTTCCCTGGTTATCTGCTTGGAACATATAATTACTTATCTTGGTTTGCTTTGGAACTCTCGCTGAGACGGTTTGTTCTTGTTTTCCTTTTGCCTCATTATTTACTTTTGGGACTTTAAACTGTGACTAATAAAACAGTTAAGTTGAAGGCATTGCCAGACTTTAATTCATGTTTTGGGTTTTGAGTTATTTTGAGAGACTACGGGTCATCACAGGGATACTTCTGAAGAGTATTCTGAATGCAGCTCCTTGAACACAATTGTTAGACATCCTACAATGGCCCAAGTTACACCACAGTTGCGCAAACTGCAATGGTTTCCAGTGTGCTTCTGGGTCCAATTCAAGGTGTTGGTACTTACCTTTGAAGCCTTTCATGCCATGGATCCAGGTTATCTGAGAAACCCCAATGAGATTGGCCCACCCTAACCAAGCCAGCAAAAGGGACATGCTGTAGGCTTGTCAGTCAAGGAATTCTATCCAGTTGGTCCAAGAGAAGAACCTTTTCTGCTGTGCCTCCTGCATTCTGAAACATTGTGATGCCTGAGGTGAAATCCACATTCATCCTTTCAGCCTTCCAAAGGACTCTGAAGTCCTGGCTCTGTCCATTGGCCTGGAATCCTGGTGGGGCATGACATATTGGAGGTGATTAACAAACTGTGATAAGACTCCATCTCCTCCACATGTGCACCCCCCTCCTTGCCACCCTTGTTAATTTTTTTAGTCAATTACAGTGTCAATATTTATTGTTTTAATGTTTTATCTTGTTGCTTTTATTGGTTATACGCCACCTAGAGTTCCTCTAAGTGAGATGAGTGGCCTGTAAGACTGATAAATAATTAAATGATTATATGATCAAGAATAGGCAAAAGAGGTTAATTAAAAAGGAGGAGTAATGGGGGAAAAGAGGAGACATTAACTATTTAATTTCCTTGGCATCTGTAACAAAAATTCCAATGAAAAACTGCTCCCCCAAAAAGAAAGAAAAACTTAGGCATACATGAATATGATCTTATTTTTTGTAGCATCTGAAAAGCTTTCAGTCACAATATTGTTCTAGCAAATCTTTATTTTCAAGAACATACATGGTATTAGCAATAAGATAAAATAGATGAAAACCCATATTTCAAATTTCACCATGGGAACTTCATATGATCCATACAGTGACCCTAATTTTGAAGGGGCTGGATGGTTGGAATCAGGAAATAAGTTAAATAACAGAAAATGTAGGCTCTGGAATCTCTAGACAAGGGAAAGAAAAAATCAGACAATTTACAAGGTCACAATATGTGAAAAATTGAATGACTACTCTTGTGAAACAGTCTAAAATCAAAACAAAAACAATATATTCTAAAAGTTAGGCAATATTTGATTTTAAGTCTATACTTAAAAAAGACATGAGGACAAAAAGGAAAACAAGTCCTTTTTTGACAGATGTCTTGTAACCCTAACCAAAAATATCTCTCCCTTGTGGAGATGTGGATTGACAATCTGGCAGGCAGGCAGGCTTTATTCATAAGAACAGTGAAAGCTGCAACAGGCAAACAAATAACAACAATAACAACACTTTGTACTAGTGATGGTGCAGCCAAACTGGTCTGTTTGAGTTCTCTGTTTGATGTATTATCAGATAATTTAGGGAAAGGAATGAACCTCAGAATGAACAAAATGTATTTCATTAATATAGTAATTTTACGTTGTTTAGCCTTAAGCCTAAAGTTCCTTTAAAATGGCTGCCAACATTATGATTTATGATTGTTGAGGAAATGAAAGAAAAGCTCTGAGCTTTCAGCTTGCCAATGAAGTATTTCTATCTATTGATTTAAATTAAAGAGATTTTCAATTAAAAACCACTGAAATAGAAACTGCTACAAGCCTGAAATTGTTGGAAAAGAGAGCTAACAACTAGTATTCCATGACTTGAAGAAAAGCTGCTTGGAGCATCAATATGTTGCTTAAAAAGAAACAAGCAATGGTGTAATTCCCTCCTTCCCCTCACTTCCTTTGTAAACTTTCCTTGCCTGATGCCCTCTGAACAGTGGTGGAATTCAAAAGTTTTTACTACCGGTTCTGTGGGCGTGGGTTGGTGGGTGTGGTATGGCTTGGTGGGCATGGCAGAGGAAGTAAAATCTCCATTCCCACCCAACTCCTGGGGGAAGGTTACCACCGGTTCTCCGAACTACTCAAAATTTCTGCTACCGGTTCTCCAGAACTGGTCAGAACCTACTGAATACCACCTCTGCCTCTGAATATATTAAACTGTGTCTTCTAGAATTTCTACACACCATCAAACCAGGAAAGGAATAAGTTTCACTTAGCTAATGTGACATACACTGTTATTGAAAACACATACTAAAACTACATTGTCAGTAAAGGATGAAGATTATGATCGGATATTGATGAGATTTTTAACATAGCACAGTTGTCTCCTGAAGTATTGCAGCCCATGGTAAATATGAAGGAAAGATGCTGTTTTGAATCATTCAATCACACATTCATAACATATATGTCATAGTTATATTTGGAAGAAACGCTAGGAAAAAACAAATTGTCTTTTTAAAATAAATTATTAACTATGAATTTTTGAATTGGACAAAATATTAAGGACTAAGAATAAGAGGATGCATGAATCAGAAGTGCTTAAGCCAGAATGTGATTATTCAAAGCATAAAAGAAAACTTAATGAGGGTGGGGGTGGGGTGACCAAAATAAAGACCATAAGAGGCAGGTCTGTTTAGCAGATTTAGATGGAAAATATCTCCTGGAGCTGTTAAACATTTGAACTTGTTAAAAAACAAATGTGTAAAAGGTTCTTGGAACATTGTACTGTGTAAAAGGTACTTGGCACACTGTTACTATAAACCAAGTGGGGTTGTATCTGTAGCTAAATAAAAGAGCTTATTGAAAGCAATATTCTACAAGGTGTTGGCTTGTGTAGCCCACTAGGAGTTGCTACTTGAAATGGTAACAGCCAAGTGAGAAACAGAACTTAGCTCATTTTCCAGAGCAGTGATCTCTTGGCAAAATCGAGTAACCGGTTCAATTCTATTGTAAAATAGGTTACATCTGTTTGTTTTTTTAAAAGAAAATCTGTAAGAAAAACATATCTGTTGTTAGACAGAAAATCACTTTTCCACCAGAGCAAATGGAATTATATATAAACAACTCTTAAAACATCTGATCCATTGGAACAAAAACCTTTGGGATCTGGGTTCAAATGCAAATACAGCCAAAGAACTGGTTTAAGGAGATATTTTCTTTCTTGCTTGATTTATTCTGGAAATTCTAGAATTCTAATGAATAACTTGACAGGGCACACACTGTATATAGATCAATGTTTCCCAACCATGGCCATTTGAAAATGTTTGGACTTCTATTCACAGAATTCCCCACATATTCTGAAGCATATTCTGCATTTCATATCTTTTCGTGTGTCTGTTTTTCTTAAATCTTTTCCCTATACTGTACCTGTTGTACTTTCTTCTGTTTCAGTATTATGAACAGGATTTCAACAAATAGTACATTTTTGAAAGATGCGTTTGAACCCTCTTGAAATACAGACTTAAATTTAAGGGACAGAGACTAATTTATCTTTTCCTCAAATATTTTCCCTAATACTGAATGCTTGGGGGTAAGAGTTAACGTGGGTTTAAAATCTTTGCTAATGACATCTCTTTGATTTTATGCAACCTGATAATTGTAATCTAGAAAAAATGTTGAACATTCTGAAAAATTTCTGGTATAAATGTTTCAAACTATGTTTTATGTTTTATTTATGTGATTTATCTACTGCCTCAATCTAATTCCAAGAAGTTCACAGATACTACATATTAACTTCACTATGACTATGCATTAACTATGTATTGCAATTCAGGAATTAATGATACTTTTTTCAGAATCTTGACTATAGATAACATTAATTAAGAAGGATTTTAAAATAAAGTGAATGTTTTAAACAAACCATTCAGAACTATTTTGACTAGGGAAAATTAAAATGTTCAATCAAAAAATAAATACATTGTTAAATAAATACTCCAAAGTTAACATCAGACCAACAATCAAATAAACAATACCACAAACAAGAAACTGCCATAGGGCCAACAGTAAACAGCCCAACCAATTAACACCCAAGACCACACCCACCAATACTGACAGGACAAGCCATCAGAATATAAACTGGCAACAAACTACACTCCATATAGCACTGATGATGTTACCTAGTTTGGGTAATGAAATATCTGCAACAAAGCTAGCCAATTAAGCCAAATACAGACATTTATTCAATTAGACTAAAATGTCTATTGAATAAAAAATAGAGACACCTAATTGAGAATCTAGTAATCAAGACCAGATACTTTTGTTCGTCAATAAATTTACACTATTAACATTAACAAAGCTATTTACCACCACACATATACATACAAACAATTCTCTGATACGATAGCACTGATTATCAGGTTTTAGACCTTAAGCTTCTCATGCTGCCAGGAAAATGGAATTTTGACTGAAAGGCAGATAACTTAATGTTTAGATATCTGAATTCTTTAAAAATAAAGAAACAGAACAACTTTATTTAATATATACACATAGATACACTGCAATTTCTAAAAAAATAATGCATATAAACAGAACATTGTCAATGATCTCCAGTTATTATCACTGTACTAAAATAATATACTGTACTAGTTGTATTTTATAACTATTCAATAAAACAAGGTACAAGGGCAATAAAAATCATATTCAGAAAGAAAAAAAAACATCTGTAATAAAACAATTGAAGATAAAAGCTCAGTGAGGTTGTTACTGGGTAGATTTTCCAGTTATCATTGTAGTGTTATATAAGGATTTCTGCTTCAAAGCATTCATGTCTGTTATCCTACAATTATCAATAAAAAACTAAACTCTATGGAATTCTCAGAAATTTACTTCAGATAAAGATAAGCATACATTTGCACTTCAGCAGAGAAACTTAAATCATGTCTCCATTCACTGGTGCTTTCTCCCAGGTAATTTTGAGAAACCCATCCCAAGTTAAATAACCAAGCAGAAGATCCATTGATGTTCTTTCTGAATAGATATGGGTGGTACCATGCAGTTAATTGATGTATGGATTTAGAAACATTGAAGGCTATACTAATTTTATTTTACAAACAATTTTTGGACTAATTTTATTTTACAAACAATTTTTGATTACAGTGCCGGGTTAAAACACTCAATTCTCATAGTATTACCAAGCAAATAGCAAGGGCCAAAATAAGACAAATATAGAACTGATGCTGCAAATACCTAAAGAATCCAGATGACTTCAAATCTGAATTTTTTATTTTAATTGTGCTGGTTTATATTATTTTTATAATATAGTATCCTAAAGAAAAGGGACGCAGTGGCTCAGTGGCTAAGAGTCTGAGCTTGTCAATCAGAAAGGTTGGTAGTTCAGCGGTTCGAATCCCTAGCACCGTGTAACGGAGTGAGCTCCCATTACTTGTCCCAGCTTCTGCCAACCTAGCAGTTCGAAAGCATGTAAACAATGCAAGTAGAAAAATAGGGACCACTTTGGTGGGAAGGTAATGATGTTCCATGCGCCTATGGCATTTAGCCATGCTGGCCACATGACCATAGAGACATCTTTGGACAGCGCTGGCTCTTCGACTTTGTAATGGAGATGAGCACTTCCCCCTAGAGCTGGAAACGACTAGCATGTTTGTGCGAGGGGAACTTTTACCTTTATCTTTATCCTAAAGAAGGGCTAATCTGACACATGAAACATTCTAATTTCTGGGCAGCAAATTTTTATGTCAACAAGGAAACAGCTAAAAGGGGAACCTACAAAATGCAGTAGCATAATTTTTATGGATAATTCTTAAGGCAGTTGAAACTGACCTTCGGATAATGCTACAGCTGAGAAAAATTCATTTATGCAAGGCAAATAAGCCTGCCTCTGAACATTAATGAACTTGTTAAATCTGAGCTAGATTTGCATACAGAGCTAGAGTAGAATCAAAGTCAAAGAATAAAGATTAGACAAGAACTTTGAAAAAGACAAAAGAAGAACAGTAGCAAGAGGGAGGAAAAACATGGGAACTCTGTTAATTAAAACAATGTTATCAAAGCAATAGTTTAAGCTTGGCATATTAACAGATTAGGATGATATTCTAATTTTGTTTACGTACCCAGTTTTTAATTAATAACCTGTCTCATTCTATAGGTTATTAGTACTATGATTCTTCAACCATTCTTGCTATTTTTGGCTTATTTGTTTTTGTGGGTATTCTTAGCCTGTTGTGGTTTTGTGGAGGGTTTGTAAGCCGAATAGGACTCAGCCATGGGACAGTGCAAGTTATACTGGTATACTTTTCTGCTAGCTCAAGGACTTAAAGGCAAGAAGTCAAAGAAGAAACCTCAGATTTCAGTTGTGATGGACTTCAACTCCCATATTTTTAGTCACATTAAGAGAGATGCTGTCCAATAACTTGGGAAAGAAAACATTTATAAAAGACTATTTTGAATAGCTGTTGCAAACCACCTGATTTATAAGGGCACCATTACCATTGAAAAGGAAGACTTTTTTATTGTACTGTTTTCTAAATGAAAATACTCAAAACTTTCGTTTTGTTTTAATCAAAGAAGAAAAATATACAGGGGAAAACAGCGACGCTGAAGGATGGTGGAATCTCAGTTATTTCATTCAGCTAACCCCATTTAGAATGGATCAGCTCAAAGAACTGCATGTTTTCCCCCGCACATCTCTTAATTTGACCATCAGGGCCAAATATGACCTTCATATTTGACTCTCACAACCTTTTAAGAAAATGTTTAGTAGTGGTATAGGGGCTCCAAATTTGTTTGATAAAGAAGGGGCCTTTTTTTCCTTATCTTTGTCTATGCATTTATCAGTTGCCTATATCAAAGTGCTGCAAGGTTGTGATAAATTCAGATTGCTCACAGAGTCATAGATTGGGGAAGGGATATGGGTGAAGGAAAAGGTTAAATATATTCATTCCCTGTTGATTTTGCAATACAATTCCATACAATCAATATACAAGATAACTTCGCCTGCACTAATTAGCCCTAATTTTGTACAAGAGAGTTTAGAATCATACACAGCCACATATAAGAAAAAGTGAAACATTCAAACATTCGCATAAAGGAATAAGCTACAGTTCCTTGGGCAGCATATAAAACATAGAAGAGCATTTTTTAAGATTGAAAAGAAATGTTTGACCTCAGCAGATAAAATCCATCATTGGACTCATCCTCTGGCTATTTTGTGTTCATGGAATTTCAAAAAAGATGGAGGAAAATGCTGCATCCAACCCACACCCTTTCTTTGCTTTGTCTTACATATAACAAATACTTTTTAGTTAACTTTTGCAATGGTAGGATTTTCTGTTTTTTCAGACAAAAAGAATAAGGAAGAGCAATCTTTGCCTTTACTGGACTGCTTCCATGGAGTGCTTGGAATAATCAGAGCACTTGATTGTCAGAATAAAGGCCCCTTGGAAGAGGTAAGAAGTCTCTGTCAAGCTCAAATCCTGGTGAATTCATGGCTGTGCAATTTCTCAGCAACAATATAAATGTGGTTTGCTATTGCTTTCTTCTCTGATGTTTCTATGTCCAGTATAACAGTATGTCTGGGAATTCCTGGTGGTCTCTTTCTATCCAAACTAGTATGAAGAAGTGATTAAAATGTGTTCTAGTGGCCTAGAGGTGGAACTTTAGCTTCACAATCAGGAGGCTGTGAGTTCAATCCTAGACAGAGGTTAATATTTTTTTTTTTAATTACATTTATATGCCGCCCTTCTCCGAAGACTCAGGGCGGCTTACAATTTCTGGGATACAACCCAGTGTGCTCAGCAATAGCCTTCATTCCATTGTATATGCCTGCTTATTACTAAGCGGCATTTTTACAAGGTCAGCTAATTGCCCCCAACAATCTTGGGTCCTCATTAAGACATATACTTATAGTTGTAAGAATAAATTTGACACACTACTGAAAGAAAGGAACTTTGCTGACCATATGGGATTTGGAATAGACTCTCCTGCTCAAACAGGGGATTGGACTAGATGGCCTCAAGGTCCCTCCCAACTGTTATGCTGTCTATGTTCTAATCTAATGTGAGTTCTAATCCACCCTCAACTATGGAAGCTCTTGTATCTATCTGTCTGACTGTCTTTTTCTTCCTTTCCTCCCTCCCTCTCCTGTATTGCAGTGTGGTTGTTGTGGTGATAACATGAGCGATTATCATGAGGCTGACTTGATCTGGAAAATAGCACCACTAGCAGATACCAAAGGTTCAGCATTTGAATCAGATCAGTAGTTTTAATGTCTGACGTTATAGTATTTTGCTTTATTCTGCAACTTTAAGTTAAATCTATATCTTCTTCTTCTTCAATTGTAATCTTTTAAAATATTCCAGTATAGGTCCTCAAAAGAGACAGAGCATCGGGGAAGCCTATATTGATCCAGATTTGCCTCTTCCAGTTCTAACTTGATATGAATGGTAACTCCATCTATTCTCATATCAACATTTGTGCAAGCTACTCCCAATGTTGACACACACACATTTGGGTTGAAAAAAATCCTTCACTTGTTGCCCTCCAATCAAAAATCCAGAAAAGGAATATAAGCTCCTGAAAGTTGCAAAAAGTTACATTCATTCAATTTATACAATTATTTTTGAGCAATGATAAAAATAAGATGCCTATACAAAAATTAAAATACATAGCAGCAGACAAAACCAACCATCATCCATGTAGTCAGGATGCAGGTCCCTTCACAAATCAGTTATATAAAAAGTGCCTACATCAATAACATGTATGTTAATATCCTGCATCATAGAAACTGACTTAATGAATGCACCAATGAAATTTGTATTAAAATCAATCTACAGAAATGTATGTCAGAAGTTACATAAATCAAAGACAATCTGTGAGTGTAATAATAGTTATGTTTATTTTTAAACACTCCAATGGTCCAGAATACTGTACTACCAGCAGATTTCTGCTAAACTTCAACTTCATATGTATTTTTCTTGCTATTTAATGAGAATATGGCTAATTATAGGGGTTTTCCTGGACTCATGACTCCTGCTCAAAGAGCCAGGTGGCAGTCGTGGCCAGGAGGGACTTTGCGGGTTGTGCACCAGTTACACCCTTTCCTGGACCAACAGTCCTACTCACAGTCACTCATGCCCTAGTCACTTCCCGTCTTGATTATTGCAACATGCTGTACATGGGGATGCCCTTGAAGAGCATCTGGAAGCTCCACTTGGTGCAAAATGCAGCGGCCTGCATGGTTTTGTGCCAGACCCCCATGTGCACGTTTCACCTCTCCTGCGGGAGCTATATTGGTTGCCGATTTGCCTCAGGGTACAATTCAAGGTGCTGGTTGTCACCTTTAAAGCCCTTCATGGCTTGGGACCAGGTTATCTGAGGGACCATCTTTTGCCAGTCACATCTACCGGACTCCTCAGAATGGGGAGGTAGGGAATGTTGTGGGTCCCATCCCTGAGGGAGATACATCTGGTGGGACCCAGAAGAAGGGCCTTCTCCATGGTGGCTCCCTCTCTCTGGAACATCATTACCCCAAAGATTAGAATGGTCCCCTCTCTAATACTCTTCTGGAAGGCACTGAAGACCTGGTTCTTCCAATGTGCTGGAGAACTCAGAGCGGGATGGAGTCCATCAAATGGCTCAGGTGATCTGCTGTCGTTGGGGCGGGGGAGTGGGAATTGGGGGGTGATTTTTTTTCCAGATGTTGTTCTATTATACTTTATTAATTTATTTGATCCTTTTTGTTAGTTTTGTTTTTTTGTTTTAAGTATGGTTTTACATTCTGTAAGCCGCCTCGAGTCTCCATGGGTGAATAGGCGGCAATATAAATTAAATAAATAAATAAATAAATAAATAAATAAATAAATAAATAAGCAAGCAAGCAAGCAAGCAAGCAAGCAAGCATAAGATTGTGTGAACAAAGCTTGTGATCTGAACGTCATCTGAATAATAATTCTGTTTAACAGTGTGAGAAACAAAAATACAGGCTATTGATCTATCAGGTTCAGTAACGCCTTTGGATGATAGCAACCCCAGAATAAATAGACATGAACCAAAGTTTTAGATAGGATGATTTCAAAATGTACCGGAACTATTTATAATTCTGCTGAGCTGTTGCTAATTGTGAAACATGATTTTGCAAAGTATAAATATATTTGGACATACAAGTGAAACTCAAAAAATTAGAATATTGTGCAAAAGTTCATTTATTTCAGTAATGCAACTTAAAAGGTGAAACTAATATATGAGATAGACTCATTACATGCAAAGCAAGATAGTACAAGCCATGATTTGCCATAATTGTGATGATTATGGCTTACAGCTCATACAAACCCCAAATCCACAATCTCAGAAAATTAGAATATTACATGCAATCAATAAAACAGGGATTGTACATA
Organism: Naja naja; assembly: GCA_009733165.1. Classification (NCBI taxonomy): domain Eukaryota; kingdom Metazoa; phylum Chordata; class Lepidosauria; order Squamata; family Elapidae; genus Naja; species Naja naja. The sequence goes on from CM019151.1 coordinate 155,729,701, forward strand.
GAACAATATCGGACCTCTGAAAAGTATAAGCATGCATATGTACTTAGTACTTGGTTTGGGCCCCTTTTGCAGCAATTACTGCCTCAATGCGGCGTGGCATGGAAGCTATCAGCCTGTGGCACTGCTGAAGTGTTATGGAAGACCAGGATGCTTCAATAGCGGCCTTCAGCTCTTCTGCATTGTTCAGTCTCATGTCTCTCATCTTTCTCTTGGCATAGATTCTCTATGGAGTTCAGGTCAGGTGAGTTTGCTGGCCAATCAAGCACAGTAATCCCACGGTCATTGAACCAGGTTTTGGTGCTTTTGGCAGTGTGGGCAGGTGCCAAGTCCTGCTGGAAAATGAAGTCAGCATCCCCATAAAGCCTGTCTGTGGAAGGAAGCATGAAGTGCTCCAAAATCTCCTGGTAGACGGCTGCATTGACCCTGGACTTAATGAAGCACAGTGGACCAACACCAGCAGATGACACGGCTCCCCAAATCAACACAGACTGTGGAAACTTCACACTGGACTTCAAGCATCTTGCAGTGTGCCTCTCCATTCTTCCTCCAGACTCTGGGTCCTTGGTTTCCACATGAGATGTAAAAGTTGCTCTCATCAGAAAAGAGGACTTTGGACCACTGAGCAACAGACCAGGTCTGTTTTTCTTTAGCCCAGGTAAGACGCTTCTGATGACTAGCAGATACCAAAGGTTCAGCATTTGAATCAGATCAGTAGTTTTATTCAGGACATTAGAATGAGACAACATATTGCAGTATTTTGTGTTTCTCACACACTTTCATTTCCTGGGTCTATTTATTAAGAGAACAGAACAGAAAGAAAAATAGAATAGAATAAAATAGAATAGAATAGGTTTATTGGCAAGTATTTCTTTCAATTGCATTCTATGTTTTTTGCACTCTGCCTTAGTCTCACAGAGGCCTTTAAATGGTCGGCTGGAGTCTCCTATGAACAATGTAGGCTCTCCCTGTCAAAGATGTCACAATCCTGGCTGCTTTGTACTGGTTTTACTTCTGTTATACAAGAAATCGCAGACAAGCTTGCCATCACACTGTCGAAATACAGATACACCCTACAGCCTTCCCGTTTTTCCCAAGCCTCCTTTAAACAGTGAACTTCCCTACCCCCTCCCCATACCGCAAATAATTCGCAGTCGTAAGCATCCAGGGATGCTCCTTGCAGCGTTGCCTGGTGTTTTGGGCTTTCTTTCCGCGAAGGGCACAATAGCTTTTGCTCCTGTCACGATTATTCCACGGCGGTCGTGTGGTGGCGAAGTTAACGTGTTTGCGGGGGCGGCGGCAGAAATGGACAAGAACTAACTTTCCAAGACGGCGTTCATCTATGGGGCCTCGGTTTCTATTGGAGTGGCCTGAAAATCCGGGCCTGTAATGCGGGGGAAACCATCCATCTGCCCGAAGAGTCAAGATTTCCTTCTGGCGACCACGAAGGGCTTCCCTCTAAACCTCGGCTGGCAAGATGGGCTGCCCAGCTGCAGCTGGGAGAAACTTTCCGCATCTCTCAACGGAAGTGGAGGCGGTGGACCACCGGGGAAGAAGCGAAGCCGATCCAAAGAGGCTTCGGGGGGGAGGCAGAGAACGCCCCCCCCCCGAGGCGAGGCGGGGTGGGGCGGGCGGGCAGCTGAGTCAGGCTGCTCCTGCTAGCCAGCAGACCAGCCAGCCGGCCTTCCGCCGCAGTAACCCAGCGTGAAGACCAGCGCAGCGGTGAGGGTTTTTTTTTTGGAGGGAGAGGTGGAGGGAGCGGAGAGTCGCGGAATGGCAGGCGCGCCGTCCAATGGGAAGGCATTGGGACGACCACGGGGGCCGAACGAGGGTCGGTGGCGTGGAAGCTGCAGCTCCCCAGTCATTCAATAGAGGGGGACGCGAGCCTGCCGGGAGGGCGCTGCCGTTGCCGTTACTACTTAAAGATTACCGCCGCCGCCACTTTTTGGCTCCGACCGCGTCGATTTCCCTGCAGCTTTGGGATTTCGGGGGCCGAGCGAGAAGTGGCTCCCTTCCAAAGTCTCGATGGACTTGCGATGGAGCGTCATCGCCTGAGCGCTGCCACCGCCGCCGCTGGTGCAGAGAGGCCGACTTCTGCTCCTCTTCCCTCCCTTCAGGATCCAAGGCTTGGCGGACGTCGGCCAGGAGCAGCCATGGGCAGCCGGCACATCGGAGGAGGGAGATTCAATGACTCTTTCCCGTCGCCTTAACGGCGGGCGCTTCTCATGCGACCTCGGCCACTTCCTCGCTCAGCATCCCCAGACCGCTCGCCCGTGCGGCGGGAGAAGCCGAACTTGGCCGTTGCGTGCAAGAGTTGATAGTCCCTGCACTTCTTTCCCGCAATGCACTTACTCGGGAATCGAGGGCTCCGCGACCTCTGAAAGTTTGCGCGCTCTCGGACCTCGGCCGGCCGCTTGGCTGCGGAGCGGAAACTCTCCGGCTCCGCGGAAGGACGGAGCAACGGCCGAGTCGTCTCCTGGGAGGATGTGTTAACTTGGTGCGGAGGAGTCCCTTACGCTGGATCGATCCTCTTCTAGGGAAACCTCGGCAAGCGATGGAAGGTAGGAAGAACTGGAACTTCTTCTGAGCGAGTCCGAGGGAGCAGGAAGACGGGCCTCCAGGGAAGCTGGCGGGATGCCCTCCTTGCTGGGAAGAAAGTGCTGGGACGTCTTGACCCACCTGGACTGATTCGTTGTTGGAAGCCTTTGCCTGTGATGTGCCCCAGTTGGCAGGACTGGTTTCCAGTCCTGTCCCCAGCTTAGCAACATGAAAGTGTTCCGCAGGAAGGCTCTGGTGCTCTGCTTGGGCTACGTGCTGCTGCTGCTACTTACGATGCTCAACTTGCTGGACTACAAGTGGCACAAGGGGCCGCAGCAGTGTAGTGGCCCCTCACCTGCCCGGCGCATATCCTATCCGCAGCAGCTGCCTTATTACGCCTCTCAGTCCAGGTCAGACACACGGGCTCTCTACGGGCCTCCTGTGCCCTTGGCCCGCAAGCGGCAGCTGGTCTATGTTTTTACCACTTGGCGTTCAGGGTCCTCTTTCTTTGGAGAGCTCTTCAACCAGAACCCGGAGGTCTTCTTCCTTTATGAGCCTGTGTGGCATGTGTGGCAGAAGCTGTACCCAGGAGATGCTGTTTCCCTGCAAGGTGCAGCGCGTGACATGTTGAGTTCCCTCTACCGCTGTGACCTCTCTGTCTTCCAGCTTTACAGCACTGCGGGGACAGGGAAAAATCTCACCACCTTGGGCATCTTTGGTGCGCCCACCAACAAGGTAATCTGCTCCTCACCCCTTTGCCCAGCTTACCACAAGCAAACTGTGGGTATGGTGGATGAAAAGTTGTGTAAGAAGTGCCCGCCGCGCCAGCTCAGTCTTTTGCAGGAGGAATGCCTCAGGTACCACACTTTAGTCATCAAAGGTGTGCGGGTCTTTGACATTGCAGTTTTAGCACCACTCATCCAAGACCCTTTCTTGGGTCTCAAAGTTATCCACCTGGTCAGGGACCCCCGGGCTGTGGCTAGTTCCAGGATCAAATCCCGCCATGGGCTCATCCGCGAGAGCTTACAGGTGGTGAGGAGCAGGGACCCTCGCATCCATCGAATGCCATTTCTGGATGCAGGCCACAAGCTGAACAAGAAGGAAGGAGGAGGTGGTTCAGACTACCATGCCTTGGGAGCTATGGAAGTCATCTGTGGCAGCATGACAAAGACTCTGCAAATGGCTTTGCATCCACCAGATTGGCTGAAGGGAAATTATATGGCTGTCCGGTATGAGGACTTGGTGGTGGACCCCATCAAGACTTTGCGACAGGTCTATGGGTTTGTCAATTTAGTGGTGAGCCCAGAGATGGAAAAGTTTGCTCTCAATATGACAAGTGGACCTGGTTACTCTTTTAAACCTTTTGTGGTCTCTGCCAGGAATGCTAGCCAGGCAGTTAATGCCTGGAGGACCGCACTGAGCTTTCCTCAGATCAAGCAAGTGGAAGAGTTTTGCCAACAGTCAATGTCTATCCTAGGCTATGAGAAAGCCAGTAGTCCTGAAGAAGTAAAAAACCTTAGCAAAACCTTGCTCAGGAAGCCAAGATTGTGAAAAGGATGTGGGCCTTTCGACACATAAGGACATACAAAAAGAGCCACCTACAACCTTCCACTTAACAAGAGGGAGAAAGCAAAATACAGCTTTTTCTTAAAAGATATATTGTTCATTTTACTTCTCTAGAGACTACTGAGAATTACACCCATTCACATTTTTGCATTGTTCAGCTGATATAATTTAAACACACACACAATGACTTAAGTATTTGTAAGACTTTATTTCCCCCCTCCAGAAATTCAAGGCACATGATTCAGTACATACCAGAATCTTTATATACTTCTTGTGATAGTAATCATGAGAGCTTTGCACATTTGTGGTGAGGGTTGGGTGGCATCAGAGGTAAGGGACTAATCAGTAAAACAAGATTCAGAGGACTGAATTTTTGTATAAATATTTAAATGTAATGAAGAATTCAATAAATATGCTAATTTTACAGTGATTTGATTGTACACACATATATATGCATTTATTTATGACACTTGTGATGAAAGCCCTTTAGAGAGTTGGCTGGTTGGCAGAAAAACTATTCTTACTTTCTTAAAAGCAGATAAATGGCTTCTTGGTTTTCCTGTCTATATAAAAAAAGATAAAAAAAGATAAACAGCATTCAAAAATATCTATCGATAGAAATAGTTTTCCATTAAAAAAGATCTGGGTTGAAAAAAATTATGATTTTACATGTGCTTATGCCACATTGCAACAAAAAATTAGATTGTAAATCAAATTGCACTTTAAAGACAACCAATTTATTGTGGCATAAACATTTAATCAGATTCCTGAATTGTTAACTCGCTAAAACTTTACATCTGTAAATTGGAAAATCAAAAGGGATACAGTTTGGTGTTTTTAAACAAAATATTTTTTTTTCTGGCTGCAGTTCTGGGTTTTAAATGGATCTTGCTGGTTTTCATTCTAAATCTATGACAGAATGAATTAACATTTTTTAAAAGGCGTTGGTTGTCGCCTATAGAAACTGCTTTAGAACCACACAGTAAATGTTGCTATTTCTTATGGGCAGCATCAGAATGATGAGTAGTAACAAAATAGTTGCTGCTGAGAAGCAAATGTTATTTAAGTCTCCAGTTCTACATTGGTATAGGGATAAGCTTCATTGAACTCAGTATATTTAAGTTTTGGCAATCAGTCAATCAGTATCTTTCACTGAGGAAAGTAGAAGATACACTTTGAAACTGATAATGTTTTAAGGGTCTTTCTTTCCTGACACTGAATAGAGAATTATTACTGGCTAATGGGCAATTGTTAAGCGAGATTACATCCCAATAGTGCTTATTTTCTCTCTCTATATAGAAAGCTTGGAAACTTTGAAAATGCTCTGAGGGTGCCTGATAATGGATTCAAGAATTAATTATCAACAAGTATTTTAATTGGATTGTTCTAACAGCAAGACTAAATGTTACTGCATCAGAATTTTAGACTTGAATTAAAGGGTGTTCTAGGCTTAGTGTCTTGGGCTGTATGCTATGGTTCATTTGAATTCTATCCTTGAAGGAATGCTAGCTTTTAGATGCTTAAGATGGCTATTATTAGAGGAGTAAGGATTGTGAAAATCAGTGGAATTTACCCCTGTGTAGACCTAGAATTGCCTGTATTATTATTTTTCCTCTCTTCATTTGCTATTTCATTAAGTGCCTTCTTCTGAAGCCTGTGTCCTCTTCTCTTAAATATTTTAATTAGAGAGGTGAGCTACATCTGCTGAAATTGTAATTTAGTTTTTTCTAAGAGACAGGTGCAGACTACTCTGCCAAGGACAGGAGCTTTTTGATCTTGCTGAATTGGAAGAGTAAATGTTCAAATTGGTTCTTTGGACTTTATTCTGCCTATAGCTCCAGTGTTCAGGACTTTACCTCACTCATCTTTCTTTGCCAGGCGTACATAGGGTCAGCTTTATTCTATCAACAATGCAAAAGACGTTGCCAATAACTCTAATCTATGTTTTGAAATGTATTGTCATCTTTAAATTGAGAATAGTTGAAGACTTCTGACAAAGGTTTTATTACTGGATCTTGGTGAATGAAGAAAAAAATAAATGAGAAAAGTTATTTATGCAAATAATAATGAGAGGGAAATGGATATAAATGGTCAATCGATGCTTCACTCTGGGCCATACAGGTAATGCTCAACTTACGGCCACAATTGAGATCTAAATTTCTGTTGCAAAGGAAGATAGTTGTTAAGTGAGTTTTGTCCCATTTTATGACCTTGCCACAGTTATTGAGTCACTGCAGTTGTAAAGTGAATCTGGCTTCCATTGGCTTTGTCAGAAGTTTGCAAAGGCGATCATATGACCCCAGGACACTGCAACCATCATAAATATATTGCCAAGCATTTGAATGTTGATCATGGGGATGCTGCAACAGTTGTAAGTGTGACAAATGAACATAAGCCACTTTTTTCAGTCCCATTTTAACAGAATTAATGGAATAACATTTGGAAGTCACCTTGGAGGTCTTCTATCTAATCCAACCCAACTGCTTAAGCAGGAGACCCTATAACAAGGGTCTTCAAACTTGGAAAGTTTAAGACTTGTGGACTTCAACTCCCAGAATTCTTCAGCTAACGTGACTGGAGGAGGAATTCTGGAAGTTGAAGTCCACAAGTTTTAAAGATGTCAAATTTGAAAACCCCTGCCCTATAACACTTCAAATAGTCACTGAACAAATAGTTTTAAGTTGTACCTTAGCATAATATTGGGCCCTTCCAATTTCCTTTTGTATGAACTGAGGATAGGATGCTGAGTTTTTGCTATTTTTTTCTCAGAAACTCAAGATCAGTAGGAGAAAAAAAAATCCCTTCAAACTTTTGTTGAAGAATAGAAACAATAGCAGTGAGTATGTGCCCACTGAGAAGTAGCTTAAGTTTCGTTTTTTTTACAAAGGGGCCAGGGGAGATGAGATTCTGTAGTCTTCTCTACAGGACTGTTGTTCTATAACTTGAATTTTGTGTCTATTTACATTTTTGTTAACATTGTAGCACCATAAAACACTATTAGCTGTCAGCTACAATGTTTACTTGGGTTTGAATAGAATAGAATAGAATTCTTTATTGGCCAAGTGTGATTGGACACACAAGGAATTTGTCTTGGTGCATATGGTCTCAGTGTACATAAAAGAAAAGATACGTTCACAAAGAGTCAAGAATCATAAGATATGTTGTATGGAAACATTACAACAGTATTATATAGAGAACATTCTGTTATGCTATTATTTGCAATGAACCTTTGTGCAATCAACCTGGACAAATGGGTGCTACATGTTGCATCTTGTGACTTGGTGCATTGAATAACCAAATTCCCAAGGAAGGCTGGTGAAAACCTACATAGTTGCCTCAGTGCATGTTTTATCTCCTTGATATTGTTGTCCACATTGTGTATTATTCCATTAATTAGATGCTCTTTCCCACTATTGAAAAATGATGGAAACTTTAGTAAGTGCTTCAGCAACCTATAAAATCTATTTAGCCAAAGACTATGGTGATAGAAAGGCATGTTTGAGAAAATGAGAGACAATAATCTATACTGTATGTATATTATACACATTCATGTATAATGTATTCATGGCCCTATGGATGTTCTTCAGGTCTTTGTAAACTATTTCTATCTTTGTATAATTTACTTTCTCCCTGAAACAAAATCAGACACAAAGACTTGGAATTATCAATGTGATTGGATGTGCTGTCCATTCTAGCATTTTAGTAACTGCAAGATTCCAGATATTTCTGGATAATGGGCTTATTATTTCTAACTTTTTTCTACATTCCAATGGATGACCTCCTCAAGTTGAACCCCCTTATACAGTGTGATATCCAGTATCTGAAAACTACTGTTCCTAGCAAACTAGGCTTAATTACTTCTCCATAGCACTGAATAGTCTGAGTACTTTAATCACAGGCTTTTTGCTTGTTTCCTTTTTGCTTATCATATCAATAGGGAACACTTCCATAAGACATTGTACATATGTGTGTTATAAGATAATATTATACATGCATTCAGTTCTAACCTCTAATAACATAATGTTATGTAGAAACATCTTTCTTTATGGTTTCAGATAAATGAAAGTAAAAGGAAGCTGCTACTTAGGACATAGAAAAAATACCAGCCACAAATGTTTTCTGTCCTTGGAGCACAGAAGGTTTCTTTCAAGAAAATGAGTTTTTCCCCAAATATCTTCTTTGATCCTCAAGGAAAAGGAGAGCTCAGGAATCCCATATTAAGTGGTGCCCTCTAGTATCCAATCTTCAAAATCTTATCATGCTATTTTAGCTCTGAGTGCAAAAACAGGAAATTTCCCACAGGAAGAATTCTTATAATTTCTTAAGTTTATTAAATCTGTATGAACTCTTAGTCCATTTAAAGCTTTCTAAAATCAACACTCTATTTACTCAGCACATTCTGATTTTTTTAAAAAAATAAATGCTTAAACACATGCTTAAAACTTCTTTTGTAGTGGATTGAAGGAAAAGTCACCCAGGGAATTCAATACAAACTTGCCATTCCTGAAATTCTCAATATTAAATAATAAAAAATAAATTGCAATTTGATTAAAAAATTAGAATCAGCTGAACTTTGAGTCTGTTTAAGGGCTACATTGACTATAAACTTAGATGTAATCTCTTGACTCCCAGCTGCTCATTTCATAAGCAGATTGCAAAAAGATTGGTTCCTACTCCCACTCATGAGGAGCAGCTTTCTGGGCTCATGTGGGCTACCCCATGATGTCTATTTGGAAAACATTTCACTGGTGGATTTCATCCACAATGCTGTCCCTGCTTCTTCAGAGATGTCTTCAGTTTTCCATGCCCTCACTTGGAAGTCTTTTTTTTCTTTTTAAAGAAAAGGACATTGGGCAGCCTAGAACCATCTCACCTCAACACCTTCTTGTCATTCCTGGGTATCTATGGAAATTTCCATTTTTTCACCAGAGTTAAAAAGTGAAGCTTATTCCATATCCTGAAATTTTTGTATGGCATTTAAACTGCTGTTATTGGATATCTTAATTTTCCCTTCCTTATACTCTTCTAGCTCAATGTAGGGATTCTGGCCCCCACAACTGGATCACAACATTGCTCAGCCTCAAACTGCACTCCAGTGTATTAGATTACAGCCCTCACTTTGCCAGTTAGCATGATAATCTTAGTCTTGCTTTGCCAAATTTGCCCTTGCTCAGTGGAAACATAACTTACTCCAAGGAGACCTTATGAATAATTAACCTTAAATCTGCACGCAAATGCACTAATTTAGTATTGATGGTCGATTTGCATATTCTGATAAAATATGTTTCCTGGTCATTGGAGAGGGGCAACTATATGCACATGGAGATAAGCCAAGCTTTGGATTCCCCTTGGATTCCCATTTTTTTGAGAACAAGTTCTGGAGGTTTTGTTTTTGAAAACTGTATTAATATTATTTCAGGTCATCCAGCGTAGTTTCTGTGTGTTTCAACTTCTAAATGATGAGGATGCTGCTTGTTTTTAGAAATTGTGGGACATCACAAAAGGGTTTGGAGACTACATCTGGCCTTTAAGCACAGGGATCTGGAGGCAGCAACATCAGATTTAGAGCAGGTGATTATGCTATATCTGTCACTGGAGCTAAATAATTTGTTATCCCTTCACCTGAATCTCTTAAGTTGTTGTAGCTGTTCCATGTGAAACAGCTTATAAATATCTGACCTAATTCTCTGAGTGTGCATTTTTGGAGTACATGATATTTTGTTTAGGTTAATTATAATGTTTGTTTTCATTTTTGTTATGACACTGAAGTAAAAAAAGATAAATGAGATGGAGATATATGTGAATTATGATAAGATATATTGTAAGAAGATAGCATATTGGTGGAGGACTTGAATAAGCAAAAAAGGCAAGAAACCTTGTATTTTTATATGTCCTGATAGAAAACTCTGTAGTTCAACAACTCTTTTATTATGAAATAATGCATAGCTATAGCTTTCTTGTAAACACCAGAAAAAAGTGATTGAACGGTTCACAATTTATATTATATTTTTCAAAATTGTTTTCATTCCTAACCAGTGTGAATTCTTATTTTGTAAGGACCTGATTCAGTGAGGAGATAAATATTTATTTTGATTTTCAGATCAAAAATACTTAGAAATTCAAGATGAGTTATCCTTGTTAGCGTACTCCAACTAATAACAAGTAGGCCTATGTACAAAAAAAAAAAATCATTTATTCTCGTAATGTTTGGATTGTATTCTTTTTTTATTTACTGTAATTTCATGGCAAATTCAGATAACATTTTTCACTCCATAGTTTTCTATATGTTGACTTTTCTTTTAAAAATTAAATCCATAGAACCTTTTACCTATATAAAGTATAATTATAGGGCTATGAGTTGCATAAATTAAGAAAAATGGGAGGAAGGACTGCTATCAATATTGCCTTGCATAGTGGAGGATGGGATATAAATCTAATAGGATAAATACATCTCTATCCTTCTTCCCTCCATTATCAGCATAAGCAATTTTGATTTTCATATTACTTTAAAGCACTGTCTTTTACAATGAGACATTATGGATTAAAATAGGAGGTCTCCATGACTGTCTGGTTGCCCCAATTTAAGAAAACAACCAAGCCCCTGTAGCACTTCACAAAGATGTGTTGATTTTTCTCTTTGGAGAACTGTTTGGCCATTTATCTTACTGTATTATTTAATACCAGCCTGGAATGAAATACTGTACTGACCACAGATGTTTCAGGTGGCAGTCTATGGATGATCATTAGCTACTACTGGCTGACAAAACACATTAAGAAGTAATGGTGGTGCCTTCCCACTGTGAAAGAAGATATTAAGGTGCCAGACAATCACTCTTTTCATCCATTGACTATATAAGGTGCCAGACAATCACTCTTTTCATCCATTGACTAAGATAAAGACAGACCTTGTGTTATGGGAGGGCAATAAGCTGTCTTTTTGGGGGTGACTTAATGGCTAGGCCGTCTTTTCGGGGGTGACTTCATTTCCTCTCCCCACGCACACCCCCACCTAGAGCGCCACGTGCACTCACCTTGCCACGAGGCTGCTTCTATCAGCTGATAGAAGCGTCCCGAGGGCAGAGTCACCAGCCGCTTCTATCGGCTGATACAAGTGGCCTCATGGAGCGCCCTGCGGGCAGCCATGCCTCACCATGAGGCTGCTTCTATCGGCCAATAGAAGCGCAGAGTCACCAGCCACTTCTATCAGCTGATAGAAGCGGCCTCATGGTGAGGCATGGCTACACATCGGGTTCCCAACTGCAAATTCAATCGCGTACGTATACCATTGTCAGAGTAAATATCAGATGATCTCAAGATTCCCATTGCATTTCTGCTTCCCGAGCCAGCTGCTCTTCTTCTTCCCCTCAGATAGCTCTATTTCCCCCGCCCCCAATTTCCCACTGCAACCACTTGGACGGAATGGGTTGCAGGAGGGTCGCTAAAGAAGCTGATTCCACCTATCACCTGCAATGGGCAGTTCCAGGCCCTTCAGCTTAGGCTGCCAACTAAGGGAACTTGCAGTTTACTCAATTGCTCAACTGGTTGCAAAGGGAGGTTGGGGGGATCTTTGTGCCCCTTGCCATCCACTAGCATCTTCAAGGGGGGAGGTATGCTTTGAGGGGGAACGCGGAGATTGCTGTCCGTAAATCTGATCTAAACAGCCCGCCTTTCTCCTACCTTCTCGAGGTTTTGCTTGCAGCCTGACCACTGACAGGTGGTTGAGTCTGACTTCAGCTCTCCCTTGTGTGCTTGGTGGGGTATTTTGGCATCTCTTTTTCAAACAGTACAAGGACGAGGGTAATCCACAAATAGAGTTTTGGCTTCTGCACAGACATGGTAGTCTGTGGCATGATTTGCGCAAATACGGTACCTACCTCACCCCATTCCTGTAGTTTGCCCATAGAATAAGACAAAACACATCTCTTAAATCCCCCATTCCTAGATATTCCAGGACATTCAAATAACTTAAAAAAGAGTGCCTAATGCTGCCAGTCAGAAACACACTGCAGTTATTTCACCTATTATTTTTCAATGATTTTTGTTATTGTAGAAAAAAACAGAGAAGCAGAAAATATAGATTGATGAGTATGATGAAATCTAGATATTCACAATAACTGCAGTGTGTTTCTGACTGGCAGCATTAGGCACTCTTTTTTAAAGGATCCAACCAGGCATGCAATAGGAATGAAATATATACACGTCTAAATTTGGGGTGAGCAATCCTGTCACTAGATCAGGGGCAGCTTAGTAGTTCAACTTTGTGCTTGGCCACAAAGTCTCTTCAATGGCTTTGATCCATGCACTATTCTATCTTACTTTTTGTTTGAAAATTATTAATTAAAGAAGAATGCAGTACCTCCCCCCCTTTGGAGGAAGAGTAGAATAAAATGCAAATAAATATTGGACTTGCAATTATTTGGACTCTGGGGAAAAGTAACACACATGCAAACCCCTCCTTCCTTTGTCTATGAATATTGTAATATTTATTTGAATGTCCATTGCAGGTGATAGGTGGAATCAGCTTCTTTAGCGACCCTCCTGCAACCCATTCCGTCCAAGTGGTTGCAGTGGGAAATCGGGGGTGGGGGGAAATAGGGCTGAGGGGACGAAGAAGAGCAGCTGGCTTGGAAGCAGAAATGCAGCGGGAATCTTGAGATTGTCTGATATTTACTCTGACAACTGTATACGTATGCGATTGAGTTTGCAGTTGGGAACCCGATGCCTAGCCATGCCTTGCCATGAGGCTGCTTCTATTGGCCAATAGAAGCGGCCTTGTGGCGAGGCGAGTCTGCCTGCAGGGTGCTCTAGCCAAGGCTACCTGCGGGGGGCTTCTAAAGGCAAGTTTCCCCCCTGCCTTCCCCCCCATTTCTCTTCACCTCATATAGTTCAAGCGATGTGAGAAATGGGGACGCATGGTTTAAATAGGCCTAAATTTTGGGGGAGGGACTTAATTTCACCTTATGCCTAGAAAACATGCTGGGCCTTCCTATTGGGAGGGCTGAATTGTTGGAGAACACGGTATCTAAGTCTACATAGGATGGCAGATATACTACCCAATCTGATCTGTATTTTTTTTCCCACTGAGTTACAAACAAAGGTATTAGGAGTAATATGTAATAAAAGTGTGGTAGGATCCCCACAAACATGAAGAAAGCAGATGGAAAATTACTTCCTAGTTGATTCTTAGTGACTGTTGATCTATTTATTTAGAAATTTATTTTCTGCTATCTTGTATCAAATGATTCTGGATGGCTTGCAGCATGATTAGAAGAGAAAAACTCATGTTGCTTTATTGTAATATTATAATCTGTTTACAGAACTCATACTTTTCTAGTCAGCATATGAAATTTGAACACAATACATAATGATTTTGAAATCTGACCATTTTGTATCTATTCATCTGAAATGGTAGCATGATTACTATGTCAATATTTATGTTTTTATTAATAAGTTTTACACTAGCTTTTCTAAAGACAGAAACAAAAAATGGTGGTAGTCCACCATTAGTCACCCATCCCTTTTCCCCAAAGCCCATTCTTTTTTCACAATAGCCCAATGAGTTAAAGGAAAAGAAAGAAAGAAAAACAAAACAAAACAGATAAGGAAGTTATTTTCCAAAGCAAGGAACCAGTCTTAATAAGATACAATTGAGAGAAGTTGGAATAAAAGGCAGAAAAGAATACAGGAGATCAGCAAACGTAGCACCAAAGAACTTAGATCTAATATTAAAACTTCTGAATTTCCATAGAATGAACTTTGATTGCCCAGTTTCAGTGAAGAATTTTAAAAAAAATGCTTGGGGTTAGATGAATTAATTCATTTATGAGAGTTTTTCCCCCCAATTTTGTATTTTAGTTTGTTTGATATTTGTCCTATCAGTATGGAAGTATCTCACTGTCCATCAACCATGATACAAAATAGTCATGTCTCCTGTTATTTCCAAATTACAGGTAATCAGTTTATGTCCTAAATTGCAGCTGAATCTTCCAGTTCATTTGCTATGAAATTTTGAGTACCTTTGGAAAATTTATATTTTTTCCCCTCACACTGAAATCTTGGAGACAGATGTCAAACTCAATCGTGATATTTTTTTGCCTTTTTTGTGGAGCTGGGGTGGGCATGGCCTGAGCATGACACATCCGGCCCGTAGGTCACCAGTTTGACATCTCTGTCTTAGAGCAATATTTTTCATCCTTGGCAAGTTTAAGAGCTATGGACATAAGCTTCCAGAATTCCCTAGCCAACAAACTGGCTGGAGAATTTTGAAATTGAAGTCTATACCTCTTAAAGTTACCATAGCTGAGGAACACTCTCCTAAGGTATTTCCAACTAAGCCACACTGCATTAATTTAGCTTTCTTCAGTTCTTTATTAGCATTAGCAATAGTAATAATAATAATAATTCTGCACCATTATTATTATTATTATTTATTCGACTTGTATGCCGCCCTTCTCCCTAGGGACTCAGGGTGGTGAACATTAAAATACCACAAATTTACAATAAAAAACAGATGAAACATAACAAGTCGAACTATCAAGTTAAAATTAACAGTTAAAATCCCTCCTCTCAGGTCATTCCAGGCCGGCCTGTTGAAACAGCCAACTCTTCAGGTCCTGGCGGAAGGAGCGGAGATCAGGGGCCAAATGGAGATCCACGTGGAGCTGATTCCAAAGGGCGGGCGCTCCCACGGAGAAGGCCCTAGCCCTGGGGACTGCCAGCTGACAATGCCTAACTGATGGTATCCCAAGGAGGCCCCTCCTATGGGAGCGAACAGGGCGATCGGAATGTGATGCTGGCAGGAGGAGTTCCCGCAAGTACCCTGGACCCAAGCCACTTAGGGCTTTATAAGTTGTCACTAGCACCTTGAAGCTAACCCAGAAGGCAACCGGCAACCAATGCAAGTCGCGCAGGAGGGGTATAACATGGGAGTGTTGGGACACCCACATCACAGCCCGCGTGGCCACATTCTGCACCAGTTGCAACCTCCAGGTGGTCCGCAAGGGCAGCCCCATGTAAAGAGCATTGCAGTAGTCGATTCTGGAGGTGACAAGCGCATGAGTGACTGTTCGAAGGGCATCTCGGCTCAGGTAAGGGCGGAGCTGGTGAACCAGCTGAACCTGGGCAAAAGCCCCCCTGGCCACAGCTCCCACCTGCTCCTCCAAACTGAGCTGTGAATCCAGGAGGACACCCAGATTCCTCGCCCTATTCACGGGGGGCAACACCTCTCCCCCCATGACCAAAGATGGTACATCCAATGAAAGCCGAGATGCTGGTAGGAACAGCCACTCAGTCTTGGCCGGGTTGAGCCGGAACCTGTTACTCCCCATCCAGACCTGTACCGCCTCCAGGCAATGGGACATCATGGAGAGAGCATCAGTGACCTGGTCTGGGGTGGAGATATAAAGCTGGGTATCATCATTAGATCCTACCATGCTATGTAGCAAGGGATTTCCAGCATTTTCAGTTAATGTTCTTGAGATTCTTCTTGCTATTTCTGTAGCAATTATAATTTTTAGAGCAGTGAGTTGTTAGTGCTATGCTCAACCCTCCTCCTTTCTCATCAAGGCTTGGGACCAGCAATGGCAGAGATCTCTAGTTCAGCATCTTCTGAATACCTGTCATCTGTAGCCAGCGTGTCTTCTTATGGGGTGCCATAGGAAAAGTCTGGCATAGTTGTTCAGCTTTACTGGGATTAGGCTTATTCCAAATCACTTGTGAAACACAAATAATGCCCCTGGCTGTTTTTAAAGAGCAGAACAGGAGAGAATGGTGGACTGAACCTGGTGGACTGATTTTCTCAATAACTAGTCAAAGTTAAAGGACAAAAACATTAAAACAGAATGAAATATAACTAGTCAAAACTATTTTCCCTCATAATAGCATGTTTAATTAATTAAAAATATCATTCACTAACAACTTTTATCCTAGGCTGTTATGGAACAGGTAGTCCTTGTTCAGTGACTGCCTCAAACAGTGATTGTTTTTACTTAGGGTAGTGATGAAAAAATAATTTTGCATCCAATGCCCACGTTTACAAATTTCACAACATAGCTCTTATGTATTTGCCCTTACAGTCAGTTAGTACATGTCCTGTTTCTGACCCATTTTTTTCTTTTTCCCTCACCTCACAGCAGAAATTGTCTAAACAAACTACCTTTTACTGACCTGCTTTTTTTTGCAATGCAGCAGGTCTGTAAAAAATACTAACCCCAAATTAACAAGCTCAGCTCTATGACCTTAATTAGCCACTTACTGCTGCTGCCTAACATTTGTAAGGCCCTAATCACTTTCACACTAAAAAGGCTTTGCTTTCTAAGTGGCTTTTGGCTCCTAGCTGCTATGACACTAGGCAAACAGTGGATGCTACTGCATTCCTTCTGATGTATATTACCCATTATGTGCCTGCTTACACTCCTGTAAATCCCTTCTTCTAAAAAAAAGTAAATACAATAAATCAATTCTTATTAATTATACCAGCATCGGGATGAGCACTCCAAAGGACAAAGGAGAAGGGGAAGAGCTATAAGATTTGTCCTTTTACTTCACTTCTTTGCAAGTAGAGTTCCAGAAACCTCCTCTATAGTTTTGGATTATATTTGGGGTCATATTGTAAAAGCAAAGGAAAGCTGAAGTAAAAGCATAAGCACAGTTGCACATTTTTTCTCTTAGTGACTGCTTTGCTTAACAATGAAGTTGCCTGTCCAATTGCAGTCCCTAAATGAGGACCACTTATAGTTAAAATAGAACTGTTGTAGGAAGGAAAAATTTAAATTGCAAACCAAATTCCTTGCTGTTCTGGAAGAGTATGTAGGATGGAATCAATATGTCATAGTGAAGTCCGGTAAGAAAACATTACGTTGTATATTTACAGAAGCTAGCTAGATGCCAGCCTGCAGAGTGTATACAATGACATAACCTGTTTAGAGTACAAGAATAGAATCTAGATAAATAAACTATAACTAATCATGCTTCTCTGTAGATGAAATGGATAGTCCAAACAAACAAAGCTCATGTATAAATCTGGAAATTATTTGTGAATTACTGAATTTAACTTGGCCAATACCTAATATTCTATGACATTTGTAGAAATTCAAAGGTGCTTGTAACCACAGACTCCAAAGATAGTAACCTATGGCCTTAAAAATGCATGTAACTCTTGACCTAATTTTATAGTGCTTGATTTAAAAAGCCTCTGCAACATAACAATTCAGACATCTGCTAAGAGTAATGTACCCTGGTCCGATTCATAGAGCAGCAGACAAAAAAAAAGGATGGAAGAAAGAGGAAAAATAGTGAGGCCCCCAATTCACTTTTATGTTTGGTTCTGTTTATTGTCAAGCTTCAATAACACTAATCCTCATATTTCCCTCCAAAAAAGGAGATCTGCTCACACATAATGCACTGGGACAGGTGAACTAAATTGAGTTGCAGGGTATTTGCAAAATGTAAAATTGCTTGACTGTGTTTTTTTAAATTACAACCTTAATAAAATTTACAATGGAGTATTAAAAATGATGACAGTGACAGATAATGTGAATGAACCTTAGCATTATTGTCTAAGCCTTAAAAGCAACCAACTGTAATTTAATGTTGGATCACTAAATAACAATAAAACAAACAAATAAATAAATAGTCACTTAAGAGTGGAAAGTGTTATGTATGTAGGTTTGAATATCATTGGTTTAGTTTGAATTGTTCTTGTAAAATGTCAAATATGATTGGTTTGAAAAGTGCGGGAAAACCCTGCACTCTGATTGGTTGGCAACTGCGGCTGCTGGCTATAAGTAGCAGCCGTAGCCCAGCCAAGCCGGGTCAATTCGAGCTGTAATCACTAATAAACGCAAACTTAACACTGATGGCTGCGCTGAACACCCCCAGCCCCATTCGATCCGGCGGCAGAAGACTGGGAATCGATGCGGATCGCTTCCAAATGTATTTGGAAGGAAACGACCTCGCCGACATCTCTGAGAAGTGGAAGAGGGCGGTCTTTCTTACGCACTGCAGTCCGGCAGTCTTCAAGATGGCGAAGGCATTGGCGGAGCTGCAGACGTGAAGTTAATGCAATGGCCTGATTTAGAAAAGCTTTAAGAGCCCATTACGCACAAGTATCGTGCCTCATTAAGAGACATGAGTTTTACCGTCGGGATCAAGGGGAAAGCGAAAACGTTAACGACTTCGTGGCAAGTTTAAGAGACATTGGGGGTGCATGCGAGTTTAACAACTTGGAGGAGGCCATGCGCGATCGATTTGTTCTAGGCCTCAAAGACAAGGTGCTTCAGAGCAAATTGTTATTAAAACCTAAGATCACGTTGAAGGAAGCCATAGAAGAGGCCTCCTCAGCAGAAGCCACTAAGTCCTCAGCGGCAGCCATGAAGAAAATTAACAAGGCCTCAAGCCATTCTGATGTGGAAAAGATTGTGAATCAGACTGCAGTGAGGTGGAAGAAGGAATTTATAGACTCAGAATGGAAAAGAAAAAGAAAGACCTGGGAAGAAAAAGGCAAGACTTTTATTGCAGAGGTTGTGGGGGCACCCCGCACTGAATGCAAGTTTCTTGATACCATCTGCCTTCGTTGTGAAAAAAGAGGTCACTTAGCAAGAGTCTGCAAATCATCCAGAACTCCACCACACAGAAGAAAGTTTCCTGACAAAGATTTCAAGCCCAACAACTTCAGTGAGAAAATGCAACTCAGAAGCAAATGGGAAGAATGAAACTCATCAAACAGTCACCATTGGTCATTCTTCAACCTTAAGAAGCAGAAAAGTACATGTGAAGGTACTCATTGAAGGAAGGCCTTGCCAAATGGAAGTGGACTCAGGCTCCTATTTATCTATGGTGTCATGGGACACTATTCACAGGCTACTTCCCAACATTCAGAAGAAACATTTCCAGAAGCAAGCACTGACTCTTAAAGACTACCAAGGGAACAAGATTCCAGTAGTTGGAACAAGAGAATTCAATGTGAAGTTCAAAGGCCACACCAAACGTTTGCCCCTGACCATCGTGGACAAGGATTGCTGAAGCTTGCTGGGACTTGAGTGGTTCAATCCACTAGGCATCGAGTGACTGGCATCAATCACGTGAGCAACTCTGAATGGGAGGAGGCCTTGAAGTCTGAGTTTCCAGAGGTCTTCAGCGAAGGATTGGGCAAGTATATGGGGACCCCTATCACTTTCAACCTAGATCCCAAGGTGCCCCCAATTAGTTTAAAGCCCAGAAGGGTCCCATTTGCCTTAAAGGAAAAAAATTGATGCACAATTAGATAAACTAATAGCTCAAGGAGTTTTAGAGCCCACTGACCACTCCAGATGGGAGACACCCATAGTCACACCTGTCAAGACTGATGGGTCAGTAAGAATCTGTGGAGACTATAAGGGGACACTGAACCATGCGCTGCAGCAGAGCACATACCCAGTTCCAGTGGTGCATCATCTATTACATTCACTTGGCAGGGGTACAGTCTTTGCCAAATTGGATCTGGCCCAGGCATATCAACAACTAACAGTTGATGATGCCACTGCAGAGGCCCAAACCATTGTGACTCATAGAGGTGCCTTCAAATGTAAAAGGTTACAATTTGGAGTAAGCGTGGCACCAGGCAACTTTCAAAGCCTTATGGAAAGGATGCTCCAAGGACTGCCAGGGGTAGTGCCTTACTTTGATGATGGGTCAGTAAGAATCTGTGGAGACTATAAGGGGACACTGAACCATGCGCTGCAGCAGAGCACATACCCAGTTCCAGTGGTGCATCATCTATCTCTGCTGAAAATGACACTCAGCTACAAGAAAGACTCAGAGAAGTCCTTACCAGATTCAGGAAAGCAGGGTTAAAAGTCAAGGAAGAAAAATGCACTCCTTACTCAAACTGACCATTGCAGAACCATTGCACAGATTACTTGACAAAAAGTCTGTTTGGGTCTGGGGAGGAAGGAACAATCAGCATTTAACAGTATTAAAAGACTAATCACGTCTGATGCTGTACTGATACAGTTCTCTGAGAATTTGCCTGTTGTACTGACTTGTGATGCATCCCCTTTGGAGTGGGGGTTTTGAGCCACAGGCTTCCCAGTGGAGAGAGAAGCCCTATTGCATTTTACTCTCGCACTTTGACCAAAGCAGAGAGGAATTACAGCCAATTGGACAAGGAAGCATTGGCAAGCTTTTCATGAATTGCATTTTACCATTGTTACAGATGTTACAGCCAATTGGACAAGGAAGCATTGGCAATTGTTGCAGCTGTCAAGAAATTTCATGAATATTTGTATGGGAGAACATTTACCATTGTTACAGATCACAAACCTGTATTAGGCATTGTGGCAGGAGATAAACCTACACCTACTATCTTGTCACCAAGAATGCTGAGGTGGACTGAATTTCTTGCTGCTTATTCTTACAAACTTATCCACAAGCCTGGCAAGGACATTGGACATGCTGATGCACTGAGTCATTGCCCACTTCCTTGCCACAAGGAGGACTTTGAACCCTGAAACACACACCTTTTTCCTAGAAACTGTTGCCAAGCTTCCAGTGCATGCTGCTGAAATTGCCAGAGAGATTGCCAAAGACACTTTATTGGCTCCTGTTATAGGCTGGATTAAGAAAGGTTGGCCTCTTCAAGATCTACCTCACCTGGCCCAACCTTTTAAGTCCAGGCAAACTGAATTATCTGTATTAAGGATGTATTTTGTGGGGTAACAGGGTGGTTATTCCTGCAAAACTGCAAAGAGAGGTTTTGGAAATGTTACATGAGGGTCATCCTGGTATTGTAAGGATGAAGGGATTGGCCAGGAGTTATGTATGGTGGTCAGGTATTGACAAAATGGTTGAAAACTGGGTTGCATCTTGTCCCAACTGTCAGGTAATCAGGCCTGCCCCACCTCTCGCCCCCAAACAGGAATGGGAATGTCCTAGGGGCCCATGGTCTAGGATTCACATTGATTTCGCAGGCCCTACCAGAGGGCACACCTTTCTTATTATAGTAGATGCATATTCCAAATGGCTAGAGGTAATCCCTATGGCATCCACCACAACTGATGCTGTCATCAAGCAGCTCAAAAAACTTTTGTAACCCACGGGTTACCTGATGTTCTTGTCTCTGACAATGGCCCTCAATTTACATCCAACCTTTTTGAATCCTATTTAGCACAACAGGGTATCAGACATACCCTTACTGCCCCTGGGCACCCTTCTACTGCGGGTTGAACGCATGGTAGCGTTTACCAAGGAGAAACTTCAGCAACTGGGTCCTGGGGACATCACTGAGAAAGTTGAAAAACTTCTTAGTGTTCAGCACATCACTCTAACCCATCTAATAACTTATCCCCAGCAGAGTTGTTGATGGTAGGAAACTTAGGTCTTCCCTTGACCGCCTTCATCCCACTTATGCACCCAACGCACCACTAGATTCCACTTCCAAGTTCGCACATTCAGTGTGGGTGATTCTGTTTATGCTAAGAACCTTATGGGTGAACCTTTGTGGATTCCTGCTGAGATAACTCAAATCACAGGCCCTCGTTCTTACAGGGTGCAAACAGAGGATGGAGTCCTCTGGAGCAGGCACATTGATCAACTTAGATCCAGGTTTTCTCAGGAACATCGCACTTGTTCCTCTCTAGTTCCCTCACCTGATGTCAATTCTAGGGAGGAAGGGGAGGAGCAGGAGGATAATCAGCAAGCAAGAATTCATCCCATGTGTAACGAGCCATTATGACAGGAAACATTCCAAAACCTGTCACAATGCCAAAATCCATCCTTAGAAGTGGAAGATTGTACATCACTACCTGACTTGGGTGCTGACATTGGGCTGGAGATGGGTTGGGAGGAGAGACCAGATTCTAACAATCAAACAGGGTCTTCTTTCACAGGAAGTCCCAGTAGGGAAATGTCAGCAGACACATTTCCTCTCTCACTGGGTGAGTATGCTAAAACTTCTGAACCACGAAGGTCTCAACGTACACATTAGAGCCCCACCTATTTAAAAGAATACATTAGATAGGTTGGGGTTTGGTATGGACTGAACCTATTGGGGAGGGGTGTTATGTATGTAGGTTTGAATGTCATTGGTTTAGTTTGAATTGTTCTTGTAAAATGTCAAATATGATTGGTTTGAAAAGTGTGGGAAAACCCTGCACTCTGATTGGCTGGCAACTGCGGCTGCTGGCTATAAGTAGCAGCCATAGCCCAGCCAAGCCAGGTCCATTCGAGCTGTAGTCACTAATAAACTCTTCACTGAAGCTCTTCGCGTCTGACTCTTCATGCAAACTTAACAGAAAGAAGAGTGAAATAAGTAGGAACTAGAGAATAATGGTGCTTTGTGGAAACTAAAAAGATCACAGAGTATCTAGGTGGAAGATCAGGAATTATTCAAAAGCTTCTGTAACCTTCCCATAGGAGAAACATAGCAAGGATCATGTTGAAACTTATGTGACAAATACTTAATGTGCTAAGGTGGTTTATATACTATTTTTCCAACTGGGATTAGCCTTTATTGCTCTCACAACATAGTAGTTAAACTAATTACAAATATAGGAATGTAGGAATTTTCAGCAGCAGACCATTCTCGGTTTGAATACTATACCTCAGAGAGTATTAGGAATGGAATTCAGGCTTGATATGTTTGCATCAGGCAGACCAGACATTGATGCGTTAAGCTTTTAAACACCAAAGATATGTGTATTCCTGCTAGTGTGTACATCTCCAATTAACTGAGCATATGTTCACTGAGTGAACTGTGCTGGATGAGCCATAAAGCACTTTGTATTTGAATTCTGTATGGCCAAGAGAATTTTATCTCTGATAGTACCACGTATCAACTACAAATATATTTTTGATTTTTTAATAATTGCGTTTGAATGTCACATTTTTTTTGCAATAGTATTAGGACTTCCTCAATTGGCTTTGTAAAGAAATAATATTTCTTTGTTTGAAACTGTTGTTGGTGGCACAGTGGTTAAAGTGCAGTCCTGCAGGCAAACTCTGCCCAAAGCCTGGAGTTTGATCCTGATGGAGCTCAAAGTTAATGCAGCCTTCCATCCTTCTGAGGTCAGTAAAATGAAAACCCAGATTGTTGAGGGCGATATGGAAATATATTGTAAAATGCCCAGAGAGTGCTGTAAAGTCCTGTGGGGTGGTATATAAGCCTAAATGCTATTGCTATTGCTATTCCAGTGGCCTTTGGATCACACTGAAACATTATTTGAATATCAAATAAATACTGATAGAAATTGCCATTATGAAGCTTATCACCAAGTACTTCTTTTCTAACTATGCATAATTGTGCTGTGCCTTATAAATATGGGATACATAAACAATCCCCTTATATGGAACTAGGCTGGATCTCTAGTTGTTCTGTAGAACTAAAATAGTATAAATCTGTAATTGTTGTGATGGCATATTTGAGCCCATTCAGAGCTGCCTGATGTTAAACCTCTGTTGTCACATAAGGACCAGTAATTGACATTTTTGTGGCCTATGCAAAACCATATTCTGACATCCCTTTGGTTTGGCTTATCTTTTGTTAAGAATTTCAAAAAAGTGCCCTCTTTTTTTATCTGAGTTTTTGAGCTTTCTATTTTTATCTGAGTTTTTGAGCTTTACATTTATGATTTTCATTCCCATGGCCCTTTTTCTTTCCAGGACATGTTTGCTCTATTAATTATACAGGTATTTAACCCTCAAACCCCCTCCATTGGCTCACAGAATGCACGGTTACTTTCAATTCAGTGGCCCCTACAATTTGGTGCCCCTAAGCGGGTGCTTACAACTCACTCATCTACTATTCCTCAAAAGATTCCTGAATGCAGTTTTTAGAAAGGAGTTTTGGGGTTCTATTGGAGCAGGTATCATATGTGCCAAACGTTCTTTAGTTGTATTTATTTTTTACTTTGTGCATATTATCTTGTAGGCAGTTTGCAATTCATGGGGAATTCTGTTGGCCTTGGTTCTAGTGATCATTTTAAAAACAAAGAGGCCAGTTAAAATCTCTGGATTACCTGTATGTTTTGGATGGTGGTTTTTAAGTCACTGCTTCAAAAAACAGAGCATTTGTGTCTCTAACTGTAAGATTGAAATTGTGCTCTGCACATTTTAACCATAGGATCTCCCTCTATACACTTGTTGCAATTTTCACCTAAATAAGAATATTTTCAGGGTCTCTGGGCATGTATACATATCTCGCGGGGATTGTTTTTTGAAAGTACTTTTGCAGGTTTGGCTTTCCTTGTCTGTTGCAGAAATGTGAAGGCCTTTTTCTTGAAGAACTTAAGTCTCACAGCAAAGACTTAATACGTGCAGTCATTACTATTTTATAATACTTGGATTGTGCCTTTCTCTGCAGAAATAAATCGTGCTGGAGTAAATTAGGGTGCCTAGGGGCTTCTCTCTGACTTGCTGTCTGAAATGCTGAAGAGAATTTTATTTCCAGGCCTTAGATCTGAATGCCCCAAATTCCCAATACTAGAATTTTTTCCTGAGTGCTGTGACAAAAGAGCCTGTGCCTGCTGCCTCATTGTAAGGAAGCTGCCAAAACTGGAACTGTTCAAAACGGCTTCTCTTGGCTCACATACTTTTTAAATGCAGTACAGCTTGTACGGCTTGTTATTTGCCTGCTGAGTATCCTGCATAGATATTGGGCAGATTGTTATAAACTCTAAAGCTTTTTCTCTGATGCAGTGCAATATTTCAACAATGTTGTAATCTTCTGAACCTTTCACAGCTCTTTTACCTGTATAATTATATCATTGTGCCCATTTTCTCATTTTTTCCTCAATTTCTGGTATGATTTAATTCAGAGAGAGATTGAAAGTGTTCTGTATTTTCCTACCAACTTTTACATCGTAAAACCCTTCTCAGGGTTGCCTCTAAGAAAAGCTGCCTTAATATTAATATTGCCTGAAAATGCCCAGCAAAATGTATGTGAGAAGGAATAAGATGATGTCAGATAAGATAGTTTAGTTTATCTGCATCACCAAGGATGTGGAAATATTGCAAATGATAGTTGCAGAAATGCAACAAATATATATTAAATATTCAAAGAGTGTTTGATTTTTTTAAAAAAATCTATAAATAATCATAATGAAAGTTTAATGTTCAATTAAAAGGCATCTGGTCTTCTTGTGGTGTACAAGCATAGAACTCTAATAAAAGAACAAGTATGGAAAGTTAATTTTGTTAAAATATTCTAAGATATTCTTGAATCAGCACATCTTCACTCACATTATAACTCTCAGCAACACTCATGTCATTCATTGGTGAATGCTCTGCTTAGTAATTGAGGAATACTTTCTTTAATCCTCCCTGCAAATGTGTGGGATATAACGTGATGTAGTATAAGATGTAATAGTGTAGTTTATGCTAAAGAGACAATCAAATGTCCATGATATTACTATGCAACAAATGAAAATTGGAATGCGTACCAACATTAATTCATATCCTAGCTTTGTGTTTTATGTTTGTTACTGTTATGTATGCAGGTTTAAAGTCATTGGTTTAGTTTGAACTGTTCTTGTAAAATGTAAGAAATGATTGGTTTAAAAGTGCGGAAAACCCTGCTCTGATTGGCTAACTGCGGCTGCTATAAGTAGCAGCCATAGAGCTGTAGTCACTAATAAACAAAGAGCTTGAAGCACTCCGCGTCTGTCTCTTCATGCAAACTTAACAGTTACAGTCCCTTGAGGCACTTTCATTTATTAGGTATCAAAAACCTCATCACTTTTCTTTCAGCAGTGCTCAGTGCACGCACGGATAGAGAAATATTTCTCTTTATAAAAGTTGATATTTATCTATTGGAGATGGTGAAATGACATTTTTGCTAGTTTATTTTCAGGTAAATAAGCATTTTGTGACTTAGATTGTACAATAATATCCACCTTGGTTGCCATTTTGTGAGAGCACAAGAAACATGCTTTCAAAATTCTATATACACCTTGAAAGATTGGAAAGGTTTGCTTTACGGCACGGGGAACGTTTATATGAGTTAATTGTCACCAATTTCAAAATACTCTTGCATTTGTAACTTAACCATTATTACATTATTATGTCTTTTAAAACAAAACATGAACTTGGGGAATACTGCTTGAAAATATTATTCACATTCTTTTTTAATAGACGGATTCTTCTCCAAAATTTTATAAGCAGCTATAAAGGCATTTTTCTACTTGGTTGAAACAATCAAATGATTGGCAGTGATTTTATATTTTTCTTCCTATGAAAATCTGTATTTGCTAAAGCAGTGTCTTTGAGGGAGCTGCTCATTTATCCATTTAATTTAATGTATTATAAAAATTACATTACCAAATCTGTTTTATTTATTTGCCTGTTCCTGAACCTGCAGGTGCCTTTTGGTACTTTTGTTTATTTAAGCCACCATAAATTCAGCCAAATGACATAAAAGGATTCAGAAAGTCAACAGAATGAATTCAGTAGCCGTTGGGGTTGGTCTGGAAATAATTATGTCAGACTAAGCAGTTTTTTCCCCAGTTTTTATTTATTTTTCAGGCTTTATTCACCACGGTCTGGTATTGAAGAAAGTGACCAAATATAATATACATATTTCTATATATTTATTTGGTGGCATACCTTAGTTAAGTTAAATTTATGGTTACATAAGAATAAGGAAAAGGAACACTTTTATTACTGAATGTAGAATCCTTTTCAGATGTTGTTAATATAGGAGGGAGGCTTCATTTGATTTATACATTTTTAACTATTTGCCTAGCATTGTTACACATATAGTAAAGTTCTTGATCATATTGATAAAATTTTGCAGAATAATGTGTGTTGGAATGCTATAATGTTTTCCATGAATGCATGAGCCTTGGTGGCTCAGGCTGTTAATGCCTGCTCTTAAGATCCAGCTGTCTACAATTACTGTAGGCTTGAATCCCACCAGGCTCAAGGTTAACTCAGCCTTCCATCCTCTCGGGGTAGGTAAATTGAGGACCCAAGATTGTTGGGGGCAATTAGCTGACCTTGTAAAATTGCCGCTTAGTAATAAGCAGGCATATACAATGGAATGAAGGCTATTGCTGAGCACACTGGGTTGCATCCCCAAAATTGTAAGCTGCCCTGAGTCTTCGGAGAAGGGCGGCATATAAATGTAATTTAAAAAAAATGTAGGTTGGCTTGGCTTCCATATGGGCAGCAACTTTACATATAAATTTATTTTCCATATTTGAAAAATATTTACAAATATATAAAGTATACATCATTAAAACATACATACACACACACAGAAAGTGATAGATAATGGTTCCCAATTAAGCCAAGCAATTACATTTTGCATTAGAATTTTCTTCCAATAAGTCATAGCACCTTAAAAAGCATAGTTCCCAAAAAAGAAAAAAATGAATATAAGGAAATATCACAAAGAGTAATATACTAATTCCTTGTATATGTAAGCCCCACAGGATGCAATGCAAAGCTTACAGTCAAGTATTGTGATCAATATTTCTTTCAAGCCAATTTAATTCAAAGTGAAGAAGTGCTCATAATGTCCTCTTTGGACATTTTCAATTGGAAGAATTTGTGCACATCTTGTATGCAGTTGATCCTCTAATATTCACATCACTGGGATTAGTAACATTTTCTGGTCCTAAGTGCATATCATACAGTTCAAATGTCCCCTTTATACAGTAATTCCATCCAAAAGAACAGTCCTTATGGATTTGTTCCAGATAACTGCTTCTGGACATATAAGAAAAGATTTATTTCTGAGTGCAGTTTTTGCCTGCCTTAGCAAAAAGCCTTCATAGCTTCCACCCCGCTATCCTTCTCATTCATCAATCTTAAACAGGAAACTTAGTATGCAGACTGATTTAGCGCTTTAGCAAGATGATTGAAAAGTGGGTATCTTATAACCATGAATCATTATTGAGATCTGATTGTGTATTATAGTCTTAAATGTGATTCATCAGAAGCTGCCTCAGATACTACTATACAAAGTGATAATAGTAAGGGAGTTAATTCTAATGGGCCCTGAGCCAGCTTGTTAGACAATGTATTTGATTTTTACTGAGTACACTGATTTTGGAAGTGAGTTTAGACAGTTTTTTTTAACGTGGAACAAAAGAATTCAGTAGACTCAGAGGTGGTATTCAGCAGGTCATACCAGTTCTGGAGAACTGGTAGCGGAAATTTTGAGATTTTTTTGAGTAGTTCGGAGAACTGGCAAATATTTTCAGCCTCCTGAGTCCCAGCTGATTGGCTGGGTCTTCTTTTGTTGCCCTGCACATGAGAATGGAGCTGGAAAGCAGGTTCATGGGGTGGGGAGGGAATGGGATTTTGCAGTAACCTTCCCCTGTCATGCCCACCAAGACATGCCCACAGAACTGGTAGTAAAATTTTTTGAATCCCACCACTGAGTAGATTATTTGTCAAAAATCAAAATTTGAATTACTTAAAGCATTGGAGAAATTGTTTTTCTCCTTTAGACATGATTTTTATTTCCATGAATAACATGACTTTTGTTCATAAAGCCTGCCTTTCATACCCATCATAGCTGGTGACTTGATTTAGCCATAATTTTGCAGATCTATGATTTTAAGCTTGTCAAAGATTCTAGTGAATAAATATAGCATGCATTAATAGCATTCCTATCAATCTGTTAGCTTTAGCAATAAAACATTCTAACAGGAATGATTTCGCTAAATCAGTTATAATCTTCTTTGCAACCCAATGTTCTCTGCAGTTCAAATGTGATAATGGCACACTTTGCCTTAACTTAGGCCTGTCAAGTCAGCCACTTTTCTGTGCCTTACTGCTACAGTTTAAAAAAAGGACCAAATAAGTTGGATTTTCAAACTTCTTTATGTACCATTTTTTTTCTTATTTGGAATCAGTACACAGCAGTATATAAACAAAACATACAAATTCAAATATGCAAAAAGAGGTTGTGTTTAACTTTATATATGTGTCAGCTATTAATTACTGGAGATTAATTGAAATATTAAATTTGACCATGGTATCAAACTTCTGCATGCAACACACAAACGCACAAATAGATATATTTACTTGGTAGGAGGTAGGAGTGAGGCAGGACACTGTTTCAGCTGGAGTTACAAACTGGGAATAAGTTGGTATTTCACAAAATTTATGGCATTTTTTCCCAGTCTACTATTTTTTCTCTTTCTTTCCTTTTGATTATCTATAGTAAGTCACTTACTATGCAATTAATTAGGAGGCTATAGTCATAACTAAAAACTGCCTCCATAAAGACATAGTGGTTTCTTGTAAATAGCATACCATTTAAGCCTATCAATATTCTGGAGATCCAAGCATATATACTGATTATATAAATGTTTAACAACTCCAGCACACTACTGGATGGATCTCATATCTCCCAAGTATACTTTAGAGCTAACAGTGTTGGATCAATAAAGGCAGATATTATTTACCATGCCACACTGCTCTGGAGACCTAACAATCTAGCATAAATAAACTATCAATTTTATTGATGAAAAATATGTTGGTTGGCAGTTTTGCTGCAATGGTATGTAGAAACTTCCATTGTAAAATCTCCTTCCCTTTCTGCTTGTGTCTTAAACTCTTTCCTCACTAAATTTTATTAAAATGGTTATTTATAATGAAGAAAAGTTTTATATATAACAGATTTATTTGGATTTCATTTATTTTCTTGCCTTTCCCAAAAAACATAATTTAAACCATATCATTATCCAAACCATATGTCATAAATTAAATGCCCTATAAATTTCAGAATGATTGTTAAATGAAATTTCCTAGGCTATAGTTTACAGCAGTCTTCCAATATTTGAGGGGCTGCCACAGAGAGGAGGAGGTCAAGCTATTTTCTAAAGTGCCTGTAGGCCAGACAAAGAATAATGGATGGAAACTGAACAAAGAGAGATTTAACCTGGAAATAAGGAGAAACTTTCTGACAGTGAGAACGATCAACCAATGGAACAGCTTGCCTTCAGAGGTTGTGGGAACGTCATCACTTGAGACTTTCAAGAAGAGATTGGACTGCCATCTGTCAGAAATGGAGTAGGTTCTCTCATCTGGGCAGGGGGTTGGACTAGATGACCTACAAGACCCCTTCCAACTCTGATTATCTGCATCCTCAATACATGAGATTTATATATTAGAATTCATCAAATTAAATTTCTTTGGCTTTTACTTCCATATATAAAATACTTTCTTATGCTTTATGAAGATCCCCAACATATAGATATTTTAAATAATAAAGTTATTTCCCAACCTGATGTCGTTTAATTTTACCTTCATTATAAAAGGCATGATGAAATTTAAATAAAAAGGAGAATTGGCAACATATGGAAAGCAAGACCTAAAATAAAAATAAAAATGTATTTATTTGCTATATTAGCAATAGCACTATTAATAGCACTTAGACTTATATACTGCTTCATACCCTCTCTAAGCTGTTTACAGAGTCACATATTTCCTTAGCAATCTGGATCCTCATTTTACCAACCTTGGAAGGATGGAAGACTGAGTCAAACTTGAGCCAGTCAGGATCAAACTCCTGGAAGTGAGCAGAGTCAGCTTGCAATACTGGAATATAGCAAATAAACAAAGAATTCAGTACGTAGTATTCTGTTCTCCCAGTTTTCTCCATTACAAACCTCTGTGAGATAGTCAAGGCTGAGATAGGGAGTTGGGACCAAAATTATTCAATGGATTGATGTTCTGAGAGTGAATGTGAACCTGAGTCTATATAACTGACCTTTTCAAATCAAAATATTAGAAAAAGAAACAGATTGTTGAAACTAATCTATGCTACAAAGCCTGAGTCTTCCACTTCTTCTTAAAGCTTATTCTAGTGCTAAGGATAGCGTCATTGAGTATATGATAACAGAGGAGTGGCATATTTATTATCAACTCCTACATTACTCTAACCTCCAAGGTCTCCCAGCAGTTCATAGTGTGAATAGAAAAACAGAATAAAATAAGATAATAAATAACGAAACTTATTCGGACAAACAATATAATCTACACTAAGAGTGCCTACCTTCTTTACTCCCCAAAAGCTCTTAAAAACAATTCAGTCTTAAATGATGCTTGAAAAGCCATCAAGCAAGATGTTAGCTTTGCCTCAGAAAGGGGTTGGTTCCATATGGAAAAACCTATTACTATAAACCACTTTTTAAAAAACCATTTTTCACCTCATCTTAATAAAATGACTGTCTGTAGCTTTTCTGTAAGACCCATACTGGTGAGTCAAATCCACTTGAAAGAGATACTCCTAAGGGCAACTACAGGTGAAACTCAAAAAATTAGAATATCGTGCAAAAGTTCATTTATTTCAGTAATGCAACTTAAAAGGTGAAATTAATATATGAGATAGGCTCATTACCTGCAAAGCAAGATAGTTCAAGCTGTGATTTGCCATAATTGTGATGATTATGTCTTACAGCTCATGAAAACCCCAAATCCACAATCTCAGAAAATTAGAATATGACATGCAATCAATAAAACAAGGATTGTACATAGAACAATATCGGACCTCTGAAAAGTATAAGTGTGCATATGTACTCAGTACTTGGTTTGGGCCCCTTTTGCAGCAATTACTGCCTCAATGCGGCGTGGCATGGAAGCTATCAGCCTGTGGCACTGCTGAGGTGTTATGGAAGACCAGGATGCTTCAATAGCGGCCTTCAGCTCTTCTACATTGTTCGGTCTCATGTCTCTCATCTTTCTCTTGGCAATACCCCATAGATTCTCTATGGGGTTCAGGTCAGGCAAGGTTGCTGGCCAATGAGGCACAGTAATCCCACGGTCATTGCACCAGGTTTTGGTGCTTTTGGCAGTGTGGGCATGTGCCAAGTCCTGCTGGAAAATGAAGTCAGCATCCCCATAAAGCTCGTCTGTGGAAGGAAGCATGAAGTGCTCCAAAATCTCCTGGTAGATGGCTGCATTGATTCTGGACTTAATGAAGCACAGTGGACCAACACCAGCAAATGACATGGCTCCCCAAATCAACACAGACTGTGGAAACTTCACACTGCACTTCAAGCATCTTGCAGTGTGTGCCTCTCCATTCTTCCTCCAGACTCTGGGTCCTTGGCTTCCACATGAGATGCAAAAGTTGCTCTCATCAGAAAAGAGGACTTTGGACCACTGAGCAACAGACCAGGTCTGTTTTTCTTTAGCCCAGGTAAGATGCTTCTGACGACATTTAAAGCCCATGTCCAGGATCCGTCTGCGTGTGGTGGCTCTTGATGCACTGACTCCAGCCTCAGTCCACTCCTTGTGAAAGTCCCCAACACTTTTGAATGGCCTTTTCCTGACAATCCTCTCCAGGCTGCGGTCATTCTAGCTGCTTGTGCACCTTTTTCTTCCACACTTTTCCCTTCCACATAACTTTCTATTAATGTGCTTTGATACAGCACTTTGGGAACATCCAACCTCTTTTGCAATTATCTTTTGAGGCTTTCCCTCCTTATGGAGGGTGTCAGTGATGGTTTTCTGCATAACTGTCAGGTCAGCAGTCTTTCCCATGATTGTAATTCCTACTGAACCAGACTGAGAGACCATTTAAAGGCTCAGGAACCCTTTGCAGGTGTTATGACTTAATTAGCTGATTAGAGTGGGACACTTGGGGCCTAGAATATTGCACCTTTTCACAATATTCTAATTTTCTGAGATTGTGGATTTGGGTTTTCATGAGCTGTAAGCCATAATCATCACAATTATGGCAAATCATAGCTTGAACTGTCTTGCTTTGCATGTAATGAGTCTATCTCATAAGTTACTTTCACCTTTTAAGTTGCGTTACTGAAATAAATGAACTTTTGCACGATATTCTAATTTATTGAGTTTCACCTGTAGGTCCAAAACTTCTAGGCAATATATCTAAAGAATGGATAAATTTCTGAAATTATTGGAAGTGCCTTTTTAAAAATTACTATATCAGATTTCTTTTCTTTTCTTTTCTTTTCTTTTTTCTTTTATTATTTTCCTTTCCTTTCCTTTCCTTTCCTTTCCTTTCCTTTCCTTTCCTTTCCTTTCCTTTCCTTTCCTTTCCTTTCCTTTCCTTTCTGTTAAGTTTGCATGAAGAGTCAGACGCGAAGAGCTTCAGTGAAGAGTTTATTAGTGACTACAGCTCGAATGGACCCGGCTTGGCTGGGCTACAGCTGCTACTTATAGCCAGCAGCCGCAGTTGCCAGCCAATTAGAATGCAGGGTTTTCCCGCACTTTTCAAATTTGACATTTTACAAGAACAATTCAAACTAAACCAATGACATTCAAACCTACATACATAACGCTTTCCTTTCCTTTCCTTTCCTTTCCTTTCCTTTCCTTTCCTTTCCTTTCCTTTCCTTTCCTTTCCTTTCCTTTCCTTTCCTTTCCTTTCCTTTCCTTTCCTTTCCTTTCCATTCCATTCCATTCCATTCCATTCTGAAAATGTGAGTTTACAGAAGAAAAGGGATCTTTCAAAAGATCTGGAAATTTTTGTATAACAGACTTCAGATATTTATACCTTTATTGCTAATTTTTGTACTTTAGTGATGACAGTGTCAAGCTTGAAGCACGCTTCTGCTGTTGCAACTATTATTGCTTCTCAACTTGCCAAAGAGCCAAGTGGGGAGAGGGAAGAGTGACATGGAATGCAGGCTATAAACTTCAGGAAGACGACTCATGAAAACCAAGGACACTCTGGCAGATATTTGCTAAGACCAGAGACATTTTCTCATAACAATGCAATGACATTCCATTAGACAATGTGACCTGCACTAACGGGTGGAGGAGAGAAATCTGTACTATCATTATGTAGGTTTGAGGGAGAATTAGGTAGAGCTGGTTTTGCCTTCATTAGTGCTGAAATGATATACTCAATAAAATTTTGCATGCAGAGATTGGAAGTTCTTGAGAGTGATTGCTTTGGTTCGGTTCATCAGTCAGAACGTTGACATACAGATTGTGGGTTATTAGAAAGTTTTCAGTCTCTGGTCTAACAATTCATTTTTGAACACTTTCAGAATTTTCACACTTTATTGGAAAAGATTTTAAAGTGAATATTAAATTAAACAAAACATAAGTCTCTTTTGTTATGTAATCCAAAAGGCATTTTCATGTATTATATGTTTGTTATTGAAGAAGAATTTAGATACTTTTGGATCTATATCCAAAAGTGTAGAAAATGAGATATTTTCCAACTTCAGAGTAGGTATAAATATCTACTAATTTTATTTGAAGAGTTATGTTACATAAATAAAGTGAGTGAATGGCTTACTATAAAACTAGAGCGGGATCTAACATTCTGAAGAACATTCTGCAATGAATAATTTGTTTCTAGGTTGTTTGTTTATTTTTTGGTAAAATAGATTTTATTACTGTTCAATAAATATTATTAAATATTGTTTAATTATATCTAAAGCCTTCCAAATCTATTATAATGACAGTTTTTGCCCTGATAACCTACAGTGTTACTAATTGTCCTAATTTCTACAAAGCTGTTTCAATAATCAGGAGTCATTCCTGCATTTGGAATAGAATAGGTGACTGCAGTAGAGTCTGTTGCATGTATTTTGTAATAATTGTTATTTTGCTGCCAGTGATTGATCTACTACAGTTTTGTTTTTCCTGAAATCTGTGCCTTTAACTCTATTGACGTCAATGAGTTCAGAATCATTGGCCTTCTAATAATGAAAGCAATTAGGAGAAAAAGAGGTGGATGTAGGGATGGTTAGACAATAAATAAAGATTATGCTGCCTTTGACTTTCTAAATAGATAAAAGCAGATACCTATTTCAAGGAATCTCTAAAACAGAAATAAGGAAGATCTTTGTGTGTGCTATTCATTGGAGAAGCAGGGAAAAAAAATATTATGCTTAAATTCCAGATGGTGGTTATGCAAATAATCCCTTAATGGGTAAGCAGGACCAGTTCTCTTTGCCCGTATTTATTTTCTGAGATTAAGCTTTTGCTTTTGCAAATGGTATCCACAGGCTGGTATACAACAATAGACATCTGTGCTTTTTCAAATCATTAATAGTAGATTAGTCATTTTGCTTTTGAAATCCTGCAGCATAAAATCTTGGCTTACATCTGTTTCTAGTCACTCCCCCCTCTCCATTAATAAATTCTTGTCTTATCCCACTCCTGGTTCACAAAAATTCATTAAGTCTATTGCTGTGCAAAATCTTACTTGATTTTACTGCAATGCTTGACTGGACTGAAATACAGCAGAAAAATAAGCTAGAATATTGTTGGCCTAGATCAGGGGTGTCAAACTCGCGGGCCAAGTTTGTGGGCTGGATGTGTCATGTGCTGGCCCTTCCCCCACCCAGTTTAGCGAAGGGGAAAAAGTTCCAACACGTCACGGGACACTGCCATGACGATGTGAGTTTGACATCCCTGGCCTAGATCCTGTTATATCATTGTCCAGGTGTGGAAAAGTTTGTCAGTACAGCTTTGTGCTGCAGGATATCTTCTAGGCTTGATTATAGACAAAATACTTAGTTTCAATCCATCTTTTCCTATTATTATTGAATGCAGAAGAATTCGGGAATAAACAATTCCTATAAATAAAGTTAGGGCACAGTATTGTTACAGCTTTAAAAAATTCTATTAGACTGAGGGCAGAACAAGATTTTTTTTATCTCAATACTATTGATGGGCTGAAGCATTTGTCTGAAAATAACAAAATACGTAGGGAAAATTCTACATGTTTGTTCTGCACAGCCAATGGTTTTAATACAGCATTTAATTTTTCAATTTTGAGGATATTTAGTAATTAAGGTAGAAATTCTCTGTTGTTTGTGGCTGCACAGGCATCTGCACAGAATGATGAAGGGAGAGAAGGACTGATGTCACATACACCATTACATTATCATGCAGATATAAAAATTATATAATTATTGTTGTTTGCATGATGATGTCAGATTAAAAATGACATTTTGGTGGCTAGTGCTGGATTTCTCATCAGTGAAGTTTTGTCCAGCCCAATTTATAGCTAAACTGTTTTGAAGATTTCACTTTATGTTAGCAAAATATATCATGTATTATTTATTTTATTTTATTTTTTATTTTTTATTGGGACTTCTATGCTGCCCTATCTCCCGAAGGACTCAGGGCGGCTCACAACCATAAAAAACATACAATACAAATATTAAAAAACAATTAAACAAACATCCCAATGTAACAATTAAAAATGAACAAACTACCATTAAAACCCCAGCCCCCCATCAGTCCAGGTCGACAAGCTGAAAGAGCCATGTTTTCAGGCCACAACGGAAGGATTGAAGGTCAGGGGCCACCTGAAGCACCAGGGGCAGCTGATTCCACAGGGTGGGCGCTCACACAGAGAAGGCCCTACCCCTAGGGGTCGCCAGCCGACATTGGCTGACGGCACCCCAAGGAGGCCCTGTCTGTGGGAGCGCACGGGATGTTGGGAAGTCATTGCTGGCAGCAGAGGTTCCCTCAAATACCCCGGTCCTAAGCCATGTAGGGTTTTATAGGTGAGTACCAGCACCTTGAATCTCACCCAGAGGGCAACCAGCAACCAATGCAGCTCACGCAGGAGGGATGTAACATGGGAGTATTGGGATACTCCCATCACAACCTGTGCAGCCACATTCTGGACCAGTTGAAGCCTCCGAGTGGTCCTCAAGGGCAGCCCCATGTAGAGACCATTGCAGTAGTCTAAACGGGAGGTAACGAGCGCATGAGTAACCGTACGTAAGGCATCTTGGTCCAGGTAGGAGTGCAGCTGGCACACCAGGTGAAGCTGGGCAAATGCCCCCCTGGCCAAGGCTCCCACCTGACCCTCCAAACTGAGCTGTGCATCCAGGAGGACACTCAAGTTGCGCACCCTGTCTATGGGGGCAACACCTCTCTCCCCATAACTAAAGTTAGAACATCCTGGGTAACCCGAGATGCCGGTATGTACAGCCACTCAATCTTGGCTGGGTTGAGCCGAAGCCTGTTCCTCCCCATCCAGATCCGTACTGCTTCCAGGCACCTGGACATCATGTCGAGGGCATCACTGGGTTGGTTTGGGATGGAGATAAAAAGCTGGGTATCATCAGCATACTGATGATACCTCACCCCAAAACCACAGATGATCTTGCCCAGCGATTTCATATAGATGTTGAACAGGAGGGGCGAAAGAACCAACCGCTGGGGCAACTCACAAAGGAGGGGCCTTGGGGTCGATCTCCGCCCCCTGCCAACACTACCTGTGTACGACCCAAGAGGTAGGAGGAGAACCACCATAAAACAGTGCTTCCCACCCAACCCCTCGAGGCATCGCAGTATGATACTATGGTCGATGGTATCAAACGCCGCTGAGATCTAATAGGACCAGGATAGAGGAATAACCCCTATCCCGAGCCCTCCAGAGATCATCCACCAGTGCGACCAATGCCACCTCAGTGCTGTACCCAGGCCTGAAACCCAATTGATATGGATCCAGATAATCAGTTTCCTGCAGGAATACCGGGAGCTGCCGGGCCACCATGCTCTCAACAACCTTCGCAACAAAGTGAAGGTTGGAGACAGGACAAAAGTTGTTCAAAATAGCTGGGGGTCCAAGGCAGGCTTCTTGAGGAGGGGCTTCACCACCGCCTCCTTCAAGGCGGAGGGGAAGAATCCCTCACTCAAAGAAGTGTTGACCACTGCCTGGAGTCAGCCTCGTGTAACCTCCCGGGTGGCCTAAACCAGTCAGGAGGGACATGGGTCCAATAAACACGTGGCAGCACTCAGCTTCCCCATGATCTTGTCCACCTCATCTGGAGTCACAGGATCAAACTCTTCCCAGATGGAACCCATAAGACCTGTCGCCCAACTCCCATCAGACTCTAACCAGTCGGAGTCCAGACCGGCCCGAATCTGAGCGATCTTGTCTGACAGATGCTGACTAAACTCCTCAGCCCGCCCCCGCAAAGGGTCCTCCCTCATCCCCTGGTTAAGAAGGGAATGGGTGACCCTGAACA